>JAEVFF010001384.1:0-60755 GCA_018901945.1 Pugionium dolabratum | reverse complement strand
GAGAGAGAGAGAGAGAGAGAGAGAGAGAGAGAGAGAGAGAGGCTTCATCCGAGACGTAGCGGTCGAGGCCGTGAACCTGATAAACAGTAATTGTTTGTTCTTTAACTTAGTGTTTTGGTCGAAGTCATGGATAAATCATTGTCTTGATTCTCAACAATAACTATCAGTTATCAAAATGTTTTTCCTAATTTCGATATCATTGATATAAAAAAACTACAAAATTAGTGTTAGTTAATGCATATTTGTTTACATGATATGCATGTATATCTTAGATCGTTGAGAGACAACAAAGATGTGCACGTTTACCATTTTTTAGATCTTTCTTTTTCCATAAGAAAAATAGTTTTTAAGTTTGGTTTCGTACATGATTTTGTTAATGATAAAAAACATTCAATCTTTAATTCATTGTCGCAAATATTTCTTATTCTATAATAATTATTTTGTTTGATATATAGAAGAGGATGATGAAAATGAGGTCATTTATTCTTTCCAATCGATTTTGAATTCTTGAAAACTGATCATGGTGTTACATTCTGACTTTTCATAAAATCAAAAAATTCCTCAAATTCTCTATTATTTTTCACTAGAATTTTAGAAAGAAATCTAACACTATTTATACAAAGAATAATCAAATTTTACAAAACTCTTATCTTCTAATATTAATAAATCCAATAATCCCAACATACATATATATCTTATTATTTTCCCGAAGTTGGAGCATAAAGATTACGAATGCCCAATTTGGAAAAAATCGTTTGGAATAAATGTTTTCCAAGTATTTTACTGAAAACATCTGCAAGTTGTTCTTTGGTATAAAGATGTTTCGTTTGAATTATCTCAGCATGTATATCATCTCTAATGAAATGACAATCAATCTCAATGTGTTTCGTACGCTCACGAAACACAGGATTCGCAGCAATATGAAATGCATATTTACTATCACAATATAAATCAATGGCACATGAATGTGTGATATCCATAGATGTCAACACACTCTTTATCCATTTCAGCTCCTTTAACGCAGCAGCCATTGCTCTATACTCTGCTTCTGCTGAAGAACATGACACTATTCTTGCTTCTTCGACTTCCACGACACAGGAGTATCACCCAACTGTATTAACCAACCATTCAAAGATCTTCTTTTAATAGGACACCCAACCCAATCGAAATCACACCATATTGTAAGATGAAAATTATACTTAGCTTTCAAAATAATCCCAAGTCCAAGACATCCTTTCAAATAGCAAATCACCCTAAAGGCAGCCATCAATTGATCCTCTTTTGGTTCATGCATAAATTGTGATAAGATATGAAGGGAATAAGCAATGTCTACTCTAGTGGCAGCCGGGTAAATCAAACGGTCAACAAGCCTACAATAATTCTCTAGATCATCAAGTACTTTTTCTTTAGACTTTGCTAATTGATTGTTTGGCTCCATAGGAAACTCAACCAGTTTACCATAGAGTAGCCCCACATCAGATATAATATCAAGAGTATATTTCCTTTGTGACAGTAGATACCTTCCTCGCTTCACGCAACTTCTAAATCAAGGAAATACTTCAACTTTCCCAAATATTTCATATGAAAACAATTACTTAAGTATGCCTTAAATTTTTGAATAGCCACTGGAAAATTCTCTGTCACCACAAGATCATCAACATACACTAAAACATGCATGTTAACTTTATCATGAACCAATGAGAAAAGAGAGTAATCAATATTATTATGTGTGAACCCAAAACTCAATAGTGCCTTAGAAAGTTTCGCAAACCAACATCTCGTAGCTTAACCATACAACAACTTGCGCAAGTGATACACCATATGAGAGTTTGTAAACCAAGATGGAATGAATCGAGGAGAACTCATCTAAAAGCTGCACATGAAGGCTAATGAGAGCATTGAAGAAAAAATCATGTAGTACAAGAAGAGGGCTGACAAAATACAAGGTAGCTGACCTTCGAACATGGGGAATGGTTCTGGTTGCATATGAGACCAAAAAGGTTCTCACAAAAGAGAGCCTCCAAGTTAGCAATAATAGGAGACAAGCCATTCAAGATATTGCAAAATATCAATGACGACGCCTATCGCCTTGAACTACCATAAGAGGTAAACATCTCCCATACTTTTAATATAGCAGAACTATCTTCTTATGATGCAGGAAATAAAGTTTTTTTAAGATGAAACCTTCAAAATATGGTGAGAATGATGAGGAACTCAGTACTAATCTCTCAGGTTTTAACCCAAAGAAACTTAATACAAATGCACACGAAAGCCTAGTTATATTTAAGGATCGAATCCACAAGGACCGATTGTTACATTATAATTCTTGGAATAAATTTTTTTGCTAATAATGAAGATATAAGAGGTTTATGGGTAATAATCTAATTGGTAAGAATTCTATTGATGTAAACTAATAATATGAAAACCGCTAGGTTCCAGAAAATTCGTAGGGAATCAATATCACTAATTTGGGCTTCTATTGAAGATTTGATTAAGTGTTATCTAGAATTAAGAACATGACTATCTAGCCATCTAATTGTCGTTACAGTAAACTACTATGTCAAACAATCTATTAAATTCAGAATCTTAAACACACATTATTTTTTAAGCTATAATATGTTCGCAAATTGCTTTAACATCAACTCTCGTTGGTTAGAGACAATTTGCCCATCTAGGTTCTTTTCAAGAAATCTAACAGCATTTTTTATGCTTTTGATTAATTCTAATATCGTAGTCTAATTAATCAGGTTAAATTTAAGAACAACCTAAATAAAGATCCAGGTAAAAATTCCTAAAACATGCACCCTAATCTAGCGATTCCAGAAATCTCTTTGAAAACTCTAAAACTTAACAAGAGATCTACTTAGACATGAATAACGACGAACGAATTATAATCGTAATAAAGAATTATATAAATAAAATATTGCATAAATAAAAAGTATTAAAATTTTCTCAGAAAGTGTGGATTCAAAATTTATTCTCCAGAAGTTCTTACAATTGCAAAAACCAAAAAGTCTAAGAAAAATATAAACTGTAGGTCTAAAAGTGGCTGAAAATATTTAAATGGTGGCAAAGTCGGATTAGGGTAATCCGGGGTCGAATTGGGCCGAAACCAGGTCCAAACGTGTTTTTCGTGCATAGCAATTAGGGGCTGATTGATCTCCTATTCTCATGTACAACATGGTCAATCGGTCGTACATTGATCGATCGATCTCCTCAGTTCCTGGAAGACTGGATCGATCGGTCCACACCTGGACCGATCGATCTCCTTGGTCATTGCCTGGTACGCACATAGGTGGATCGACCGGATTGATCGGTCTCTTCATGGACCCATGATCTCCTCAGCTCTTGGACGATCAGATCGATCGGTCCTTCTGAGACCCATGGATATCCTATGCTCTTCGACGATGGGATCGATCACTCCCTTGATGGACTCACCAATCAAGTTGATTTTTGTCCAAAATTCTTGTTTTGTTCCTCTTTCTACCAAAACTGCCCGTTTCCATCCAGTGTGGCGTAAAACATGTAAAAACTCATAAAATACTAAAAACTTGATAATGTCTCAAAAACATGTGAAAAACAATTGTTAGAATGTGCTAAACTCACAACACATCAAGTACCAACCAAGGGTCGATCCTATTGCCTGCAGTACGAGAGGCCTCGGTGACACTATCAAGAAATAAGCAATTAAGTAACAGGTTCATATAGCAATGTAGAACTACCACAAACCATTACCCAAGAGGAGCCAGAATGGGCAAAGGATTCCCGGATCACTGCAACAATCGGTACCACCGGTCTAGATGGTCCTCCGTCCATTCCTTACAAGGCCGTCAATGATCAAACCCAAACCTTCGACAAAATGGCCACCAGCCATGTCCATAATCATCTAGAACAGTGTAAGTATTTTTTCTCTGTACACATTCCTAGTATTTTGACTCCAAGTGTAGGACAAGGCCACCCGGAGCTTTAAGACAGCCACATTGGACAAGACCAGGCCGCATCAACGCCTAAGGACTTAGATAATGGAGCAAGAACAAGACATGAGGAAGAGCTCTAAGATCAAGACCCTAATAACTCAAAACAAAGACACAGAGGATCTATAAGCCACATACCAAGACAAAAGACATACACTTACAACATAAGAAACCAACCCATGGTTGCCTAGTCGGACATTTGCAAGCAATTCTAAGGTATGAGCTTTATATTTTTGCAGGTTCAAGAGGCCTAAACAATGCCCAAATGATTTCCAATTCAAAGTTTTTGCACCAAAAAGCATTTAAATACATGCGACCATAGTTTCCATTTCTAGTTTATGCAATTTTTCATTTTATTGATTTTGCGATATTCTTAATTTTGACCAATTAATCTAGCTGAAAAGCTCCCATGTATGTCCGCAGCCTTGTAATATTATCCATTTTGATATTAATAAAGAGACGAATTTTCTTTCTCAAATGAAAACGTGACGAATTTAGGCCTGTGCTTATGCAGCTGCCTCAAAGGTTGAATCTTTTGTGTTGTATCAAAGAGCTTACACCTTTTTGTAGTGCACCTCCTCTGCCATCAGTTTCCTTGTTTTGATTCCAAAAGAGAGAGCGACCGCCAATTCGTAAGATCATATCATTAATCTACGGCTGACCTAAGAGAGAGTGACCACCAACTTGTGCCATAGTGAACCCTGTCATTTTTGAACTTCTACACTACAAGAAAATAGTCAATTTTCCACTCTGATTTGAGACTCGGTTGTCATGGTTTTGCGACCAATTTGCGACTACGTCATTGTAGTCGTATATTGGTCGCACTTTTGGGATTAAAACATGTAGTCACAAATTGGTCGCAATATGCAACCAAATTGTGACTAATATGCAACTAACTTGCGACCAAGGTGTAGTCGCTAATCAGTCGCATATTTGCGACTGAATACCGACTGCGTGTGGTAGAACCATATGTTGGTCGCAAATTGGTCGTAAAATTGACGACCAATATGCGATCATTTTGAGAGTGGCACTTCAGTCACAAAGTGGTGGCAAAACGACAACATGAAAAATATGTGCGAAGTACGTATATCTACAAATAAGTGACTACACTACTGTGTCGCTCTCTCTTAGGTCATATATATGTGTGTGTGTGTGTGTGTGTGTGTACCCCCATGTCTCTTCTCTCATTTCTAAATCAAAAGAAAAAAAAATTCAAACATGTGGAGAAATTACAATGATTCGAGAGATTGGATGTACAAAAATATTGATAATCAAACAAGAAATATATCGGCAGAATTTGCACAGGGCATGCAGCAGTTCATGAATTTTGCAAGTAGTTAGCCAATAGCTCAAAGTAGTGGAGGTAAGTTTTTATGTCATTGTATTAATTGAAAAAATGATAAATTTCTTCCGGGACGCAAAATTTGGAATCATCTATATAGTCGAAGATTTATGCCAAATTATTATATTTGGTATCAACATGGAGAAGAACTGAATGTTCAGTTAGACACGAGCAGTCGGTGTGATGATGTCCATAGAAATCAGGGAGAGGTACATGTGGTACTAGTGAAGAAACAGTAGGTACATCCGATAATAGATATGTTGAAATAGGGACGGATGCTTTTTGTGAGATTATGACTGATGCGTACTATAATCATCACGAGGAAGGCTTTAATAATATAGAAGAACCAAATTCTGAAGCACAAAATTTTTACAACATGTTAGAAGCTGTCAAAAATCCATTGTATGATGGTTGTCATGAAGGGCACTCATACTTATCTTTAGCTGCTCGGTTCATGAACATTAAGTATAATTTTAATCTTGCTGAAAAATGCATGGACTCAGAGCTGTTTACTGAATATTTGCCCGAGGAGAATCAGACAACGGGTTCATATTATAAAACTGAAAAACTGATGCAAAATTTAGGGCTCACATTTTATACAATTGATGTGTGTGTTCACAATTGTATGATCTTTTGGAAAGAAGATGAAAAATGGTAAAAATGTAAAGTTTGCGATTACCTCCGATATAAGCCAAGTGAGGGCAGGACGAAAATATCCTTTAGTCGTATGTGGTATTTACCTATAGGCAACAAATTTAAGAGAATGTATCAAAGCGAAAAAACTGTAGCGGCAATGAGGTGGCATGCAGAGCACAAAGCAGAAGCAGAGAAATGAGTCATCTATCTCATGCGGCTGAGTGGAATATTTTTTAATATCTACATCCGAGATTGGCTCCTGAATCTCAAAATGTTTATCATGGCTTATGTACTGATGGATTTAATCCATTTGTGATGTCTCATAATCATTCATTATGGCCGGTGATTATCATTGCATATAACTTGCCACTTGATATGTCTATTAAGAAAGAGTACTTGTTTCTTATAATTCTGAATTCAGGGCCAAATCATCTGCACGCTATAATCTTGATATATTCTTCCGACCTTTCATTGATAAGCTAAAAGAATTGTGGTCTATGGGAGTTGAGGCATACAATGTGTTGTTGAATCAAATTTTCAATTTAAATGTTGTGTTTGTGGACGATAAGTGATTTTCCAGCGTATGGAATATTGTCAGGATAGACAACGCATGGTAGACTATCTTGTCCAATTTGTATATATGATACCAAGGCATTTCAATTACCAAATGGTAGAAAAACGTGTTGGTTTGATTGTCACATAAGGTTTCTTACTAAGGGTCACCGGTTATGGAAAAATAAATCAATTTTTTTAAAGGGCAAGGACGCTTTGAATGAATATCCTCCAAAATCATTGATAGGCGAACAAGTTTTATACGAGCGAATAAAATCTTTGAATCCTTTAAGAACATCTGACTGCGGTGGAAACGGTCATGAAGCTAAACAGGATGACTAGGGAAGGTGGCATATTTGGTACAAAGGAAAGCATATTTTGGGAGTTATCGTACTGGACGAATCTTAACCTACGACATAATCTTGATGTGATGCATATGAGAAGAATTTCTTTGATAATATCATAAATACTATTATGAATGTCAAAGATAAATCAAAAGATATAATTAAGTGAAGGTTGGACATTGCAAAGTTTTGCTCTCGAAAAGATGCTTAATTCCCTATATTTAGATTGAAAAATAAAGCTAAAGAACTCTTATTGGAATGTATCAAAATGAGGTAAAATTTCTGGAAGGTTACGCGGTAGATTTAGATAATTGTATGTATATGGATGGACTAAACTTCTTGGACATGAAAAACCATGACTGTCATGTTTTGATGGAGAGGTTTCTCCCTTTTATATTTGCATAACTTTTGCCACGAAACGTTCATCTAGCATTATTAGATATATCCAGCTAAACATATTTTATTTTTTACATATATATAATAATAATAATTGCATGTAGTAATTACTTGATTCAAATTTTAGTAATTTAGGGATTGGAAGATTTTTTTTCGAGATATATGCTCCAGATTATTGCAACAAAGTCATGTCTGAATTCTGAAGTAAAACAGAGTCATAATTTTGTGCAATTTTGAGAAGATCTTTCCACCTGTATTTTTCGACGTCATGGAGCACCTACCTATACATCTGCCATACGAAGCTGAATTGAGTGTACCTGTGCAATATAGGTGGATGTATCCACTTGAAAGGTTTTTTAAAAAACTGAAAAACAAGCTGAAGAACAAATGATGTTGCATTGTCGATTGTTGAATCATATGTCAATAATAAGATATCTTATTTCTCGGAGCATTACTTTGCTGCCCATATACACCAAAAACTGGTAGTTAACTACCGTAAATTATTGTGTTTATTAATTATTTTATTTATACATTTAAGTAATTAATTTTTCATGTTGAATCGTGTATAATATATATAGGTCTACTAGATTCGATGAAGGTGACGTCTCTGTGTATTCGGTTCCCAGAGTGCCAAATATATTTACTCATATGGGTTGTCCAAGTGGTAAAATTAAAGAAATATGGCTTTTAGAAAAAGAATACAAATATACACATGCATATATTTTGTGAAATTGTGAATATTTTCGTCCACTTGAGAGGTAAGAAGTTATTATGAAATTTTTTTATTTATTACGTTACCTTTCATTCTAATTAACCAATATATATTTTATTTTATATTTAATTTTGTAGCATGTTTGAAGATCAAATTCGTTGTACTTATCCATATCTTTCAGAAAATGCTATTTCATCGAAAAAGAAGAATAATTCCATATATGGGTTCGAGATTATGTATGTATATAATTAAAAAGAGGAATAATTCCATATTTATAATTTTGAAATACTAATTAATGAGTATATATATATGATCATAAGTTAATGCAACCACTTCAAGAGATCCACTCACCTTTCCGATATGGGCTCAAAAATTAGTGCAGTGCCCGATGCACAAATCGACAACTTGGCCGATATATTTTACAAAAGGTTATATATTCCACACAAATAAACATGGACACAGAAGAAAAATATGTAACTACAACATTTGTGTCAAAAGAGACAATTACTCAGATTCATATGATGAAGTTGATTTTTACGGGATTTTAACAGATATAATTCCTAAATTTTTTGAATATGTTAGACTCCTAAATTTGAAGATCATACTTTTTAAATTTTAATGGTATGATCCTACGCTTTCGAAAAGAATTCAAAAGTCGGAAAATTGCGCTGTTAATGTCTTATCATCAGTGAAATATTACAAATACGAAACATTTATTCTAGGTACGTAAATAATTTTTAAATAACTAATTATTAAGTAATATTAATATATATATTACATAAACTTCTATAAATATTTTTATATAATTAACTAATTCATGTTTCATTATATGATGTACCGCAGCCCTCAAGTAGATCAAGTTTGTTATATGCCTTATCCTTACAACAAATCATCATCAAAACAAACATGGCTCAGTGTTCTCAAAGTTAATCCGAGATCTAATATTTTGGGAAACTACAAAAACAAATACGAGATCCTATTGCAATAAGAAAATGATGAGGAGGTAAAGGTGGTTGATGAGATAGAAGTGGATCGTTTGGTTAATAGAGTTAATCAAACATAAGAAATTGATTTCGATATTGGAGATGCCGAAGTAGAAGATGAATTTCAGTGTAATAATTCATTTTCAGATGATGATGAGGACGAAGAGATGTAATATATTTTATTTATAAAAATGATATTACAAATTTGTGCAAATGCGAAAATGATATTTTTCTATAAGCATTTATGTACAAAAACTCTCACAACAATATACCACACGTGTTATTCTCGCCCCACTTCTCCATTTTCACTAAATCTCAAATTTTCAATCCCTAATTTCTTTCTCCAGATCATTCCGAACATGGCAATGTCGAAAAATTCTTTTTCATTGGCCATTCCAAATTTCTTATAACTCTTATTACCATTTTTACCAATTTCCGACTACATGTGTTTTTGGAATGTAGTCACAAATTGGTCGGAAAAATAGCGACCAATTTGCGACTACATCAAAAATTTTACACTGTAGACATAAATTGGTCGCTATGTGTTTTTTACATGTTTGTTATGTATTTTTCATATTTAAAGCTTATACTTTCAATATTAGATATGTACAAATCATTATAAGTGGAAAAATATAAACAAAACCATAATTGTGTTGGTCTAAATTTATGAAACATATAATGTGTATATGAGTAATATAAGGTTAAGGAAATGTGGTAAGTGCTTTAGGTAAATGATATATAAATTTGGTAAATGTGTTAATTCTTGTTGTTTATTTAGTAATTCAACTTTATACAGCTCATAATGATGTAATTAATCTCATATAATTCATAATTTTAATAAAAATCTTATAATTTATGATTGAGGATATTAATTGTGACTATTTTGTCACCATACTGCCATTACATTTGAAATGTGGTGGCTCATTGGTCGTAAAAATAAGGTGTAGTCGCAAATTGGTCGCAAAAAAGCCAATAATTTGCGACTACGAGTTAAAAATTTCATATGTGGCAAATTGATCGCTATTTTTGTGACCAATGTGCGACCACATATGTAATATTACATGTTTGTTATGTATTTTTCACATTTAAAGCTTATATTTTCAATCTTAGCTATGTACAAATCATTATAAATGGGCAAATATAAACAAAATCATAATTGTATTGCTCTAAATTTATGAAACATATAATGTTTATATGAGTAGTATAAGGTTAAGAAAATGTGTTAAGTGTTTTAGATAAATGATATATAAATTTGGTAAATGTGTAAATTGTTGTTTACTTAGTAATTGAAGTTTATACAACTCATAATGATGTAATCAATCTTATATAATTCATAATTTGTACCAAATTCTTATAATTTAGAGTTTGGGGTATTATTTTTGACTAATTTGCCACCACATTGCCACCACATTGCCACCACATAACAAAACTGTTGATGTGCTCACAAATTGATCGCTATTTTGTGACTAATTAGCAACCACGCCTTATTTTTAATATGTGATTGCAAATTGGTCACATTTTTGTGACTAATTTGTGATCAATACAAAATTTAAAGGGTGGTTGCAAATTGGTCGCAAACTACCTTTAAATTTCGATGGGAGTTGAAAATTTTCCAAAATTATCAACTCCCTCCATTTAATACGTGGTCGCAAATTGGTCACAAATTTGCGAGCAATTTACGAACCAATTAATTTGGTCAGTTTGTGACTGATTTTGCGTAGTCGCAAATATTTTCTATATATACTTGACTTCTTACCCCTCATTTTCACACTTCAAACATCCAAAAAGTATCTCAGAATCCTCTCAAACACTTCAAACCCTTTTCCAACAAAAAAAACTCACACATTGTGATGGCAAGTTGCGGTAGATCATTGAGAGGCAATGGAAGCCGAGAAATCATGTCGTCTTCCGGCTGTAACTCATCGGCCTCCTGGAACCCCTCACCTACCTTCTCCGAGAAGTATGTTTTGATAGGAATAAACGTCGCAGACTTCTCGGAGAAGTCTGTTTCAACCAGAATAAACTGTTTTTCTCGCCAAAGCAGATTTCGCGAAGTCTGCTATTTTTATTCCTATCAAAGCAAACTTCTCCGAGAAGTCTGCTTTGATAGGAATAAACATCGCAGACTTCTTGGAGAAGTCTGCTTCAGCCGGAATAAACTGTTTTTCTCGTCAAAGCAGACTTTGCGAAGTCTGCTATTTTTATTCTATCAAAGCAGACTTCTCGGAGAAGTCTGCTTTGATAGGAATAAACTATTTTTCTCGCCAATGCAGACTTCTCGGAGAAGTTTGCTTCAATCGGAATAAACTATTTTTTCACCAAAGCAGATTTCTGAGAGAAGTCTGCTACAGCCAGAATAAACTGTTTTTCTCGCTAAAGCAGACTTCGGGAAGTCTGATATTTTTATTCCTATCAAAACAGACTTCTCGAAAAAGTCTGCTTCAGCCAGAATAAACTGTTTTTCTTGCCAAAGCAGACTTCGCGAAGTCTGCTATTTTTATTCCTATCAAAGCAAACTTCTCCAAGAAGTCTGATTTGATAGGAATAAACCTCGAAGACTTCTCAGAGAAGTCTGCTTCAGTGAGAAAAACAGTTTATTCCGGTTAAAGAGAGATTTATTCCGATTAAAGCAGACTTCAAGAAGTCTGCTTTGTAATATATTTACAAAGAAGACTTCCAGAAGTCTGCTCGAGAAGTCTGCTTTATAAATATATTACAAAGCAGACTTCTCGTAACTGTATGAACTAAAAAAATAACCAAAACCAAAACACGAAAACTAACCTTCGATCTTGAATTTTTAGCTACGCGACTTAAATGATGACCGATATAGACTCCGATAATCTTGTTTTAATGGATAATGATGAATTTTTGCAAAGTTGGAAGCTTTTGAATGTAGTGTGGAGAGAGAAATTAGAAGAAAATATGAGAAAAAATGAAAGAGGTTGAGATGAATGAGATTTGATGAAGGAATAGAGGTATTATGGTGGGTGTATCGATAGAATTAAGAGCTCCCAACAACCACGAGAATGGTGGCTGTGTGCAATGAAGAAGATGGTATTTTCGTAATATTTTTGAAAAACTTGTTCATAATGGTCTGTGAATTGTTTTTGTTTTTTTAAGTTAATGGTAAAGTTGTAAATAAAATTATTGTTGAATGATAAAATAGAGATAGAAAGTTAGTTTTGCAAAAAAAAAGTTTAAATGGTTAAACTTGCAATTGAAGACAAATTTTAGGTCAATTTTGCAAATGCTCCATTTAATTATTTGCAATGGAAATTTAAAATTTTGTATATTACAATATTTTAGATGTAATTTATAACAATATGAGTACAAATATACATAGTGGTACATAATCCTACCGAGTTGTAACAAATATGGGGTCGATCGATCTTATTGAATCTAATGGATCCATTTGGGCTCTAGTCGAGTTATAGTTGTCTCAATTTCAATACAATAGTACCAATATACATAGTAGTACAAACAAGTTACAGATTAAATAAGCTTTGAAACAAGTTGCATTAGTACCAAACACAGTTATATACAAAAATAAATTACACAAACTTGTGACGCTCTAGATCCTGAGTCGTTGCAACAATAAGCATTCCACCATGTGCAGACTTAAGATGCGTTCCATCCACAATAATAACTTTTTTTATAGCCCTAAATCCTTCGATGCAAGCTCTTAGCACGATGAATAAGTATGTAAACCTATGTTCTTCATCACATTTCAGATGCATGAGTATATTAGGATTCATCTTAACTAACATGTATAAATAAGAAGACAACTTTATATAACTTTCATATGAACTTCCTCGCACGCACTAGCAGCTTATTTTCTTCCTCCTGTAGCATATGAAACACCAAGTCTTCCTTGAACCAAATTTATTACATTTCTAGGAGTCGGAGTGTCGTATTGGTATGGATAATTCTAATGCAAAACAGATGCAACCAATCATTATGTGTCTTTTCTTGACGATCAGGTGCTTGTTGTTGTAAAGTTCTAACCTTGAAACGATCTGAATTCTTATGTTTTGAAATTCGTAGAGACCATTTACATCCACCATCATGACATTTTAACACGTGTAACATTGTAGTGGACTTGATTAAAACACCCTCAAAACAATTTTGATATAGCGTCCACAACTAAATCTTGCACCACTTGCTTACTCTCAAACTCTGACCTATAGTCATATTAATGCCATCATCCCATTCAAGATTTGCAACCTTATTTGCTTCTGTATTAGGGGTAATCTCAACATCGTCACACCTATCATAGCTATCCACGAAAGTAAGTTATTCATATTGATCATTTTCACCATTTGAATTATAGGAGCATTTTCCAATAGTAGAGCATTATGTTCTAGTGTTTCGGATTCTATGTTACGAGAAATCATCACATCATTAGTTCTAGTATCACTCACAATCTCCTCATTCCTAATATCAATTGTATTTCCTCGATTTTCTCTTGAATGTTTCTCATAACTTTGGTTTGGTACGACACTTTCATCCTCCACATGTAAAACACTAGCTTGATCTTTTGTATCTCACTGTATATCCAAAAACACCTTCATCATCTAAGATTATTGATGGTTTCTTATGTTCTCTTGCCGTAAAAGGAATGTAATCTAACTTCAGCTTTGTCGTAGTTTCTTCTAGTGCAAGCTTCTAACAATTCTACCAACCAAACCAGAATAAGTTAACTCTTGTAACGATTCTTTCATCACTATCGTGTAATTATGAATTTCTCTTGAATTCCATTGTAGTTCAGCTCCGTTCACTAAATAATAGCCTCAATGATTGTGTATTGATTATTATTCACTATCCTTTGAAAAATAAAATAAAAAATATTAGTATTTATTGTAAATAAGTTGTACCAGTTGTACCTAAATCAATAGGTTATAGCGGTTGTACTAGTTGTACCTAAGTTGTACTTAAGTCAATAGATTTTACCAGTTGTATTCAAATCAATAGATTGTATCAGTTGTACGAGTTCTACACGAGTAACTATTATATCTAATTTAAATCGATTGGTTTTGTGTAAATCCATAAACTATGAAGGCAATATCTTTTTATACTTCGAAAAACAAGTTTAATTTGTTCCCATATTTTAGGGCATTCAAAGATTTCATTCAAATCTAAAAGAACCTCCAGATTGAAATCTCTAATTTGAATTTCTAAATTGAAATCTCTAACTGAATAACAAACATGATGTTTTGTAAAGTGTACAACGAAAGAAAAAAATAAAAAATGAGTAAAAGCAGTACCTAATTAAAGTTTGACGGTGATAACGGATTTAGATTCTAATGAACTGGAAAAGTAGTAAACCATGTTTTTTATTGCAGGTAAGAGGAAAAAGAAAATGAATTTTATTTTTATTTTTAATTATAAAAAATAATAGTTTAGTTAAAAGATAAATCAGTAAAAAATATTATCATAAATAAAAATATTATCATAAATAAAATGAAGTTATTGAAAACAAAGAAGATTATTTGACAATTTTTTATAACCATAAAGGTTATTCCAACAATTGTGCGGGTCAGCCTAGTTCAGACTTTTGTAGATCCATCCATATGCATTAAAAAATTATAAATTAACAATCGATAAATTAATAAAATAATAAAAGTATATGGATGTGAGTTTGGACTACTATAAACATTAGCAAATTTCAATATAATAATACGATAATATATTTTGAAATTCATACGTAAATATATGGTCTCAATAATATCATAAATTAATAAATATACTTCTTAGGAATACATAACTAAAACAAAGTACTAAAATATGAGTCTATTTTTGTTTGTTTCTTCTTAAAGTTAGAATCTCGTTGAAAATTCATATCAGATTCTTCATAAACAACTCATGGTTTTGTCTTCTCGATTTGCATCAAAAACTCTGAAGAGATAATAAAAATGATAACTGCTTCTTTATGGGTAACTATTTTTAGAGCCATCATAGCATCATATTCATATATATATATATATATATATATATATATATATATATATATATATATATATATATATATATATATATATGTATACATATTATTTTCAAAAATTATACTGGTCATCAAATCTTATTGTTAGCACGATAGTAAAATTTGAGGTTATTCATGTTGATATTTTTAAACAGCATGGCTTTGCATATTTTCCATTCTTTGTCTTACTTTTTTCTTCCGAGTTGTGTTGTAGAAAGAAAATGGTCCTCCTGTAATATGTAAATTAGTTTCATCCAAACTAAAAGACGTTTCACATAAGTAGATGTAACAAAACTGAAAAACAAATTTTACTATTCACTTTTGTAAAATTTGGACAAAACTGCTCATAAGATATGTCCACGTCAGCGAAAATTGTTTATATGCAGATTTTGAAATACAAATAATCATTATCTATGTATCAGTAGTGTATTGCGTCAACCACATGATTTAACATAGATAGTGTTCATTTAGTGTAGTATATTTGCAACATATTCGCGCCGGTAACATCAAAATTCTCGGTTGCATGGTAAATATATATATATATATATATTTATATTTATATATATATATTTATATTTATAGTGTTAAAGTATTTTTTTCATGTCATATTGTTTCTAACTATCTTTCTAATATTATGATAAATTATTAATCTTTAATTCATATTAGCATATTTATGTACGCAAGTGAAATATAATTTCTCTAACTTTGCATTTTATAATATATATAATAGGGCTGTTCGTTTCGTAGCCACATGGATTTATGGATGCGTCATCTAGACAAACATTATTCGTTTGACCGCCGCAGGTTCTTGCGGTTAAATGCTGCGGTCATGTTCTAATTTAATTAAAAAAAAGTTATGCTAGCCAATCAAAGTTAAGGTTTTACAAGTATGTCATGTTCTAAAACCAAAATTATTTACAAAAACATTTATCTCTCATCTCTGTTCAATTTCCTTCTTATCTAAATTTATACTCCCATTTCAGCAATCATACCCATGTTTCAGATAGAACAAATCCTAAATAGTGACTTCCGGTTATTTTATCTCGATTCTTCTTCTTCTCCATTTCATCTTCTTCTTCTTTTCATCGTTTCAGTTTCCTTTTCCTGTTCTTCTTCCCAGTTTCGTTCCCCTTTTTTTATTCTTCTTCGTGTTTCTCATTTTTTATCTTTAGTATTTTGCCTTCTTCTCCATGTTCATTGTTTCGTTTGCCATTTTGTATCTTCAATAATGTTTCGTTCACCATTTTCTCTTCTGTATTTGTACTTCTTTCCCCATGTTCGTTCCTCAATAGCCGCACTTTGTCGTCATTGTCTCATCCCCTCCGTCATCGTTGCCTCTGAAAAACATGCGGAAACATTCCAGTTATGATTGGAAATGTCAATTTGTCAGCCCACTTGATAAAAATTATGAGGTAATCCTAGGTATGGATTTACTAGGAATGAACAAGGTGAACCTAAATTGTCATAAGGGCCGATTTCGGTTTGAGAAAGAGGGAGAAGGATTGGAGTTCCAAAGAATCCAATCCACCTTGGGAAGTTTAATTATCTGAGAAATCCGAGTAGAACGGATGCTAAAAAGGGTGCGACGCCAATGTAGCCATGATAAGCACCGAGGAAAAAAGAAAGAATTGGGCGTTAAAAAGATATTCTATTGGTTAACGAGTTTGGGGATGTGTTTCAAGCGTTATATGGGTTACTGTATGATAGGTTTGATCTATTCACGATATAGTTGGAACTAGAAATTACTCCCAATCTACAAAGCATCGTATCATATGGCCCAAGCCGAGATGGTTGAGTTAAAGAAATAGTTAGAAGAAGTGTTGAATAAAGGATTCATCAGGCCGAAGTGAATCACCTGGGATTCACAGGTGTTGGATATGAAAAAAAAGAAGATGGAAGCTTTATGCTCTGCATTAACTATTGCTGATTGAATAGGGTTACAGTAAATAATAGGTATCCATTACTTTGGATTGATGAGTTGTTGGCTCAACTCAGAGGTGCGATCTATTTCAAAGGTTGATTTGTCCCATTGTTATTACCAATTTCCGATTGATCCAATGGATATTCGGAAGACGGCTTTTCGGAAGAGCTATGGACACTACAAGTTTGTAGTGATGCCATTCTTCTTGATCAATGCACCAGAAACTTAGGAAGCTGGGTCGACTAGTCGGTTAGCCAAGTCTGCTAGTTGGGCAGTGTGGCCAGCTAGTTGACAGTAATGTAGCTGATCAGGACGGTTACTATCAAAGTGGTTCGACTGTGAGAGGTGACTGTTTGACCATGTGTTTGATTGGGCGAGCAAAGAGTGTGATTGCTCAGGGAAAAACTGACCAGGGGCTCTATAAATACAAACACTTGTTCAAGGATGTGAGTTAAGACTTATCAAGAGTTGAGGTAAATCGGCACAAGACCATTGGGAGCCAAGTGTCCTCGCCAAGGATTGTATGATAAGCCAAGAAACTAATCGGAAGTGAAAACTTTAATTTTTGAAGAGTTAATTGATCCAGTCTGGTAAGACTACGATTGGTGAGTTAACAACTCGGTAATAAAGGAAACAACAAATTGGATAAAATTGGAATGGTCGAAGCCAACTAGTTGGATTTGCAAATTACAAAAAGAAAAAAAGTCCAAAACAGGTATGCAAATATAAAATTCTAAAAGTGGTTAAGAGAATGGACATATGGATCCAACAAGCACCGAATTCAAGGACGAAATCCTTTTAAGTGAGAGAGTTTGTAACATTCCTGTCCCACATATATGATACAAGGTCAATTTTTTATTGAGAAAAGTAGTTCAAGGCAATGAATGGCCAATGAACAAGTAAACCCAAATAACAAATGGGTATATAAATGATAATGAGAATTGATCAAAAATAAAGAAAGCAGGAAGGCCTTGTCAAGATAAGAAAATGGATCAAAAGACTTAACCGAACTTGATGTAGTGGATGGGCTAAACATGCTAGAGAAATAGAGCTAGCTACACTAAATCAGCTTGATGATTATCTGAATCAACTGGATGAGTTAGTCGGCATCTCAGCTTAGTTGGGTGAGCTGAATTAGCTAGAAAGAGCTCAGTGCAGCGAGGTAGTTGGTATGCCTATAAGACATGTCCAATGGGTGAAAAAGAATGTCTCTTGGCGGAGAGAGATGTCCATTCAACAAGAGATGAGACCCAATAGATTGAAAGAAAAAAGTACGAACGAATGGTTGTGTCACATGAAATGTGATCCTAAACCCCTATATATAGGAAGAGATTTCGTGGTCTGAGGGGATATATACACATCCTTACACATTCACATGCCAAGAGAAGAGTAATCTCTGAAAAATAGATAGAGACCAGCCAAAGGCATAAAATTGACTGACAAATAGATTTGGTCCAAGCAGAACGAATCGGGAATGGAGGAAGCTTGATCCTAGTATGGACCAAGGCTCGGATTAAAAGGACAAGGATCAAGTAAATGAGGATAAAGTCCGATAAAGTTCAACGACTTAATGAATGGTGAGTATAGGTGGCTATGATATAAAGAAAGAGGATGACTAGACCATATCAATGTAATGATCGTAATTTTTCTGGAGTTGAGGTAGGAACCTTGAAAACATGAAGAAAAGAACCTTGAAAACATGAAGAGATTAACAATCCGATGATGTACTAAAGATCTTGATAAAGGTAGTGAAGTTCAAAACTTAATGGAAGTTGAGGCAGTAAGGACTAGCACTTAGGAACTAGGAAAGTTTGCTAAGGCAAGTCGAAAAGCCAAGAATTACTTATCGGAAGTTTGAACTACTACATATGATCCCCTCTATGGGCACAATTACAGATTTGGAGTTGGGCCAAATAAACGGAATAAACCGTTATGCAAAGTGTTGGACTATAAAGGTAATTACGGTGAGACACATTAATACGATTAAGAAAGGAGGATGTTTTTAAGGTGTAGTCTTGCACTGAGAGATTACACTAGAAAATCAATAGAAAAGGAATTTTAGGCCAAGAAAGGATCAATTTCAGGCACATGACATTTGCTTTACATGTTTTTGTACGCCAGAATAGATTAAAAAGAGTGGGATTCAAAGTGAGCACATCTCTGGAACAAATAAGGTACAAGCAGTTGGAGGGAAAATAATGAATTTCTTAGGATGTCCAGTTGAAATGGAAGAGCAGACGAACTAGATAGTTGTTTTTTCTGTTACTGATATAAGCCCTCGTTTTTTTGTAGAATTTGTAAAAAATCAAAATTCCAAGATGAAATTTGGTAATTTTTCTTTCATTTAGATTCAATTACAATATTTTGAAATTTACGTGTATATGTGTGTTGACGACGACATTCTTACATACAAGTGCTAACAATTTTATTTGGATGAATTGTAATAGTGGCCGACTCAATTGAGAGTAAGCAATTCTACGGCATATTTATTTGTATATGATGGTAGATTTATTTGATATTGTAACAACAATTATAATATATTTTTTTATTCTTGAGGGGTACATTTATTTGATTATGATGGTACTTTTTCTAAATCATGAAGACCAATTTAATTGTCTATTATGTCAGTTTTATGTTACTATAGTGGTAGAATTATTCTATTATGATGGAATTTTTGAAACTTGATAACATATTTAATTGACTATGATACAAGAATTATTGAGTCAAGATAGCAGATTTATTTGCAGTTCTATGCCATCTATTGCTATTAAATCTTAATAGCATATTTAATCAATATTATTAATAGATTTAAATGATACTATTGGCAGGTTTACTGAATTTTAATTGCAAAATCAATAGATAATTATGGCAAATTTATTGAATCTTTATGGTAGATTTATTAATGATGATGAAAAATTTCTCAATCATGTTTATAGATTTATTTAAATTTGATGTCATGATGACTGATTTATTTGAATATGAAAATATATTTATTTGAATATGATGATAAATTTATTTGATATTGTAACAATAGTTATATAAATTTTTTAATTATTAAACGACAGATTTATTGGATTATGATGGCAGTTTTTCTAAACCGTGATAGCAATTTTATTTTATTATGATATATGTTACTGTGATAGTAGATTAATTGACTATGGTAGTAGATTTATTCAATAATTATGACAAAATTATTTGGCTATGGTAGCAGATTTATTCGACTATGCTGGAAAACTTAGTGGATTATTGTGGCATATTTATTTGATTATGATGACATTTTTACTTGACTAATCGTGACGCAATATTTTTTTTTGTGTGAACAAATCTATATGAGATTATAACAATTATTCTAATTCGTGATGCCAAATTTGTTTTTTTTTATACTGTGAAAATATACTTCAGTTACAAGGAGATACAGAAGATACCATGTGTATCTTTGAACTATAATGGAATAGAAGTGCTAACGTAAATGAAAATCGAGTGTTTTCTTTGGGATTCCTTGGGAAGCGCATCCGCATATAAGTTCTTTTCCGTTGGTTGAAAATTTTGATCAAACTCCAGATAGTGCTGGCGTAGAGGCTTGTATTTCTGAATCTCAGCGTTGAAAGCTGACGCTGACCATCCTTCTGAATCTTTGATTAGGCGAATGAGGTCAGTCAAATATATGATGAATTGGGAAAAATATGGATGTTTGTCGACTAAGCTTGACATAGTGATGCCAAATTTGTTAGATTTTGTAAATGTTTTTTACTATAGTTTTTTCAACGTTTTTTTGTTAGATATAGCTTCTACGGTAAAGCATCTACATAAAACTACAGCATGAATGACAACTACAATTATCCAAATTACAAATGGTAGAAGAAGTAGTTGGAAGTGAAGTATGTACTTTTTGAACAATTCAACAGTTATAGTTGTTATCAAACTCAAAGAAACATAATATATTTTCTTTGCAAAAGTTGTCTACTATTTTCTAACGCATAAATTAGCAATTAAGGGATGTCATGAGATGTCTACTACTCTCTATATGAATTTGCATATATCACAAATGTAAATTATGATCAATTTGTCACTAGGGATTAAGATGTTGACCATAAAGAGTTTAGAGTTTTGGGAATATGTTAATTTTTTTAGTGTTGAAGGACCTAGCTTTTTACCATGTGCAACAAATGTTGGAAACGGGAGGAATTGGATTTTGAGAACTCAAGAATGATATGATGCCTTGTTAGTTTTTCTGTTGAAAATCTATGCATTTCTCCTATCATAAGAATCCATTTGGCCTCTGTTAAAAGAGTTTTTGATGGAGAGAAATTTGAGAATTATCCACGGAATGTGTTGGTGTGTTTATACTTTGCTCATTTGGATGTATCATTCGGTTTTTGGATTGGGAGAGCTATATGGAACTCGGAAAGAATGAAACAAAGTTCTCCTTCTTTGTTGGGTGGATCATGAAAAATATTTAATTTTGAAGAGTTTATAGTGGAGGAAAAAACTCGTTATGAGATATGAATTAATAATTCTCTTTAAATTTGGATTAAATTGTTTATTTGCAATAAAACCATGTACGAGTGCGACATTTAATTTTAAAACTAGAAGACGATCTATATCCTATGTGGGATAAGGAAGAAGCAATGAAAGAATTAGACAACTTGACCATTGATATATTGCATCGTCAATTGGATGAAGCTGCCTATGAAAAAATTGGTGTTAGACCCGAGTTCGTAAGATCAAAAAAAGAAAAATGATCTCGAAGAAGAAAATTACGAAAAAGAGGACCAGGAAAACCTGCAAAAAAATAAAGAGAAAGAAATCAAATATGTGAAAAAGAGGAGATTTAAAGATTTTCTTATTCTTGTTTTATTTTCTTACTCTCTTTAGTTTGCATTTACATGAAACACAATAGTTTTTATTTTCAGGATAATAAAAGTGTTGGGAAGAATTTATAAAATGATGGAATCTTTTTCATTGGACTTACAAACATAGTAAAGATATTGTGTGCCATATTGGATGGTTTGGAAACAAAATTGAACATTATGGATGAAGTCACTTAATTACAATGAGAGTTTCTTGACAAAGTATCCAATCTGGAGAAGTTTATCTCTACGTCAATGAAACTGCTAAATTTTAGTATACCCAAATGAAGTGACAAATTCGAAGGGCAACGAAGATGATGGAGCAAATAGTAAAGAAAAGGTACAGCAAAACTTAATTTATGCTTTCACGTTTATGGCCGATTTTTTGTATGGTGCTTTCTTTGGGACATATTTTTTATCTTGTGGCAGATTTAATCTTCTTACACCAGCTAACTTTCTTAAGGATAAGTTTTGTAGTACTAATTTGAATATTATGTGTAATACTAGATAACAGTTATGTAAGCAACATGTGAAGATTATACTCTTATTATATGTATTGTGAAAAAAGAAATATGGCAACTATGAAAATAATAGAGAAGTTACAAGCAAAGAAAAATGATAACAAACTAAAAAATGTTAAGAGAAAAAACTTGAGGATGTGAGGAACATAGGTAACAAGAATGGGGCATACCAAAAGCAAAAGAAGGCAAATATATCGAAGGAATGTGACAAATGAGTTGTACATGTCAATGAAATTCATTCGTTTTCAAACCCCATTGTCCGTGGGAAAACATATTATTAAGCACAATTTTATATGTTTTGGACAGTAGAATTAAAGGTATAGATGACAGAGTGGATTTAGGCAAACGTCACCTGCAATTGGCGCAGAACTAGAAAAGTCCTTTCTTACGAAATTCTACTGCAATGTGTAAACTCTCCATGAACTACATACGATATGTTTTCCACGGTATATAAATTTTTGAAAGGTGTTTTGCCAATATCCATTTTTTCTGGTGGAAGAGACTACACTTTGTAAATTGATGGAGTTCATAAAATATGATAAATACATTATTCTTATATTATTTATTATTAAATTAATGTCACGTACACCTAATTTGTTGTTTATATATAAATGAACAACTTGGATCATGGGATTTAATAGTTAAATTCTATGAAATTTTTTTTACTTTATTGCAAATTTATTTTTTTAAGACTGAGTTTTTCTATATTTTATGGTGGATTTGTTTAATTTTATGGCAAATTTATTACACTAAGACAAAATTGTTTTACATTATGGCAGATTTTTTTTATATTGCTTATGATAACCAAACTTTTTTTCTTTATCAATAGCAATTGTTGTTTGCAATAGCAATGTTCTGTGAACATACATGCGCAGTCCACCACCATATCATTCTTCACGTATTGACATCTTGGCACATCAATTAATCAGTTCTTGGGTACATGACTACCTCAAGTGTCATGAAAACCCTAAAGAACTTTATTTTCTAAGATAGCTACACGCATATGATTAATGTGCAATATCACATGATTTAACGACGAATAAGGAGTGATATATTGATGTTAACCATTTGTATGTGTGTGTTTTTGTTAACTCGGATAATTGGATAGTTATTGACATTAACTTGGCGAAGGACACAATCCATAGCATGCCCCCAAGTGGTGTGATATGATAGAAGATATTTCTTGAGTTTTTTACGCTCTTCACCAAATGATTCCCTAGTATGTTGAAGAAATGATTCCTACTAATATTCGGAAGAAGAACGAGAGCAATTTAAGATTACAAGATTGAAAACCATTTCTAATAACCATAATCCAGAGAAATATGGTATATATACTATAAAGTACATCAATTTTCTTGCTCTTGGTTCTATATTTCATAGCCTACTCAATAAGAACATCCATGCATTGCGTTTGAAATTAGCTGTTGAGATATTCGACGAGGTTGCATATCCATCTTGTTTTTTCTAACCTAGTACCGCTTAGATTGGAATTCAAAATTCCATATCTTACTCATTAATGGTGAATGATGTAACATTTTTATGATTTGGGGTTATTTTGTTGGCTAATACACTATTTTTTTGTCACTTTGGTATAAGCATTACAATATTCGATCAATCAGAAGATGCTTAGTGTATCTTCAAACCAATGTGGTACTGAAGTAGTTATATAAGATAAAACGGAATTCCTCATTCGCACTTGTTTTGAAAGCCTGTCTACTTGAGTGTTTTTCTCCCTTACCTGGTAGCTCAATGAAAAGCTTGGATAATGTTGTCGGAGAACTTTGAATTCCTCTCTCTCTGTTTTGAAGGCTGGCCATCCATGCATCTGGGTTGTTAATTGGTTGAATTAGGTCAGTTCAGTCCGTGTAAAACCTCTCACAGAATCGTTGCCTCTTGTGTAGACTTGACATCGCCCAACGGAGAAATTCCATATGAAGAGGAGATTTTCCTCTAAATATGCCTCTCATACTTAGCAGATCAGTTGTTCCATCCTCTAATTTGAGGATCTATCCCACCCGTGATGTGAGTTCCCCTTCTTTCCAAGAGTCGTCGATAAAACAGACGAAAGGTGAAGGATCATTCATGTGATCTCGTGATGGAGCATCCCCTCCATTAGATTCTCCTCGACCAACAGGACCGGACCGATCAGCATCGCCAGCGGAGAGGACCAAGCCACCGGCACAATTGGTGGTGACATGGATGACACCGCCGGTCCCCTTGGTGACGCCGCCGACTCCGGGATCAACTTGGCCGGTCCAGAAAGCATTCCGGCCAGTACCTCGCACAATCCAGCCGATACAGCCGATCCAGCCGAGTACACGAGCATTTCAACTTCTACACAAGGAGACTCGGACCAGATAAGCTACCAGCTTCAGGACATGCATCTAGAAGAAGTCTCTACACCAGTAGTGCCACCATGAGCAATGACAAGGAGCATATCAAGAGCACTCTTCCACAAGTTCAGCTTATGGGTCGACAAGCTCCTAGAGGAAGATCGACTAAGGACAATGGGCCAGAAGTGCAAAAAAGAGTCCAAAGGCTTCTCAACAATGCAAGGGACTTCAGAGACTTGGGCTTTAGTGGCAAGAGAGGTCAGGGCCCAAAGATTTCTAACCCTACTCCAAGTCGAAGACTAGGAGCAAGGCGCGTGCATGCCACAAGGACGGCCACCTTCCATTTCTTGGCCGTGAGGTAAGTAAGGTAAGTTTCAATTCGAATATATGCCTCTTTTTGTTTTGCAGGGTAGGATCTAGATTGTTTACATTTTTGAGTCAAAGACATTTTAGGAATAGGTCCTTTTTCGGTTATGCACTTTTGTATATTTTCTATTTGTGCACTTTTGTAAACTTTCCTTTTTCTTTCTTTGAGTCGACCCTAGAAGGTCAAGCTGACGAGCATATTAATATGGCTCCTTCCATGATTGTAGTTCGACAACCGTATTGATATTAATAAAGTAGAACTTTCTTCCAACAAGTTTTCTCTCTAAGAATCTTGTGCGCTTAGAATCTAGTTGAGACCAGCTGATGAGGACATCAGGTCGTACATCCAGCCAGGAGACCAGACTGGCCGACCAGGAAGCTTGCCCGAGACAGCCGGACCATCTGGCACGCTTGCCGGTCCAAGTAGTACCGCCGGACCCTCGACCACAAGGACCAGAGAACCCAGCATTTCCAGCGGAGAGGCCCAAGCTTCCGGCACACTTGGTGGCGACGTGGATGACACTGCTGGCCCCTCTGGTGATGCCACCAACTCCGGGATCAACTTGGCCGGTCCTGAAGGCATTCCGGCCAGTATCTCGCACAATCCAGCCGGTACAGCCGATCCAGCCGAGTACACACGCATTTCCACTTCTACACAAGAGGACTCGGACCAAATGAGCTACCAGCTCCAGGACATGCACCTAGAGGAAGTATCTACACCAGTGGTACCTCAAGGAGCAATGACAAGAAGCAGATCAAGGGCACTCTTCCACAAATTCAGCTTATGGGTCGACAAGCTCCTAGAGGAAGATCGACTAAGGACAATGGGCCAAAAGTGCAAGAAAGAGTCCAATGGCTTCTCAACAACACAAGGAACATCAGAGACTTGGGCTTTAGTGGCAAGAGAGGTCAGGGCCCAAAGATTCTTAACCCTACTCCAAGTCGAAGACTAGGAGCAAGGCGCGTGCATGCCACAAGGACGGCCACCTTCCATTTCTTGGCCATGAGGTAAGTTAAGGTAAGTTTCAATTCGAATATATGCCTCTTTCTGTTTTGCAGGGTAGGATCTAGATGCTTTACATTTTTGAGTCAAGAACATTTTAGGAATAGGTCCTTTTTCGGTTATACACTTTTGTATCTTTTCCTTTTGTGCACTTTTGTAAACTTTCCTTTTCTTTGTTTGAGTCGACCCTAGAAGGTCAAGCTGCCGAGCATATTAATAAGGCTCCTTCCAGCATTGTAGTTCGACAACCTTTTTGATATTAATAAAGATAGAACTTTTTCCCCAACAAGTTTTCTCTCAAGAATCTTGTGCGCTTAGAATCTAGTTGAGACCAGCCCTCCTAGCTCTAAGTTTGTGATTTATCACGAGGTTCATCACCCCTCGTGTGGTTCACTTCACCTTTCCATCGAATACCAACCCAAAAAACCCTATCCAAGAAGTCTAAGGTCGAGTTTCTCACCTAAACTTCTCCAAACAGCCCACGCGCATACATCCTTGAATCAAGGATTGTATCATTTTGGTATCAGAGCTTAAAGCTCCTAAACCAGGTTGTTTCTATCCTTTAGCTTGTTTTGTTTGTAGTTCTTGCATTAGTTTAAGTTGCATTCAAGAAAAATAAAATAAAAATAACATCAAACTCCAAACCGAGTGCATCTAGCCTTCTACGTGTATCACTAGGTTTTAGATTCACTTTTGCATTGCCATTCACGTTTTCCTTTTTGTTTAATTCATATTTCCATTATTTTTAAGTTAAATTAAAAAGAAAAGAAAAAGAAAAGAAAAGAAAATAGGAAAAATACTAAAAAATTTCGAATTGGACAGCTAGCAATAGTTGTAAAGAAAGTTTCTTTTTTCCTTTTACTCAAATTTTCCATTCCTTAGCATTTTCCTTTTTGCATTTTTTCGAATCCCTTATAAAAAGAGAACCCTCCTAACAATTTAGGAGTAGCATAACTTGTTTTCTTCCTTGTAGTACACAATGGGAGAAGAAAATAGAGATGTAGCCGAGGCCATGATGGCCATGTTCACCACACTCCAAACACAACTCGCATATATAGGCGAGAGATTGGAGTGCGTGGAGAGGCCAGTGAGATTCCAGGCCATAAGGCACGTGAGAGCTGAGCAAGACCGTCCTGAGGGTCCTGAGCATCTTAAGACACGACACGAACAGGAGGAACTCCAGCCAGATGGAGATGAGGACACACAACCTCATAACTATCACCATAGGCCGAGAGGACCTCCACGGCAACCAGAGGCAGAAGATGATGGCTTCGAGCCATATGGTCTTCACCAGAGACCAAAGATGCCTCCTAGACATCATGAGGATGGAGATGAACACGCCTACAACCGGGTAACTCATCCTGATGTTAAGCTAACTCCTCCAAGTTTTGCAGGAAAAGTAGACCCTGAGGCTTACCTAGATTGGGAGAGAAGAATGGATCATATCTTTGATCATTACAACTAACCAGGGCCTAGGAGAGTCTCAATGGCAGTAGCACAACCCACGGACAATGCCCTCATCTGGTGGGATCGTGAGGTATCTGACAGAAGGAGGAAGAGAATGAGGCCCGTAGACTCATGGGTCGACATGAAAGACCTCATGCGACAAAGGTATGTTCCACCTTACTTTCATAGAGATTTGCAACGTCGTTTTCGTACTCTTAAGCAGGGTACCAGATCAGTAGAGGAGTACTATGAAGAGTTCGAGAAGTTAAGGAACAGATTGGAGCTCCATGATGATGAAGAAGCATTGATGGCACAATTCTTGGATGGACTCCAAGAAAGGATCAGCTGCAAGGTGGAAAGGCAAATCTACAACGACTTCAAGGACTTGTTCCACCTATCTGTGCAAGCTGAACAGCACATCAACCGTAAGAGCCAAGACATCCGCAGCAAGCCTAAGACACCTTGGGCACCAAGCAACATGCCTAAGACAGTGGACAAAGGCAAAAGCGTAGAGATCGAGTCAAGGTTCAAGAGCAAGCTTCCTGAACCCACCCGTGACCAGAGAGAGCCTGGTAAGTCTTCTAACCCTCAAAGATCACGTGACATCACTTGTTTCAAGTGTAGGGTTCGTGGACACATCTCAAGGGAGTGCCCAAACAACCGGGTCATGCTGATTACGGAGGCTGGAGAATATGAGTCCCAAGATGAAGAGGACTATGAACCAGAAGAGGAGTATGGTGACATTGAGTACCCTGATGTGGGGGAAGTGCTGGTCACTAGACGCATCCTCAGTGCAATGGTGGATCCTTCAGAGACCATCCAAAGGGAGAACATCTTCCACAGCCGTTGCACCATCAAGGGCAAGGTATGTAACCTCATCATAGATGGTGGTTCTTGCACTAACGTTGCTAGTGCATATATGGTTGATAAGCTAGGTCTAGAGAAGACAAGGCATCCTCGACCATATAGACTGAGATGGCTGGATGACAAAGTGGAGCTCAAGATCCATGAGCAAGTCACTGTGCCATTCAGTGTGGGCAAGTACCAAGACCAAGTCGTGTGCGACGTGGTGCCCATGCAAGCTGGCCATCTTCTGCTAGGAAGACCATGGCAGTTTGACAAAGAGACCAGGCATGATGGCCGAACCAATCTCTACACTTTTGTGCATGACAAAAGAAAGGTCAGCTTGGCTCCTCTTACACCTGCCCAGGTACACGAGCTACAACTCCAAATGAGTAAGGAAAAGAAACTTATCAAGTCTAATTTTCTTATTCAACCAAGCCATGTCCGGAGAGCTTTAGCCTCGAAGGATTTAATGTTACTAATGGTCTTCAAAGAAGTTTTGAGTGTAGAACAGGGACAGGTAGAGCTACCTCCTGAAGTAGCAACTCTCCTCAACAAATTCCAGGATGTATTTCCAGAGGAGATACCAGCAGGCTTGCCTCCTTTACGTGGCATAGAACACCAGATTGATCTAGTGCCCGGAGCAGCCCTGCCAACCGGCCAGCCTACCGGATGAGTCCAGAGGAGTCCAAGGAGCTTGAGAAGCAAGTCAAGGAGCTCCTGGAGAAAGGATATGTTCGAGAGAGCCTCAGTCCATGTGCCGTACCAGTGCTACTAGTGCCCAAGAAGGATGGGACTTGGCGCATGTGCGTGGACTGCCGAGCAATCAACAACATCACAGTCAAGTACGGCATCCAATACCACGGCTGGATGACATGCTAGATGAGCTGAGTGGAGCCACGGTCTTCTCCAAGATAGACCTCAAGAGTGGATACCACCAGGTCAGGATGAAAGAAGGTGATGAATGAAAGACTGCTTTCAAGACAAAGCAAGGGCTCTACGAGTGGACAGTCATGCCATTTGGCTTGACTAATGCCCCAAGCACCTTCATGCGCCTTATGAACCAAGTTCTTAGGCGTACATCAGTAAGTTTGTAGTGGTTTACTTTGATGACATACTAGTTTATAGTAAGTGCCTACGGGAACACCTCACACATCTTGAGATGGTACTTAAAACCCTTCGACAAGAAGAGCTTTATGCCAATCTCAAGAAGTGCATCTTTTGTACTGATAAACTTGTCTTTTTAGGTTTTGTTGTAAGTTCACAGGGCCTACAGGTTGATGAAGAGAAGATTCGAGCCATACAAGAATGGCCAACACCAGGCAACATCAGCCAAGTAAGGAGCTTCCACGGACTGGCCAGCTTCTATAGGAGATTCGTGCCCAACTTCAGCAGTATTGCCTCACCACTGACGGCAGTAGTGAAGAAGAACGTGGGATTCAGCTGGGGAGAAGCTCAGGAGAAGGCATTCCAGGCCTTGAAGGACAGCCTTACACATGCACCAGTGCTAGTCCTTCCCGACTTCAACAAGACGTTTGAAGTGGAGTGTGATGCCTCTGGAATAGGCATAGGAGCAGTGCTAACCCAAGGAGGGAGACCAGTGGCATACTTCAGTGAGAAGCTAGGTGGTGCCTCACTGAACTACCCCACTTATGACAAGGAGCTTTATGCCCTTGTCCGAGCATTGGAGACTTGGCAGCATTACTTGCTGTCCAAGGAGTTTGTGATCCACACTGATCATGAGACTCTCAAACACCTCAGAGGGCAAACCAATCTCAAGAGGAGACATGCCAGGTGGATGGAGTTCATAGAGACCTTCCCATACGTCATCAAGTACAAGAAGGGCAAAGATAATGTGGTAGCTGATGCACTATCAAGGAGGTTTACCTTGATATCCACCATGGAGGCAGAGGTCCTAGGGTTCGAGCACATCAAGGACCTATACAAGGATGGACCTAACTTTGCTGAGAGCTACAAGGAGTGTGGCACAGGGAGTCATGGCAAGTTCTACATCCATGAGGGATTCTTGTTCCGAGAAAAAAGGCTGTGCATACCACAAGGATCATTAAGGGAGCTTATCATCCGAGAAGCTCATGGAGGAGGACTCATGGGCCACTTTGGTGTCGACAAGAATCTAGCAGTGGTCAAGGAGCACTTCTACTGGCCACACATCAAGAGGACAGTAGAAGCTCATTGTGCAAGATGCATCACTTGCAAGAAGGCAAAGTCCCGAGTGCAAGACTTGGGTGGAGTGCCTGCCATTCATTGAGTTCTCATACAACCGAGCCGTGCACTCAGCAACCAAGAAGACTCCTTTTGATGTAGTCTACGGCTTCAACCCCCTAACAACTTTGGAGCAAACGCCACTACCACCAGCAGAGATGACCAACCTCAACGAAGCATCCAAGGTGGAGTTCATAAAGAAGATACACCAGAAGGTAGCAGAAAACTTGGAGAAGAGGACCTGGCAGTACGTGACTCATGCCAACAAGGGAAGAAAGGAGATGATTTTTCAACCAGGCGATTGGGTGTGGCTACACCTACGGCAGGGGAGGTTCCCCAACCTAAGGAGTTCCAACCTGGCCTCAAGATGAGATGGACCATTCAGAGTGCTGGAGAGGATCAACAACAACGCCTACCGGATCGAGCTTCCAAGTGAGTTTAATGTGTCTAACACATTCAACGTAACTTATTTAACTCCTTTCCATGCAGATGAACCAGTTTTGAGGTCAAAACCTACTGAAGGGGGAGGGGATGATGGGGACATCAGATCGTATGGCCGGCCAGGAGACCAGACTGGCCGACCAGGGAGCTTGCCCAAGACAGCCGGCCCAAGCGGTACCGCCGGGCCTTCGACCAGCCAGGCCGGACCGACCAACATTTCCAGCGGAGAGGACCAAACCTCCGGCCCAACTGGCGGAGACGTGGATGGCAGCACCGGCCCAAATGGTGACGCCGCCGGCTCCGAGATCAACTTGGCCGGCTCGATGACAACTCGGCCATTACCTCGCACAGTCCAGCCGATCCAACCGATTGCACCACCATTTCATCATCTACACAAAGAGACTCGGACCAGATAAGCTACCAGCTTCAAGAAATACATGTAGATGAAGTTTCTACACCATGTGGTGCCACCGGGAGCAATGACAAGGACAGATCAAGGGCGCTCTTCGACAAGTTCAGTTTGTGGGTCGACAAGCTCCTATAGGATGATCGACAAAGAGCATTGGGCCAAGAGTGCAAAGAAGAGTCCAAAGGCTTCTCAACAATGCAAGAGACTTGGGCTTTAGTGGCAAGAGAGGTCAGGGCCCAAAGATTCCTAATCCTACTCCAAGTCGAAGACTAGGAGCAAGGCGCGTGCATGCCACAAGGTCGGCCACCTTCCATTTCTTGGCCGATAGGTAAGAAAGGTAAGTTTTCAAATTATATACTTGCTTCTTTCTGTTTTGCAGGGTAGGATTTAAAATGTTTACATTTTGAGTCAAAGACAATTTAGGTAGAAGTCCTCTTTTGGTTATTCACTTTTGTAATTTTTCCATTTGTGCACTTTTGTAAGTTTTCCATTTTTCTTTGAGTCGACCCTAGAAGGTCAAGCTGTTGAGCATATTAATAAGGCTCCTTCCAGCATTGTAGTTCGACAACCTTTTTGATATTAATAAAGATCGAATTTTCTTTCTACAAGTTTTTCTCTTAAGAGACTTGTGCGCTTAGAACCTAGTTGAGATCAGCCCTCCTAACTCTAAGTTTGTGATTTATCACGAGGTTCATCACCTCTCGTGTGGTTCACTTCACCCTTCCATCTATTACCAAACAGAAAACCCCAATCCAGAAGCCTAAGGTTGAGTTTTTCACCTAATCTTCTCCACACATCCCACGCGCGTACAGCCTTGAATCGAGGCTTGTATCACCATGTTGCATTTTAACTGATAGAGTGTACTTTAGACGACGTCTACCCTTCAGTTCAGACGTCATCCGAGGAACAAAGTGTCTTGTGATGACGTTTGTTGGGTGCGGACAAGGTCCAACTTTTAACAGAATGTCTGATGGGGTTTTAAGTTTTAAATCCCGAGTACAACTTCAAGTGCAGAGCAAATCGAGTAGTAGTTGGGTATCGAATCCACAGGGAAGTAATAATAGCACACTAGGAATGCATGAAACGTTAAATCTAGGCAAATACTAATTGGGTTGTATAATAATCTAATTGCAAAGAAAGTAAGCACGAGTTAATTCAATAGAGAAGAAATATGGACAGTGGGCAAGGCATTCGATTCGGGGCAATCTTTTTTTGTCTAATGGTTCTACAGGTTCGATTAGATAATTCCCTAAGACTTAGAACACTATCTAGTATACTGATCCACTCTCGTGGCAACAGCCCATTCACAAGCCTATAGACTATAAGTCTTTTGCACAGCAATCTATCACCTAGTGATCATTGGATTCGAGTCTAATCCTGTCTACCTGTCGCCTTAGACATCAACTCTCGTTGGCTAAGATGCAACAAGGATGTTTAGGCCTACCTACACGTTATGTCTACACCTCTCGGGAGAAGAACATCATCGATCTAAGTATTGATTAGCTACTTCAGTCCTTAGCATTAAGCACACCTTAAACATCAGGGATTTGTCATCTAATCTACCTAAACAACCCTAAGTCAATCTCAGATTCCCCTAATCTACCTTACCCACAATTCATACAGAAAATTACTCAAACATATTCATAAAAACAATAACCATAAAGAAGTAAAAGCAATTAAACATAAGACAAGAGATATGGTACAAAAATCCTTCACTAAAAACCAAGAGTTCAAAAACAAAGGTGAAAACTAATCTCCTTTCTCCATAAAAATGTCCAAAGATAAAAAAACTAGAAGAAACTTAAACAAAACTTAGGTTAAAAGTGTTTTAAAATGGTTTATATAGTACTCCTAATAATTAGGTTTAATTCCGAGACAAACCGGTTAAGTAAAAAATAGGTTTAAGATATTTTGGGCTTAAGTTGGCCCGAGATTGGCCCATTAGTTTGGCCATGGTGAGATTCGGCAGTAAAATCATGGTTTTGGGCCTGAGATCGCCCATGGTGAGATCCTTTGGTCATTTTCCGTGCTTAATCCTGTCTAACTTCTTGTTGTAGATGAAAACATCGAGAAGGTATGCAAGATGTAGAAATGCATGCACTAATCTATAGAATGCAATGCTAAACGGCAATGGATATAAATGGGAATATATAATGCCTGAAATGCTAATGAAGACACGAAAAAGATGGTGAAATGCATGGTGAAACAATACAAAATCCATGGTCATCAGTGTCTTTTGACGACGTCTGACCTTCAGTTCAGACGTTATCCGAGGAACAGAGTGTCTTGCGACGACGCCTGTTGGATACGGACAAGGTCCAGCTTTAACACAGTGTCTTCCGACGACGTCTGACCTTCGCAATGGACGTTGTATAAATTTTGAACATAGTGACTTATGATGACGTCTGCTTGATGGATGACGGATGAGGTCCAGTCTTGATCCAATGAGGATCGATGAGGTTCGAGCTGCGACGAATAAAGATGAACCTTAGCGATGTTTGATCGAGTGTGGATCGTGTAAGAAACGACGAGGTTCGCACTGAACCTGAGCGAACCATCCTTTTTGTGTGTTTATGTAGATCGATGTGACTGGTGCACGAGCCAATTGAATGGTCGAGTCAGTTAGGATAGGTGTAGGTTTGTCAGTCAAGCTGACGGTGTGACTCCGTAGGGGTGTTAGTTGCAGTCAATATGATTGGGAAGCCAAACGGTTTGACGTGCACGTTTCCAAGGTGGTGTTTAATGCAATAATTAATTGTATCTGACGTTTCGGGTGCGGTGCATAATTAAATGGGACATAATTGCGGTTGTTGTTTCCAAAAGACCCGAGCAACTATAAAAAGGGGATCCCGTAATGGTGGAGAAATCATTCTCTTCAGCAAGTCTTCGCGCACTGTCCTACAGAAAATGTTGTTCTTCGCGCTGTTGGCGAAGGCCACTTCGAAGGAGCTGTTGGCGAAGGCCACTTCGAAGGAGCTCCAGGAGGCATTGCGGGAGTAGATGGGCAAGATACCCTATTACAAACCTCTACCAAGGACGGATCTCGTGGAGCGCGAGGCAGTGGAGGTCATGCTCCGACAGTACATTGTAAGTGTTGCTACGTCGATCTCCCCTCTTAGTTTTTTGTAGGCTGACGTACTTCGTGTTTCAGGAAGCTTGACCTCGTTACATGACACCGGACCCTCTGGAGGAGTTCTTGAGTGAGAACCCTTACTTCGGGGTGTACTTCGATCCCACGGAGTTCGGTGAGCAGGTGAACATGGTGGGGAGGAGGATAGCTAGGCTCCAGGCAGAGGAACGGGCATTGCGAGCTGCGGCGAGGGTGAAGCTCACTCGTGAGGAGGCCACAGCCAGCGGGTCGGGCCGAGCTGGTGAGGTCGCAAAGGACAAGGGCAAAGGTAAGATGCCGCGAAGGACAAGGGCAAAGGTAAGCTGCCATGAAGCCGTGCTCCGCCTGTCTCTTTATATATTTCTTTCTCCTTTTCTCCCTTTTTATTGTTGGTTGGGAGCGTTTAGCTCCCGGTTTTGCTTGTAAAAAGCTTGGTGCATGGATGGCTTTATCCACATATAAATATGATGCTTTGTTTTGCTTCCATGTGCCTTTTGCCTTATTATTACGTCTGGATACAAAGTGAGTGGAAAAAGTCATTATGTGAGCTCGTCTATTAAGATGGGCTCTGTTCGCTTGTGTTTTTTTTGGTTTTACAACCGAGCAAAGTAGGGAGTACAACGAAAAGGCAGAAAAGATCGGCCACGCAGATTTAGTAGTAAAAGCGTTTGAGGTTGGCAGAGTTCCATGAACGAGGAACTTGGTTGTCCTCCACGGTGACAAGTTTGTATACGCCGGACTTGACGACTTTGGAGAGCTGATAAGGGCCCTCCCAGAGAGCACCGAGCTTTCCGGCATTGAGTTCAGATCAGTGACGGCCTTTGAACTTCTTGTTGTAGTAGCGGGCTGCATGTTGTTGATAATTTTGCACCCGGAGAAGGGCGGTCGCGCTCTTCCTCGAGTCCGTTGATAGCGTGGCATAGCAGGCGTCATTGATCTAAGGTTGGCCCGGTAGCTCAGATCGGCGACATCGGTAGTGCGGCTTCGGCGGAAGCCAAGGCTTCGACCCGTGAGATAGAGAGAATGAAGTTGCGCATGATGCTCGGTGTGGGGGGTTCTGTGGGACTAGAGGACACCGTCGAGCTCGTCTTCCCAAAGCTCCTTGTTCTCATCCAGCCGCTTTTTGAGTCCGGCTACCAAGAGCTTGTCCGTTGCTTTGGCTTTCCCATTGCCTTGCAGATAGCGAGGTGTGGACTTGCTAAGTCGGATTTTCCATCGCTATTTACTCGATTGCAGACATTTCTAGAACATTGTGTTGTACTCAAATACAGTAAATCGATAATCTATCTCTTTCTCTCTAACAATACCTATCTTTTCTTCTTCTTCTTCACTGACTTCGTTGTAGTGAAAACGACCTAGTGTTCGCAGAAAACTCAGTGAAACGTACGATTTCATCAACTCTCAAAGATGGCGGTGAGCCTCACAAGGAAGAGTATTTAATGAGTATTTATGAGTATTTATGAATATTTATGAGCATTTATGACTGGTAATGATTAAAACGTTGAAAATTAGACGAGCTAAGGATATAAAAAAAGGATGTGGCGCCATATATTGGAGCAGAACTAATTAATTCAGAGGTGCTTAACTCTAGAGAATTTTCCACTCTTTTGTACAACCGAACAAATTAATAAGAAATTGTCTGATTATTTTCTACTATTTTTAAAAAAATTATATTAAATTTATTGAAAGTTCTGATCGAAAAATTAAAGTACAGCAATTGAGGAAGTAACAGTACAGAAATCCATCTGAAATCCTTTCAACTGAGAGTTTCAAACAGTTGAAGCTAAATTTGTATTATAAAACTTTCATCAAAGATGGAAATAAGGAAAACCGAATTTTGTGTCAAGAAAGGAAAACCGACAAATCACAAATTTTAGTAGTGTATAGGTGATGATTGAATTATGTTAAACTTTGGACACTGGATTACCTTTTTAAAACTTCAGAAGAAATCAGTCCAATCATGATTATCGGTTTAACATAATTCGGTTTAGAGTATTTGTGGTGGATGAGCCAAAATGGAGCACAAATTGGCTAATTAACATTTCATTGTTGAGAACACTATTCTTTTTTCATTAATACGGTTCTGCCCATACAATATACCTATCTACCATAGAGATAGCATTGACATGAATAGGAGGCTAATATAGTGTTTGTGTCGGTATATTGTATCAGAATGAATAGTATCTGTGTCAGAATATATTAGTTATAGATTGGTTTTTGTTTTGGTAAATGTACAATGTTCCATTTTATAAAAAAAACCTACGAGTTTTTCTTCAGAAATTTTACCGGTTCTTTCTTCCAAATTACTATCACAACTGTTCTTGCAACCTTTTCTGGGAGTACACAGATTTTCTACAAATCTTCGCCGCAGCAACTGAATTGGTAAACGATCCAAGAAAGTAAGCTGCCAAAAATTATTCTACTTCAGTTCATGCCCAGAAATATATCATGAAACCATTTGCGACTCTCATCTGAATCTAAAACTTTTTTTGCAAAATCACGGTGGTCGAAAAATCACGATGCTTGAACAAAAACCATTTCGCAATGGTGATGAAAGATTTATTTTGTTTGTCTTCCATGTCTTTCTTAGTAGAACCTCATCCTCGAGAAAATCAGTCATTTATTCATATGTCGCGGGAAAAAATACCAGAGGTTCCAGAGATTTTTGCAGACGGTAATGAGCTAGTTGACCAAAGGCGGTGGATAAAACCACGGTGGTCGTACAACACCCACTTCGCAATGGTAATTTAAGATATATTCTGTAATTTTTTTTAGTTTATCCCATGACTTCATATGTAGAAACCATTCCTTATGAGAATCCGATGTTGTTTTCACGCAGAAAAAGACATTGGTTTAGGTACCAGAGATTTTTGCATAGCTATCGAGCTAGTTTGCGAAAGGCGATGGAAAAAACCTACGTGCTCGAACAACACCCACTTTGCATTGGTAATTTAAGATTTATCCCGTATTTTGTTTTAGTTTATCCCATGACTTCCTATGTAGAAACCACTCTTCAAGAGAATCCAATGTTGTTTTCATGTTTCTTAGAAAAAGACACCAGAGGTACCAGAGATTTTTGCAGTCGGCAACGAGCCAGTTGGCGAAAGGTGGTGGAAAAAACCTCCGTGCTCGAACTACACCTATTACAAGAGAAAAGAAGAAAAGAAGAAAGAACCTCCATGTTGTAAATTCCCTATTACAAAGAAGAAAAAAAACCATATTAATGTGAAACCTTATTAACAATTTTGATGGAAAAGATGAGGGAATAGATGATGGAATAAATGATGCTCGAAGTAATACCTTTGTTGAGAATGTCACTCAACAAAAGGGAAAGTTGGGGATGAACAAACTCACCTTGAGTCCGGGGCATGCTAGGGCATTGGACGAAGACCATAAGGTAAAAAATTTTGTATGAATTATCCGGTATTGCTAGTTGTACGTAGTTTCGTCGGATTTCAACTGGGTAATTAAGTGGTAACCTTGTAACATTACATATCCGTGTATTTGTTGTCTTTATCTAGATAAATAATGTGTTAACTACTAACATTCCGAGTATCGTTATATATATTTATACATATGACTATTTTTGTTATTGGCTACCATAATTATTAACGCCTAATTTTTTTATACCTTCTTGAACAAATAGGTACTAGTTGAGTGTATTATATCAGAAGACGAAGATATCGAATAAGATGAAAACCAACTTGGGTGGTAAGATGAAGAAGAGGACGAGGAGGTTAATATAATGGTAAACTTGATAGTTAACGGTTATCGTTTTGACGGAAGTATGTTCCGTGGAGGAATAACAGAGGCGGAGCTGAAGAGGATGAAGAATATGAAAATGTAATAAAAATGTGATTATGAAAATGTAACAAAAATATTGTAGTTGTAACCTTCCCACTATGTTATAGTTGTAACCTTCCCACTAGACGACAAATTGGACTCAGAATTGGTATAGTTGCAAAAATTGATACAAATTAAGTTAACCGTCTAAATTTGTAAACATACGTTAACGAATGCTTATTAGTTATTCATGATAATTATTTGTTTACCGTTATATCCTATCATGTTGCGGTTATTATGTTTTATAGATGGTAAATATAAAGCTAAACTATTAATGATTAACAAGTGAAGGAAGATTATCAAAATATAACAAAAATGTTATTGTTGTAACCTTTCCACTAGACGACAACTTGGATTCAGTAATGTTATAGTTGCAGAACTTAATACAAATCAAGTTAACCGTATAAATTTATAAATATATATTAACGAATGCACATTAGTTATTCATGATAATAATTTGTTTAACGTTATATCCTATCATGTTGTAGTTATTATTTTTTATAGACGGTAAATATAAAGTTAAACCATTAATCATTAACAAGTGAAAGAAGATTATCAAAATGTAACAAAAATGTTATAGTTGTAACCTTCCCATTAGATGACAACTTGGACTCCGTGCTGGTATAGTTGTAGAACTTGATACAAATCAAGTTAACCGTATAATTTTGTAAATATACGTTAAGGAATGCTCATTAGTTATGAATATATTTGAGATAATTATTTGTTTACCGTTATATCCTATCATGTTGTGGTTATTATTTTTTATAGGCGGTAAATATAAAGCTAAACTATTAGTGAAGGAAGATTATCAATATGTAACAAAAATGTTATACTTGTAGCCTTAACACTAGACGATAACTCGGACTCAGAGCTGGTATGGTTGCCGAACATGATACAAATCAAGTTAACCGTATAATTTTGTAAATATACGTTAACGAATTCTCATGAGTTATGAATGTAGATATGATAATTATTTTTATGCCGTTATATCCTATCATGTTATGGTTATTGTTTTTGATAGACGTTAACTAAAAAACTAAAATAATAATCATTAACAAGTGGAGGGAGACGTACGAAAAACGTTATCTAAGTTGAATCAATGCTAGAATATACTTTATTTATAACGAAGGGGGTACACTTATTTGATGTTGACCATATTGTTTACAGAGACACACTTATACACAAACTCGTCAAGCAAAGATCATAGTTGGGATTATAGGTTAATATAAAACACTTTAAACAGAAAAACTAGGATCACCCAACACTAGTCTCCGCGAGTGTCAACCCTTGGTTTAACAAGTTAGGTACATTGTTAAAAATAGTCATTTCTTCATGTGTTCCTATCTCTTCCAAAACTTCATGACTATTATGTAACACTATCTCCGTCTAATCTTGCATGATAACAGACAATATTAGAGTTGATGCGATATAGATAAAATCTTTTTCCAATAACCGTTAATAATATGTTTACCTTGATAATTAAGATCAGTTATCGATAAACTACTTGGTTTCCCTCCAAAACATAAATCAGATCTCTTTTGGAAGTAATACCTCTCTACTGGATAAACACCAACAGAGACATATATCGGCAAGTCTTCGATCTCCTCCACAACACCCATATATTGCTCAACATCTCTGCCATATTTAATGTCAGTTGGTGGCATGCATTTTAGTGGATGTCCCCTCAGCGTTTCAGGATATTTGTAGCTCAAATCTACAATGGTGTCCACGTCGAGAAGCAATGTGGACCGGACCATATCCAATAAATCATCAAAATTTTCATTTTCCCTAAGTGTGACACAATAAACATTCTCATCTGACTGTGTTATGAAATGCCATTTTTTATTTTCTAATTTTTCCCACAAACCATGAATCAGATTTATCAGCTTCAACATCGCGTGTCCTAAAACAACAAAAATACGTTAGTTCCACGCGATGATTTCAATCATACACAAAACAAAAGAAAATGATAAACAGTGGTAACAAATCCTATATCTAACATATCGACCAAGAAAAATCACAGTTTCAATTTTCATCCATTAATTGAAGCTATTAATAAAAATAGAAGATCTACTAACTACCTGGTACATTTATGGCGTTAATATCATGCATTTCGAAATAAATCCGTTACCTGTAATCAAGCAAATAAAATTAGTTCGACAAGAATTCTCCTTCACTATCTCGACTGTAGCTTGCTCTCTCTCGCATTTGGTTTTACAATTTTTTTCGGTATCAATGGGGTCCATAAACAACCAGATACAACTTTATATACTCATGTACAAAACGACATTACATACATAAACATATACATACATAATGTGTATGTATATATATAATCGAAATCTTTATGAAATCTGAGCATTAAATGAGAATGTCTTCGTACCTCGATTCTACTAAAAAAATCTTTGTCTGACATGTACCAGTAACCTACAGATTATATAGGTGTGCAGAAGAAATCTATTTTAGATTTCTTTATAGGATGAGGTGCCGTGTTAAGAAGTTAGTTTCGATAATACATGGCAAAAGTGAATAGAGAAATTAGTTTTTTGTTATATCGCTAATTTTGGTGCCATTTATGTATATTGAGTTAAATGACTCTTATTTTTAATGCATGCGACAACAGATGGGTAAAATAATAGTGTTAAGAAAATATTTAATTTGATAGAAACAATTGAGTTTTTTCCAATAAGGATATAATTTTAAATTAAAATTAAAAAAGTTTGTATTTCAGAAATTTAGAAAGATGGTCTATTTTTTACAAATTACTTCTCTGTTTGATATTATATTGATTCGTGCATGATTTTTATATATTACTAATTAGACCTACATGTATCTTATAAGTTATTGAATCTTGACATAAAAATAACCATTATGAGGTTTAGAAAATTTTCTTTCAAAATTTGAGTGACATCTAGAATTATTTTGAATTTTTATTCAGTGTGTATTTTTAAATGTAAATTTATAGTGCATTTCACCTTAAATTTATAATTGTACACTCCTTTTTAAAAATCTTAAGTATGCTAGATCAATATAGTAAAATTTCTATAAATTTATATATAATAAATTAATAATTTATTTGACATTAAAAGTGAATATGTCCGAACGTTTTTGTTCGTTTAGTGTACGAAATCACAGTTGTAGCTATGGTAGATTGTTATTTACTTATATGTTCGAATATTCTAAATCCTTTAAATTGATCAAACGATTCTTTATACATCATAATTTTTTTATCGTTACATTAAAAACATCATTTGCAATAAAAAAAATTGCGATCAGTCGCATACAAAATTGCTAATAGCAGACAAATAAACAACATTTAATACTAATAACCTCAAACTTAACCAACTGCATGCAACGAGCGAAAGAATATTGATTATTATTGATTTCATAACAATTTTTATGTGCGGAACCGATCTTTCGAGATTTTGGGAAATTATATCAATTAACCACGACCGTGGAAAAGTAAAAAAGAAAACAAAGAAACATAGAAAACATAAGGTCTAGCGATCGCCAAACTGGTAAAAGGGCTGGCTTCTGCTGTAGTGTCAGCCAAATACTAGAAGCTAATTTTCAAAAAGAAATTAGATAACAAATAGAATATAACTATTCCCAATATATAAGAGCGGAAAGAAGACAGAAGCAAGACAGCAAGACTGACATGTGAAATTTGGGATGCTCTTTTGGTATATGATGGCTCTGTTGTTGTGTAGTGTAATAAAAGAAAATGAACATGTGTGTGTGGACCATCTTGAATATTTTCTTTTTTAATTTCTTCAAAACTCCTCTTTTCACCACACTTTTCCCTTGCCACCATTTCTTTTACTAGAGTCGGAATTGACAATAAGATTTATATGCACCACTCGATGGAGATAGGAAAAATATCTAGGATGAGACATTTGTTTTTTTTTTATCACCGGGTCACACAACGGATCGACCCAATAGCCCAATATCTTCATACGAAGATTTAACACCTTCATACGAGGGGCGGTGGAGTCGAACTTCACACCTCTGGGATAGACGTAGAGGTGGTACAACCACTAGACCACTTGCTCCTCCCCTAAGACATTTGTTATGCGATCTAATATGTTCTAGTAGGAATATTTTTCAAGAATACATATAATAAATATGACTAAGAATGTTACAAAATTTATTTTAATTGAAATTTTTGTGTGATATCTTCTTAATTTTATTTAATATTTTATTTATTTTTATATTTTTGTAATGTTATATTATTATTTTCTCATGGATTTTGACTATATTTTAATTTAATAATATTATGAATATCCAATTTTATTAATACACTTATATATAAATCATTAATATCCGTAAATATTTGATATATGTAGATTTTTGTGTTTACCGAATTTGAATCAAGATCTGAATATTTTCAAATTTCTGAGTATTTATTTTGTTTCCATATCTACCATTATATAACTTTTGTATAACAAAAGTCAAATATCTAAATAACAATAACATATAACTAAAATATGTATATAAACTATATATATATTTTGGTTTTTGGAAAAAAAAGTTAACTTTTAGTTTTCTTTAAATAACAAACTGTTTTATTAATATTATTGTTAGAGAAATAATAGATCTTATTATATAAAATTAGATTTCTAAAACTTTATAACTAAACAGCTACGCCATGATAAGTGCTAGTTGTTCGATAAGATGTTTGCGCATATAAAATAATTTATTACAATTAAACATTATGCTACGTTAAAGAATTTTCTATTTAACTAGGTTTAAACTTAAAATTTTGGTAAAAAGATATAATTCGTGAAGATTTTGCCATACCTAAAAGTATTTACATTTAATTAGATTAAAATTTAAAGAAATAATGTACTTTCTTTGAGTAAATAAGTATAGAAATTGAAATGTAAATATATATATATATATATATAAAATAAAAAACGTATTAATTGATCAATTAGATGTTGACATATGTACAAATATTTATTCCAATTAGATTTTACCACACCTAAAAGGAATTTTCATGTAACTAGATTAAATTGAAAATAAAAAAATAAAAATTATAGACTTTCATGAATATTTTTCTAGACATAAAAGTATTTTCCATCTAATTAGATTTAAAAGTAAGATATAAAATGAAAAATATATTTAAAAAAAACTTTTTAACTCAAACGGTTTGGCTAATATATTCACACTATTATAACTCCATTATAAAGTGAAGTTTTACGAAGCTTAAACTTTAATTCTCAAATAAACCAGAAATATACAACCTCTAAAAATCGAACTGTAAGAAATGTTGGTAAAAAGCCCAGTTTTTCCAAATTCTTTTGGGCCAGGAGAGAGCCCAAAGGTAGGTAAACTCTAATGAGTATTTAACGAGTATAAATACATAATAAAATTAGATTTTCTAGCAGTACCTAGAAAGAAAAACGCCCAGAGAGCTCTGAGAGAGAAAATTCGTGAGGAAAGAGAGAGGAGAGAGAGAGGAGAGAGAGAAGAGAGAGATTTACAATAGGTTTGATTGTATTGTAATTTTTCTAAATCTATTTTTCTCTAAAGTTGCTTCATTGTAAAAGGGTTCATCAGGTTTATAGTGAAGTTTGTAGGAGATAAATCTTACCCGAGAGGTACCTTAAGTGGGAATTCGGTAATCAAATTTTGTGTTTTTATCTCTAAGCAATCCAAAACCAACACCAAAGGCAATCAGAAAGGATCCTAAAATCCTAACAAGTGATATCATAGCTTCCAGGTTTATTGCAAGGGGTGTGTTGGGAAATAGAGATTTTGGGGTTGCTGAGAATTTCAGAAGCACAACAAGTTTGAAGACATAATGATAGGTTCAAGGATTGAGGTTGACAGGTTTGATGCGACATGAAACTTTTCTCTATGGAAAGTGAGAATCATGGCTCACTTTGGGGTTTTAGGATTAAAAGATATCCTAACAGATGAAAAGCTACTCAAGGATCCAGTGGTTACAAAAGATAAATCTGGTGAAGAGACAAAAGGAGGCATAGAAGGCAGCTTACAGATTGATCCGGTAAAGTTTGAAAAATCAGAAAAGGCTAAGGATCTGATTGTTTTGAACGTGGGGAATCAGGTGCTCAGGAAAATCTCTAAGTGTGAGACAACAGCAGCCATGTGGTTTATCCTAAACAAGTTATACATGGAGACATCTCTTCCAAATCGGATCTATCTACAGTTGAGGTTCTATACTTTCAAGATGGATGACTCCAAAAACATTGATACCAAAGTAGACGACTTTCTAAGGCTGGTGACAGATCTCAACAACATAGGAGGTAAAATTTCAGAAGAGGTACAAGCAATTCTACTTCTAAGTTCTTTGTCTAACAGGTATGATCAACTCAAAGAAACCCTAAAGTATGGGAGAGATACTTTAAAGTTGAACGAGGTCACAACAACAGCTAAGTCTAAGGAAAGGGAGCTAATCGAAAGTGGAAAGGTAACAAATTCTCAGGATGTAGGTTTGTATATGGAATCAAGGGGTAGGTCGAACAACCGGTTCGATAATAACAACACATGGGGAGGCCGATCGAAGAGCAGAGGCAAGTCAAAGCAATAATCTGATAACAACAACAAAGGATGTTTCATATATGGAGATGAAGGGCATTGGAAAAGAGATTGTCCTTAGAGAAAGAAACGTGCAGAATCTGCTAACATAGCAGAGCCTATTCAGCCAGTGGTCTTAACAGCGAGTACTGAAGACATAAAGGAATGGGTAATGGATTCAGGGAGTTTCTACCACATCACATAGAACAAAGATGTTTTGTTTGATTTCAAAGAAATCAATGGAGGTAAAATTCTGATGGCTAATAATACTCATAACAACATCAAAAGAACAGGAAATATTAGAATTCAAAACTCATATGGTTCTATGGTAATACTCAAGGATGTGAAATACATGCCAGAGGTGAGTAGGAATTTGATTTCATTTGGGTTGTTGGAAAAATCAGGTTGTTATTATCAAGGAGGTGATTTGGGACTGTAGTTTTATAAAGACGACAAGAAGGTAATATCTGGTAAACTCAACAACGGGTTGTATTATCTTCTAGGTAGAGTTTGCAGAGCAGGGATCAGGTCAGGAACGAAGAAGCTGAGTAAGGAGATAGCTATACACAAGGTCGAATTAGTGGATAGATAGTCAAAGAAAGTGACTTTCAGTGAGAATCTAATTTAAGGACCTACACCGAATGGTTTTAAGGCATGTTCAACTGTTCAAGGTGGAGAATTTTCTGATGAAATCTCCAAAGAAATTGTAGCAGAGCAGAATGTGGTAGATGTTGATGCTAAAACTCACAAAGAAATTGTTTCACAAGGATTACAGAAATTTAGGAGTGGAAAAGAGAGTTTGAGCATAGAAGCCAAGTTAAGCTTTCTGTATAAAGCTTTGCAGATATTAGGAACTGACATGTTCTACAATATTGTTGCTAAAGACGGTGTGATTCTACCTAAGATTCAGCTAAGCAAAGTTCCAGAAACTTTAGCTAGCAAAGACATATTTGATTTGAATTCACAGCTTTGCTGTGAATTTCTGAAGAGCCTCTAAAGAAGGAAAGGACCTCCTAGGAATATCACTGTAGTTGTCTCGACCTCGCAGAGACAAATTGAGAAACAAGTTAGTTTTAGGGTATATTTAAAACAGGGATAGAATCAGAAGTTACCTAGGAGGATGGGTGCGAGGGGAAAAGCAACAAAAAACATCTCTCAAGGTGGAGCTCGCCGTAAAAGTGACCGGGAAAATGGCCAGAAAAGTGGCTGGAAAAGTGGCCAGAAAAGTGGCTGGAAAAGTGGCTGGAAAATCCGCCGGAAAAGTCACCGGAAAAGTCACTGGAAAGTTGCCGGCGGTCGGCGGCGCGTGACCGGAGGTGGTGGCGCGTGGACGGAGGACGGCAGTGCGTGGCCGGAGGGTCAACGGCGCGTGTGGTCCACACGCGGTGGTGCATGTGGACGAGTGACGGCGCGTGGCGGCGCATGGTGGCGCGTGGTGGCACGTGGAGACGTGTGGTGGCGCGTGGGCCAAAGAAAAAACGGTGGACCCAATAAGAAATGGAAGAAGATGGAGAACTGTTGGTAAAAGACCCAGTTCTTCCTAGTTCTTTTGGGTCAGGAGAGAGCCTAATGAGTATTTAACGAGTATAAATACATCACAAAATTAGGTTTTCTAGCAGCACCTAGAAAGAAAAATGCCCAGAGAGCTCTAAGAGAGAGAATTCATGAGGAGAGAGAGAGGAGAGAGAGAAGAGAGAGATTTACAACAGGTTTGGTTGTATTGTAATTCTTTTAAGTCTATTTTTCTCTAAAGTTGCTTCATTGTAAAAGGGTTCATCAGATTTATAGCGAAGTTTGTAGGAGACAGATCCTACCCGAGAGGTACCTAAAGTGGGAACTCGGTAATCAAATTTTGTGTCTTTATCTCTAAGCAATCTAAAACCAACACCAAAAGCAATTAGAAAGGATCCTAAAATCCTAACAAGAAAGAATATAACTATGTACAAAGAATTAAAAAAAACTGCCAATGATATTTTATTTTCTATCTAATCTCTTAGTAATTTAATAAAATCGCATGTTATTTGTTTTGACAAAAAACAATTCTTATTCAATGAATCTAAAATAGCAATTTTAAGTTTTTGTTTTAAAAATATAATCATTAGTTTAAATTTTTAATAATAATATAAATTTAAAATAAAAATATATTAAAAATTATTTTCAATATAAAAATTAAATTGTAAATAAAAAATAAATCTAACTATAATGTTTTAAGTTTATTTATAAATTATTTAAAAAATTAAATACTTTTATATAATTATTTGTATTAATTTTGAAAATTTTATTTTAAATTATTAAATTTACAAAATAATATTTTAAGACATTATTTTTATCTAATCTAATAATAATATGACTGTATGCATAGATAATTAGTTTTTATAAAATATATGTCACACGCATTGTTACTGTTCGTTAGATCCAGCGGTCATTGAATGGGCTGGTAGTGAATTCCAAATGACAGGTGGATGACTACTTAATTGGTGATTTTGTCAGTTACGATACACCTGAGTTAGTTTATTTTGATTCACTGGTTTTTCTTCTTGGAGATAAATGGACCTCTTTTTCTGAGGCTGTCATTTTGGGGTATTAAACCAACCTCTATGTAATGACAAAATAATCAAAAACCTATCCATATGTAATGTCTGCAGCTATGGCACGAAAGGGAAATCCTCAAATGTTATGGTATTTGTGATCTTAAATTATTGTTTTTCTAATACGTACATGATCTACTAATTTTCCAGTTAAAAACTTGATAATTTTTAAAAAAATCATATATTTATATATTTAAATTAATTAATTAAAAGGAGGTTGCTCGATATTTTTATATATTATTTTACATTTTTAGCAATGTATACGGTGTAATATTAATATATGATATAATTTTTTTGTATAAATTTTTTACTATTAGTTTTGATATATTAAGGTAAGAAATAACGTAAACAATTTTAAATCAGACCGATTTTGATTGGATTAGTTTTACATCGAATCAATTATTAATCTTGTATGATAACTTGGATCGGAATTGGATTTCATGTTAGCAATCATTAAATTTCAACTTAAACCAATTACTTATAACTGCATTAATTAATATTATATATATTATTTTTAAGTTATCATTGTATAAATATAATATTTTACAATTATTAAATTTGAATATATAATAATAACCATCTACACTTATCGATATTTATTAATATATATATATATATATATATATATATATTCAATTTTAGTATATGTGATTTTTTACATTTTTTTCTTACGAATGTTGATTATTAGTTTTGATTTGCACTACGGATTAAGTTTGTTTGGATTTTATCGAGCTCTATGATTATACTAGATTTATATCACGTCATGTATGGGTAAATATTGTTTATTATTAAATATAAATTAAATATTTATATTATTTTAAGTTTTATTTAAAATTATTTTTAATATTAATTTTTGTATATATAAATTAAAAAAGATAAATAATTTTTTTTTACGAATTTAATAATATGTTTTTGTTAATTTAATTAGATAAATTGATTTTCTAACCAAATTAATAACAATGACATATATTATAATTATTCTACTAATTTAAATTTATTTATATATTTATTTAAAATTTAATATATTAGAAATATGTAAAAGCGGTATATAAGAAACATTTATATATTCTATTGTGCACATAGTGTATGACATTAAAGTTTTCAGCCTCGTTGAATACGACTACGTATCAGGACACGTATCTAAATCATATAGGCAAGAACAAAGTGTCTTTTCTCTTGGTCATAGTTCATAAAGGTTCCTCATGATGAAAAACTATTATTCTAATCCACAATTAATCTAATCCACCATTAATCTAATCTACCATTAATCTAGTCCACCATTAATCTAATCCTCTAATCCACCATTAATCTAATCCATATTAATCTAGTCTATCATTAATAAGCTCATTATACAATAAAGGATCGAGATCATCCAAAAAATGCAATAGAATATTAGTTTGATTTACAAGATTCAACCAACTCTCTTCTTGTCTGTTTTACCAGGAAAGAACGAAGTTGCATTTGTTAATCATTTCAAAACATGTTCAAACTACCTAAATTGTTCAAAAAGGTTACAAGAAATTCCAACACACCTTTAGTTAAGGTATGCATGTGAATCTATTTTAATACTAATAAATTTCTTTTTTTTTGAGATTGCATGATTTTTTTCTGAGTTTTAAAAGTTTTTTATTTAAGAAATTAATTAAATTCCTGTTGTTTACAAGTTTAGTCCTTGTTTTTTTGTTTTAATTTTGACCCAAGGAAGTCTTACTGCTGCACTATTGCATAAAATCTCTTTTCATCATGAATTCTCTTCGGTTGAATGGAATAAAAACCTAATTTACTTCTTTCAGAAAATGCCGCCCTCCATGCTTCTAGTGTCTGAATCTTCCATCATTTGTATGACATCTTTCGATATATTAATATATCATATTCATCAATCATTACTTGAATTTTCAAAAAATGTTGTACGACCTGTTGAATAGTCACCATCTTTCCATCCTTGCAAGGTTGAATCGCATTGATCCTACATAATATGGTATTAGAGCTGAACGTTCCAAATCAGGTTTACTTAACTCGTTTTGCTTCTATTGATTTCGTTTTGTTGTGTTTGCTTCTCATTCGATTTAAATCTTTAAAAATCCTAAAAATCAGGTTTTTTGTTCATTGTTATTGTTTGCTATACTAGAGCTATTCACTACAATTGTTTATTGGTTGTTGTTTCATCATTTTGCTTTGTTTTAATTTGTCTTTTTGACTGCCTTTCCATTTCATCTGTTTATATTAAAAAGACAGAAAGTACTTGAACATGGAAGAACACGGAGAAGCGAATATGGCTCTACTAATTGTACAAATTTAAGCTCAATTCCAAACACTCAAAAACTCATGACGCTTATGGAGCAACCTCAACAGGCTCGTAGAGAGCTTGTCCGAGGTGTGAATGCGTAGAGAGGGAACCAAGTAGAAGATGATTACGTACAAAATGCGGAGGATGAGTTTTCACCAAACCCTGATCATAAACCAAAGGCCAAGGAGGTAGTACCACCGTGACATAGGAAGAGATAAAAAAAATATAGGAAAAGTAAGTAGAGATAAAAATACAACGCACCAACTTTTGGTGGAAAGGTCAACCTAAATACCTACCTTGATTAGGAAAGACATGGAGTACATTTTTGACTACTACAACCATTCAAATTAGAGAAAAACTGTCCTCATCTACTGCTCAAATCAATGGAGGTTCTTTGAATTGGTGAGACAAATAGCTTAACTCAATGGAGGTGCTTTGAATTGGTGGGACAGAGATGTGTCAGAATGACAGAGATACAAACATGAACAGATCAACACTTGGGAGGATATGAGATTCATCATGAGGAAGAGATATGTCCAGCATATTACTAAAGAAATTTGCAACATAAATTCAGAAAGCTCACTTAAGGAAGCAAATCGGTGGAGGAGTATTTTTGAGAGTTTGAGACATTTAAAAACATGTTAGAGGCCGAAGATTCTGAATAGGCTTTGATGGCAAAATTTCTAAACATTCTTCAAGATATAATTTCTAGATAGGTGGAAAGATAAACTTACCATCACTTGAAGGAGTTGTTGTACCTAGTTGTTCAACCCGAAAAATATATCAAGAGGAAAACTACTTCCGCCAATCGCAAAAACACCTCTTGGATGACTCAACCGCAAAGAGCTTTAGAAAAGGGATATCTCTCCAAGTAGAAACCAAATTCAAGAGAACTCCACCAAAATCATCAAAAAGAACCAAACAACAACGACGTAAGCTTCCAACTAAAAAACTCGTATCATTACTTTTTGTTTTAAATGTCACAAAAATGGAAACTAATCAAGAGAATGCCCAAAACCAAATGGAGAACATTAGTCTCAAGATGAGGAAGAAGAACAAGTCCAATTTGAAGAAAACTGATACGTATGAAAATAAGCACCCTCCCATCTTATATCAATATCAGAGAAGGGCTAAGAAAGGGAAGAGTATGGGACAAGAAAGGGAAGGAGAAGGAAAGAATCAGGGAGGGAAAAAAACCTGGAGTAGGAGACATAGTGGGCCCTACTCAATAAGGGGAAAGTAACCAAAGTCAAAGGAAGCAATCCCAAGGTGGTTAGTGGCAGGTGGGAAAATCGTAAGGTGAGGAAGCAAAGGAATAATTGGAAGATTTGGAAAGAGGGAGAATATAAAAGGGAAGTCAAGAGCAGCAGGTAGGGGACGCCATTTTTCTGGGAAGAGTGGATAATTGGAGTGGTAAGAGAGAGTGTTCATTTTCTCTTAATATTGTTGCATTTCTGGGATTTGTAACAGAATATTGGTTTAATCGATTTCTAATCTTATCAACTTGGTATCAGAGCAACCGATTCTGAAAGAAGATCATGGGTAAGAAGGCTGATGCTGGAAAAAAGGTGGAGAATGCTCTCAAGGAGCAGGTGGATAGGATGCACGAGAAACTGAGCATGATGGACGAACTGGTAAGCAGAGTAGACGGCTTACAGCAACAGATGGGCAAGCTTGCAGTTCTCGATCGTCTGGAAGAACTGTTGAGCCAGGGAGAGCTCAAGTCTGCCCTCACAGGAAAAGCGCAGATGGGAGACGTGCCAGAGAAGGGCAGCGCTGCTACCCATACCGCTTTCCGTGCAGGAGCGACCGAGTTAGGAGAAGGGTCTCGAGCGAGTGAGATGATGATCGCCGCTCGTACAGAGCCGGTAAACCGCAAAGTCGAGTTACCTATTTTCGACGGCAATAACGTCGACACGTGGTTATTTCGGCTAGAGCAATACTTCGAGATGAATGGGATGGGACGGGAGGAGAAACTCCACGTTGCTGCCATGAGCCTCGACGGGGAAGCGCTGGAATGGTACCGTTGGGAACGTGAGCGCAATCCTTTCAGAGAGTGGGAACAACTGAAGGAGCGGGTGGTGGAAAATTTTTCTCCGGGAGGAGTAGCAACTCCGGAGGAGAGACTGGTTACGTTGAGACAGGAGGGCAGTGTGCGGGACTACTGCCGCGAATTCAAGATACTCGCGGCGCAGTCAGGAGGTGTGCGGGAGTCGATGCTCGAGACATTGTTTCTCACCGGACTCACGCCGACGCTCCGACTCGGGGTGCGATTGTTCGAGCCAAGAGGACTCGACAGGATGATGGTGGTGGCCCAAAGAATGGATGAATGGGCCCAGTCAGGAGGTGGGCCTGAGTGTGCAGGAGGAGTGAGTCGAGTGGGCCTACGGCCCAGAACCTTGGAGCCCGAAGTGAAGCGCAACCCACAGACCACATAGGCGCGTAACCCTAATTCGGGAACACTCCCTGCACGCCCAGCGCCGCGAGAGGGAAAGCAGGAGACCTACCCGAGGGGAATTCCGGCCAAGGGGGATGGTCGCCGAGCTCCATTCCGGAGAATCTCGGAGCTAGAGCTGAAGGAGAGGAAGCGGATGGGCTTATGCTTCAAGTGCGACGAAAAGTGGAGCTCGGGCCATAGATGCCGTTATCGCGAGCTTCAGGTGATCGTGATACAACCGGATGGATCCGAAGAGGAGATTGGAGAACAGGAGGAGGGAAATCCGGTGGAAGAAGAGTACGAGGAGGTAGCGACACACTTAGCAGAACTCTCGCTCAACTCAATGGTCGGGATTTCTTCACCGCGAACGATGAAGATGAGAGGAGCGATACAGGATCGCGGAGTCGTGGTATTAATCGACAGTGGGGCATCCCATAATTTTGTACCTGAATCGATGATGGAGCAGTTGGGTCGGAAAGCTGATCGAACACGAGGATATGGGGTATTGCTGGCCACAGGAATGTCGATTCAAGGAGGGGGCGTTTTCAAAGGAGTCACATTGGAGATACAGGGAGTACAGATCGTGGCTGATTTTTTACCTATACAGCTGGGAAACGCGGACGTAATATTGGGAATGGAATGGTTGGAGTCATTGGAAACATATTTGAGGTGTTACGCGGGAGAAAAACCGCGCACGTGGATGACATTCCTGGCCTGGGCAGAGTTTTGGTATAATTCCACCCATCACTCGGCAATCCAAATGTCTCCATTTAAGGCAGTTTATGGTCCGGACCCTCCAGGGCTGGTCAAATTCGAACAAGGGTCGACAGTCGTCCGAGAGCTGGAGGAGCAGCTGTTAGAGAGGGACACAACACTTGAGCAGCTCAAACAGCATTTGATAAGGGCTCAACAGGTAATGAAAAAGACAGCTGATGGTCACCGCCGAAATGTGGAGTTTCAGGAAGGTGATTGGGTCTATCTGAAAATAAGGCCATACCGACAGAAGTCCTTGGCAAAGAGGGTCAGTGAGAAGCTGGCAGCAAGTTACTACGGCCCATATGAGGTGGAATCTAAGATCGGACAGGTAGCATATCGATTGATATTACCACCATCATCAAAGATTCACAATGTTTTCCATGTCTCTCTCCTTAAAAAGGCGGTGGGAGATAATGGCAGTAGCTCACCCCTACCTCGTCATTTAACGGCTGATTATGAATTAGTTATGGAACCGGATACAATCCTTGGATCCAGACGCAATCCGCAGACAGGGGAATGGGATATTCTGGTACGATGGAAAGACTCAGCTGAGCAAGAGGATTCTTGGGAGTCACTGGCGACTTTCAAGACAGCTTTTCCAACATTCAATCTTGAGGACAAGATTGATTTGGAGGGGGGGGATGTTGATACGTATGAAAATAAGCACCCTCCCATCTTATATCAATATCAGAGAAGGGCTAAGAAAGGGGAGAGTATGGGACAAGAAAGGGAAGGAGAAGGAAAGAATCAGGGAGGGAAAAAACCTGGAGTAGGAGACATAGTGGGCCCTACTCAATAAGGGGAAAGTAACCAAAGTCAAATGAAGCAATCCCAAGGTGGTTAGTGGCAGGTGGGAAAATCGTAAGGTGAGGAAGCAAAGGAATAATTGGAAGATTTGGAAAGAGGGAGAATATAAAAGGGAAGTCAAGAGCAGCAGGTAGGGGACGCCATTTTTCTGGGAAGAGTGGATAATTGGAGTGGTAAGAGAGAGTGTTCATTTTCTCTTAATATTGTTGCATTTCTGAGATTTGTAACAGAATATTGGTTTGATCGATTTCTAATCTTATCAAAAACATTGTAGATTATGGAGAAACGAGAGAAATATTGGTCATAAGGAGAGCTCTTAGTGAACTATTTGATTAGAAACCATTCAACGAGAAAATAGCTTCCACTCTCGGGGCCCATCAACTCCAAGATATGTAGCTCGATTAAAGATGAAGATTATCGCACTAGCGTGACCAGCAAGTATTTGATTGATATGCTAGATTTTCAACGGGAAAAACACCTACAACCAAATATGCTCAAGTGGCTCAGTGATGAGAGTGAGCTCAAGATTTTGGGACAAGTCACCATACCTTTCTCGATAGACAAGCTAAGTATTCAGATCAAATTGTGTGTGATGTGGTCCTATGCAATCTGGTCAACTTCTTCTAGGCCGGCCATGGAAATTTGATAAAGAGACTCCAAAAAATGGTCAAAACAACTACTATACCTTCACTCACAACAAAAAGAACCACAACCTTGCGCCTCTCACTCCACAAGAAGTGCATGTAAACAAAAGAACCATGTCCAAAGGAGCTAACATAAGTAAACTTAACCAATACATTACACTTAGTACTGTTTTGAAATCTCTTGATTCACAAAACAAGGTGTTACTAATGGTTTTAAAGGAATGGTTGTTTTCAAAACAAGAATAACAAGAATTACCACCCGAGATACTTGAACTACTAGATAAATTTAAAGAGGTGTTTCCCTCAGAGAAACCACTAGGATTGCCTCCAATAAGAGAATTTGAACATCATATTGATCTTGTTCCGGGAGTACCAATGCCTATTATGTCAGCGTATGAAGCCAACCCAAAATAAGCACAAGAGCTAGAGAGGCAGGTTCAAGACTTCATATCAAAGGGTTATATCCGAGAAAATCTAAGCCCGTGTGTTGTTCCTTTCCTTTTACTGCCTAAGAAATATGGAACATGGAGTATGTGTGTCGATTCCTTAGCCATCAACAATATCACTGTCAAATATCGACATTCTATTTCAACACTTGATGATATGCCAAATGAACTCAACGGGGCTAGAATTTTCTCCAAGATCAACTTAAGGAGTGGCTACCATCAAGTAAAGTTGAAGGAATGAGATGAATGGAAAACAACAATTAAAACTAAGAGAGTATTGTGTGAATGGGTTGTCATGCTATTTGGACTGAAAAACGCACCATGCACATTCATCAGGCTCATGAATCATGTATTAAGGGAACATATCTGTAAGTTAGTGGTAGTATATTTCGATAATATCTTGACTAATAGCCCAAGCCTTCCACATCACGTAAACCATCTCGAACAGGTTATTTAAACACTTAAGGCTGAATATTTCTAAGCAAATCTTAAGACATGCACGTTTTCAAGTTGTGCTTTCTAGGATTTTTGGTTAGTTCACAAGGTCTAGAGGCCGATGAGGAGAAAATAAAATCTATACAAGATTGGCTGACACCTATAGCTACTGGACATGTAAGAAGATTTCACGCCTTAGCCAACTTCTATAGAAGATTCGTTAGAGATTTTAGCACCATACGTGCACCATGACTTCGGTGATGAAAAATCAAGTTGCTTTCCAATGGGGACAAGAACAAGAAGATGCATTCAACACAATCAAGAATACTTGATTCATGCACCTGTCTTAGTACTTCCTAACTTTAAACTAACCTTTGAAATTAAATTTGACGCTTCGGGTACATGTATAGGGGCTAACTCAAGGATGATAAACAGTAGCTTATTTCAGTAAGAAATTCAGTTGAGTTTCCCTCAATTACTGAACATATGATAAAGAACTCTATGGATTGGTAAGGTCTCTTGAAACTTGACAACATTATCTATTGTTAAAAGGGTTTGTTATTCATACATATCACTAGAAATTCAAGCACCTAAGAGGAAAAACCACACTCAAGAAGAGAGGAATAATGTGGCTTGAGTTTATAGAAACCTTTCTGTATGTGATCAAGAATAAGAAGGGAAAAAGGAATGTTGTAGCTGATGCTTTATCAAGAGATATACACTAATCAGCATCATGGAGGAAAGAATCATGGGGTCTGATCATATAAGTGCTTATATACTGCTCCAGATTTTACAGAAGCCTTCAAGGAGACAAGAAAAGCCACCTATGAAGCATTCTATCAACGAGATGGGTTCTGATGTAAGATTGAATCTCAATCTCACAAGCGGTATGACCATGAGTCGAAAGGCCTAGATCTCTCTTGGCTTAGGCGGGCAAGAGAACTAAATAGAGGAGGATTTTGATTGAATCACACAATCAAAAAGAGAACCAAGGGAGTTTTAATCTCTCAAACTAGCTATCCCATGGATTCAATAGAAAGGAAGTGAAATGACATACTTAATTTCTAAAGAACAAGAAAAATATCAAAGACAAGGCTTTGAAGAAAATACTTTGTATTCAAATTTTTATAACAATGATGATATACCTTTACAATGAGGTTGTGCTAAGCTTATATAGTGTTCTTGGCAACGGTTCTAATGTCCAAAAAGAAAAAAACTTATCATACATTTGGCCATTAATGTGTTGTTTGGTCAAATATGGAAAGTGTAGATGCTTGTATTTTGATAAATTTATAAGGAATTGGCGACTCATTGGGATGTCTAGATGCATTGAACAAGTGCCAAACATGCAGCAATCTTAAGGACATATCCATTGGTGCTTTAATGCTTGGCCTTAAATATGGAAAATCTTGAAGAAGAGGGATCCGCTTGATCCTATGGTCTATGGTGGCTGGTGCATTGTATGTTGATTTTGGGTTTCCTTAAAGGATGATGCCAAGTTTTGGTATAAAAGTGATTAAGCCGGTTGGCCATTACCCTTGCCATAAATGGCTCTAAACGAGTCAATTGAAGGTACATATGGACCCATATGGTACAAGACATGTTTGGGCTTATAGGAGTGTTTAGGAGAGCTCCTAGAAATAGCACTAAGTCTCTTGGTCGCCAAAGAAATGTTTAGAGACTCTCATATAAGGAAAGTTCCAAATATGGTTAGTTTCGGAAACACTAATTTGATGAATGGTGCATGAGTTGGTCCGGCCAGAATTCATGGGAATACGGAAATGTGTCCTTTTGCACGTGCTTAGCCGTCTTTGTTCTCCTTGGATCGGTTTGGCCAGCCCATTGTGATGAGGACATCAGGTCGAATGTCCGGCCAGGAGACGAGACTGGCTGACCAGGAAGCTTGCCCGAGACAGCCGGGCCATTTGGCACGTCTGCCAGTCCAAGCGGTATCGCTGGACCCTCGACCAACAGGACCGGACCGATCAGCATTACCGGCGGAGAGGCCCAAACCTCCGGCACAATTGGTGGCGACGTGGATGACACCGCTGGTCCCATTGGTGATGCCACCGACTCCGGGATCAACTTGGCCGGTGATGAGGACATCAGGTCGTATGTCCGGACAGGAGACCAAACTGGCCGACCAGGAAGCTTGCCTGAGACAGCCGGGCCATCTGGCACGTCTGCCGGCCCAAGCGGTACCGCCGGACCCTCGACCAATAGGACCGGACCGATCAGCATTTCCGGCGGAGAGGCCCAAGCTTCTGGCACAATTGGTGGCGACGTGGATGACACCGCCGGCCCCCTTGGTGACGCCGCCGACTCCGGGATCAACTTGGCCAGTCCAGAAGGCATTCCGGCCAGTACCTCGTACAGTCCAGCCGGTACAGCCGATCCAGCCGAGTACACGGGCATTTCAACTTCTACACAAGGAGACTCGGACCAGATAAGCTACCAGCTTTAGGACATGGATCTATAGTGCCACCAGGAGCAATGAAAAGGAGCAGATCAAGAGCACTCTTCCACAAGTTCAGCTTATGGGTCGACAAGCTCCTAGAGAAAGATCGACTAAGGACAGTGGGCCAGAAGTGCAAAGAAGAGTCCAAAGGCTTCTCAACAATGCAAGGGACTTCAGAGACTTGGGCTTTAGTGGCAAGAGAGGTCAGGGCCAAAGATTCCTAACCCTACTCCAAGTCGAAGACTAGGAGCAAGGCGCGTGCATGCCACAAGGACGGCCACCTTCCATTTCTTGGCCGTGAGGTAAGTAAGGTAAGTTTTCAATTCGAATATTTTCCTCTTTCTGTATTGCAGGGTAGGATCTAGAATATTTACATTTTTTGAGTCAAAGACATTTTAGGAATAGGTCCTTTTTCGGTTATGCACTTTTGTACATTTTCCATTTGTGCACTTTTGTAATCTTTTCTTTTCTTTCTTTGAGTCGACCCTAGAAGGTCAAGCTGTCGAGCATATTAATAAGGCTCCTTCCAGCATTGTAGTTCGACAACCTTTTGATTATTAATAAAGTAGAACTTTTTCCCTACAAGTTTTCTCTCTAAGAATCTTGTGCGCTTAGAACCTAGTTCAGACCAGCCCTCCTAGCTCTAAGTTTGTGATTTATCACGAGGTTCATCACCCCTCGTGTGGTTCACTTCACCTTTCCATCGAATACCAACCAAAAAACCCCTATCCAAGAAGTCTAAGGTCGAGTTTCTCACCTAACCTTCTCCAAACAGCCCACGCGCATATAAGCCTTGAATCGAGGCTTGTATTATTTTGGTATCAGAGCTTAAAGCTCCTAAACCAGGTTGTTTCTATCCTTTAACTTGTTTTGTTTCTTGTTCTTGCATTAGTTTAAGTTTCATTCAAGGAAAAAAAATAACATCTAAGTTCATACCGAGTGCATCTAGTTCGTACGTGCATCACTAGGTTCTAGAATCATTCTTGCATTACCATTTTCGACTTTCCTTTTTGTTAAAATCATATTTCCATTATTTTTAAGTTAAACTAAAAGAAAAGAAAAAAAAAGGAAAAATACCAAAAGAATTCGAATTGGACAGCTAGCAATAGTTGTCAAGAAAATTTCCTTTTTATTCAAATCTTCATATCTTCGAATTTTCCATTTCTCAGATTTTTTCCTTTCGCATTTTTTTCGAATCGCCTTATAAAAGAAAACCCTCCTAATAATTTAGGAGCAGCATAACTCATCTTCTTTCCTTGTAGTACGCAATGGCAGAAGAGAATAGAGAAGCAACGGAAGCCATGATGGCCATGTTCACCACCCTCCAAACGCAACTCGCATCCATAGGCGAGAGATTGGAGCGCGTGGAGAGGCCTGTGAGATTCCAGGCCATAAGGCACGTGAGAGCTGAGCAAGACCGTCCTGAGGGTCCTGAGCACCTTAGGACACGGCACGAACAGGAGGAGCCCCAGCCAGATGGAGATGAGGACACACAACCTCATAACTATCACCATAGGCCGAGAGGACCTCCACGGCAACCAGAGGCAGAAGATGATGGCTTTGAGCCATATGGTCTTCACCAGAGACCAAGAATGCCTCCTAGACATCATGAGGATGGAGATGAACACGCCTATAACCGGGTAACTCATCCTGATGTTAAGCTAACTCCTCCAAGTTTTGCAGGAAAAGTAGACCCCGAGGCTTACCTAGATTGGGAGAGAAGAATGGATCATATCTTTGATCATTACAACCAACCAGGGACCTAGGAGAGTCTCAATGGCAGTAGCACAACTCACGGAAAATGCCCTTATCTGGTGGGATCGTGATGTATCTGACAGAACGAGGAAGAGAATGAGGCCCATGGACTCATGGGTCGACATGAAAGACCTCATGCGACAAAGGTTTGTTCACCTTACTTTCATAGAGACTTGCAACGTCGTTTTCGTACTCTTAAGCAGGGTACTAGATCAGTAGAGGAGTACTATGAAGAGTTCGAGAAGCTAAGGAACAGGCTGGAGCTCAATGATAATGAAGAAGCATTGATGGCACAATTCTTGGATGGACTCCAAGAAAGGATCAGCTGCAAGGTGGAAAGGCAAATCTACAACGACTTCAAAGCCTTGTTCCACCTATCTGTGCAAGCTGAACAGCACATCAAACGTAAGAGCCAAGACATCCGCAGCAAGCCTAAGACACCTTGGGCACCAAGCAACATGCCCAAGACAGTGGACAAAGGCAAAGCGTAGAGATCGAGTCAAGGTTCAAGAGCAAGCCTCCTGAACCCACCCGTGACCAGAGAGAGCCTGGTAAGTCTTCTAACCCTCCAAGATCACGTGACATAACTTGTTTCAAGTGCAGGGGACGTGGACACATCTCAAGGGAGTGCCCAAACAACCGAGTCATGCTGATTACGGAGGCAAGAGAATATGAGTCCCAAGATGAAGAGGACTATGAACCAGAAGGAGAATATGGTGACATTGAGTACCCTGATGTGGGGGAAGTGCTGGTCACTAGACGTATTGATACAAGCCTTGATTCAAGGATGTATGCGCGTGGGCTGTTTGTAGAAGATTAGGTGAGAAACTCAACCTTAGGCTTCTGGATGGGGGTTTTCTGGTTGGTAAAAGATGGAAGGGTGAAGGGAACCACACGAGGGGTGATGAACCTCGTGATAAATCACAAACTTAGAGCTAGGAGGGCTGGTCTCAACTAGGTTCTAAGCGCACAAGCTTCTTAGAGAGAATAACTTGTAAAGAAAATTCGATCTTTATTAATTAGCAAAAAGGTTGTCGAACTACAATGCTGGAAGGAGCCTTATTAATATGTTCGACAGCTTGACCTTCTAGGGTCGACACAAATAAAGAAAAAGGAAAGTTTACAAAAGTGCACAAAAGGAAAAGATACAAAAGTGCATAACCGAAAAGGGACCTATTCCTAAAATGTTCTTGACTCAAAAATGTAAAGCAACTAGATCCTACCCTGCAAAACAGAAAGATGCATATATTCGAATGTAAACTTACCTTAACTCACCTCACGGCCAAGAAATGGAAGGTGGCCGTCCTTGTGGCATGCACGCGCCTTGCTTCTAGTCTTCGACTTGGAGTAGGGGTAAATATCTTTGGGCCCT
>JAEVFF010001383.1:33524-60797 GCA_018901945.1 Pugionium dolabratum | reverse complement strand
GGCATTGTCCGTGAGTTGTGCTACTGCCATTGAGACTCTCCTAGGCCGTGGTTGGTTGTAATGATCGAAGATATGATCCATTCTTCTCTCCCAGTCTAGGTAAGCCTTGGGGTCTACTTTTCCTGCAAAACTTGGAGGAGTTAGCTTAACATCAGGATGAGTTACCCGGTTGTATGCGTGTTCATCTCCATCCTCATGATGTCTAGGAGGCATCCTTGGTCTCTGGTGAAGACCATATGGCTCGAAGCTATCATCTTCTGCCTCTAGTTGCCGTGGAGGTCCTCTTGGCCTATGGTGATAGTTACGAGGTTGTGTGTCCTCACCTCCATCTGGCTGGGGCTCCTCCTGTTCGTGCCGTGTCCTAAGGTGCTCAGGACCCTCAGCACGGTCTTGCTCAGCTCTCACGTGCCTTATGGCCTGGAATCTCACAGGCCTTTCTAGGGTGGTGAACATGGCCATCATGGCTTCGGTTGCTTTTCTATTTTCTTCTACCATTGTGCTACAAGAAAGACCACAACTTATTTTGCTCCTAAGTTGATTAGGAGGGTTTTATTTTATAGGGGAATTCGAAAATTGCAAAAAGGAAAAATGGAGAAAAAGGAAAAACCTGAAAAGTGGAAAGTTTAGAAAAATGGAAACTTCCTACAACTTGTGTTAGCTGTCTTGGTCGAATTCTTTTGGTATTTTTCCTATTTTATTTTTCTTTTCTTTTTAGTTTAACTTAAAAATAATGTAAATATGATTTAAACAAAAAGGAAAGCGTAAATTTCAATGCAAAAATGAATCTAAGCCCTAGTGATAAACGTAGAAGCTAGATGCACTCGGTTTGGAGTTTGATGTTATTTTTTTATTTTTCTTGAATGCGACTTAAACTAATGCAAGAACTAAAAACAAAACTAACTAATGGATAGAAACAACCTGATTTAGGAGCTTTAAGCTCTGATACCAAAATGATGCAAGCCTCGATTCAAGGCTTGGATGCGCGTGGGCTGTTTGGAGAAGGTTAGGTGAGAAACTCGACCTTAGACTTCTGGATAGGGGGTTTTTGGTTTGGTATTGGGTGAAGGGTGAAGTGAACCACACGAGGGGTGATGAACCTCGTGATAAATCACAAACTTAGAGCTAGGAGGGCTGGTCTCAACTAGGTTCTAAGCGCACAAGTCTCTTTTGAGAGAAAAACTTGTAGAAAAAAATTCGCACATTATTAATATCAAAAAGGTTGTCGAACTACAATGCTGGAAGGAGCCTTATTAATATGCTCGACAGCTTGACCTTCTAGGGTCGACACAAAGAAAGAAAAGGAAAATTTACAAAAGTGAACAAATGGAAAACGTACAAAAGTGCATAACCTAAAAAGGACCTATTCCTAAAATGTCTTTGACTCAAAAATGTAAACAGTCTATATCCTACCCTGAAAAACAGAAAGATGCAAATATTCGAATTGAAAACTTACCTTTCTTACCTCACGGCCAAGTAATGGAAGGTGGCCGTCCTTGTGGCATGCACGCGCCTTGCTCCTAGTCTTCGACTTGGAGTAGGGTTAGGAATCTTTGGGCCCTGACTTCTCTTCCCACTAAAGCCCAATTCTCTGAAGTCCCTTCCATTGTTTAGAAACCTTTGGACTCTTCTTTACACTTCTGGCCTACTGTCCTTTGTCGATCATCCTCTAGGAGCTTGTCGACCCATAAGCTGAATTTGTGGAAGAGTGCTATTGATCTGCTCCTTGTCATTTCTCCTGGTGCCACCACTGGTATAGAGACTTCTTCTAGATGCATGTCCTGAAGCTGGTAGCTTATCTGGTCCGAGTCTCCTTGTGTAGATGTTGAAATGCCCGTGTACTCGGCTGGATCGGCTGTACCGGTTGGACTGTGCGAGGTACTGGCCGGAATGTCTTATGAGCTGGCCAAGTTGATCCCGGAGCCGGCGGTGTCACCAATGGGACCGGCGGTGTCATCCTTGTCGCCTCCAGTTGGGCCGGAGGTTTGAGCCTCTCCGCCGGCAATATTGATCGGTCCGGTCCTGTTGGTCGAAGGTCCGGCGGTACCGCTTGGGCCGGCAGACATGCCAAATGACCCGGCTGTCTCGGGCAAGCTCCCTGGTCGGCCAGTATGGTCTCCTGGCCGGCCATACGACCTGATGTCCCCATCACCATATTAATAAAGATACGCATTTTTTCAAAGAGTCTTTGCACAAAAGCTCTTGCTTGTTCTAAACCTTGTTGAGATACGTACTCGTAGCTTTATCACGAGGCTTTTTATACCTCGTGTGGTTCACCTCACCCCACCACTCCAGACACACGCCCTATCTAACCTAAGAAGCCTAGGCCGAATTTCTCGCCCAAGCTCCTTGCACCTAGTCCGAGAGCATCACGGCCACGATCCCAAGCTTCTATCATTTTGGTATCAGATCTTAAGCTCCTAAAAACCAGGTTGTCTCTATCATTTCTGAAGCTTTATTTGATTTCTTGCATTAGTCTACTAAGATTCATTCAAAAACAAACAAAAATTACAACCGATTGGAACCTTCTTCACCTACGCGCATCGCTAGGGTTTAGCGTCAATTTCTTTGCATCCTAAGTTATTTTCCTTTTCGCTAGGTTATGTTTCCTTTATTCTCAAGTTAGAACAAAAAACCTACCAAAAGAATCTAGGAAATCGCCTAGGATCTTAGGGGATTGTCCATTAATTCAATTTCCTTTTTCTTCATCACTTGCTTTTTGCATTATTGCCTTTTTTCTTCTTATTTGCCTTTTATTATTTGATTTTTGACCTATTCTAAAAGCTAACTCCTAGAAAAATTCTTGGAGCAACTCACCCTCTTTTATTCTTGTAGAACATAATGGCAGAAAGTGGAAACCAAGATGCAATCGAAGCCACGATGGCTATGTTCACCATGTTACAAACTCAACTCGCATCTATTGGGGAAAGACTGGAGCATGTGGAATAATCTATAAGGTTCCAAGCCATAAGGAACGTGAGGGTTGCCAATGACCATGCCCACACCGAAGCCCTCAACTGCCCTAGGCCGCGGCCAGAGCAGGAAGGCCCCCCCAGATGAAGAGGAAGGCCACCGGCCCCATGGTTACAACCCTAGGCTGAGAGGACCCCCAGGGCAGCCAGAAGAGGAAGAAGATGGCTACCAGCCATAAGCTTATGACCATAGGCCAAGATTATCTCCAAGGCACCAAGAAGATGGAGACGACTACGCATATCACCGGGTAACTCATCAAGATGTTAAGCTAACCCCTCCAAGTTTTGCAGGAAAAGTAGACCCCGAGGTCTATCTAGATTGGGAGCAAAGGATGGATCATATCTTTGATCATTACAACCAACCACGGCCTAGGAGAATCTCCATGGCGGTAGCTCAACTCACTGACAATGCTCTCATATGGTTGGATTATGCGGTCTCTGACCGGAGGAAGAAGAGGGTAAGGTCCGTAGACTCATGGGTCGACATGAAAGATCTCATGAGACAAAAGTTTGTCCCTCCCTATTTCCACAGAGATTTGCAATGGTGTTTTCGTACTCTTAAGCAGGGAACAAGGTCAGTAGAGGAGTATTATGAAGATTTCGAAAGGCTAACGAACAGACTGGAGCTCAATGACGATGAGGAGGCATTGATGGCTTAGTTCTTGGATGGCTTGGAAGAGAGGATCAGCTGGAAGGTAGAAAGGAAAAATCTACAGCGACTTCATGGTCCTCTTTCACCTCTCTGTCAAGGCTGAACAGCACATCAAATGCAAGAGCCAAGACCTACACAATTGGCCTAAGACACCTTGGGCACTAGGAAATGGACAAGGGCAAGGGACTTGAGATCGAGTAACGATTCAAAAGCAAGGCCCCTGAACAAACTCGTGACCAAAGAGAACCAAGTAAGCCTTTAAACCTTCAAAGATCACGTGACACCATTTGTTTCAAGTGTAGGGGAAGCGGCCACATTTCAAGGGAGTGCTGATACAAGCCTTGATTCAAGGATGTATGCGCGTGGGCTGTTTGTAGAAGATTAGGTGAGAAACTCAACCTTAGGCTTCTGGATAGGGGTTTTTTGGTTGGTAAACGATGGAAGGATGAAGTGAACCACACGAGGGGTGATGAACCTCGTGATAAATCACAAACTTAGAGCTAGGAGGGCTGGTCTCAACTAGGTTCTAAACGCACAAGATTCTTAGAGAGAAAACTTGTAGGGAAAAAGTTCTACTTTATTAATAATCAAAAAGGTTGTCGAACTACAATGCTGGAAGGAGCCTTAATAATATGCTCGACAGCTTGACCTTCTAGGGTCGACTCAAACAAATAAAAGGAAAGTTTACAAAAGTGCACAAAAGGAAAAGATACAAAAGTGCATAACCCAAAAAGGACCTATTCCTAAAATGTTCTTGACTCAAAAATGTAAAGCAACTAGATCCTACCCTGCAAAACAGAAAGAGGCATATATTCGAATGTAAACTTACCTTAACTCACCTCACGGCCAAGAAATGAAGGTGGCCGTCCTTGTGGCATGCACGCGCCTTGCTCCTAGTCTTCGACTTGGAGTAGGGTTAAAAATCTTTGGGCCCTGACCTCTCTTGCCACTAAAGCCAAAGTCTCTGATGTTCCTTGTGTTGTTGAGAAGCCTTTGGACTCTAATTTGCTCTTCTGGCCCATTGTCCTTAGCTGCTCTTCCTCTAGAAGCTTGTCGAACCATAAGCTGAATTTGTGGAAGAGTGCTCTTGATCTGCTTCTTGTCATTGCTCCTGGAGGTACCACTGGTGTAGATACTTCCTCTAAGTGCATGTCCTGTAGCTGGTAGCTCATTTGGTCCGAGTCCTCTTGTGTAGAAGTGGAAGTGCGCGTGTACTCGGCTGGATCGCCTGTACCGGCTGGACTGTGCGCGGTACTGGCCGGAATGACTTCAGGACCGGTCAAGTTGATCCCGGAGTCGGCGGTGTCATCAGGGGGACCGGCGGTGTCATTCACGTCCCCACCAAGTGTGCCGGAAGCTTGGGCCTCTCCGCCGGCGATGTTGACGGGTCTGGTCCTATAGGTCGAGGGTCCGGCGGTACTGTCTGGTCCGGCAGGCGCGCCAGATGGTCCTGCTGTCTCGGGCAAGCTTCCTGGTCGGCCAGGCTGGTCTCCTGGCTGGATGTACGACCTGATGTCCTCATCATTCCCTCCCTCTTCAGTAGGTTTTGTCCTCAAAACTGGATCATCTGCATGGAAAGGGGCCAAGTCAGTAACATTGAACGTATTGGACACATTAAACTCACCTGGAAGCTCGATCCGGGAGGCGTTGTTGTTGATCCTCTCGAGCACTCTGAATGGTCCATCTCCTCTTGGTGCTAGCTTGGAACTCCTTAGGTTTGGGAACCTCTCCTGCCGTAGGTGTACCCACACCCAATCGCCTGGTTGAAAGATCACCTCCTTTCTTCCTTTGTTGGCATGAGTCACGTACTGTCCGGTCCTCTTCTCCAAGTTCTCTGCTACCTTCTGGTGTAAGCTCCTTATGAACTCTGCTTTGGATGCTCCGTTGAGGTTGGTCATCTCAGCTGGTGGCAGTGGTGTTTGCTCCAATGGGGTGAGAGGATTGAAACCGTATACCACTTCAAATGGTGTCTTCTTGGTTGCTGAGTGCACGGCTCGGTTGTAGGCGAACTCAATGAATGGCAGGCACTCCACCCAAGTCTTTAGGTCCTTCCCTAGTGTTGTTCTGAGAAGAGAGTATAGGGTCCTGTTGACAACTTCAGTTTGGCCATCGGTTTGAGGATGGCAAGTGGTTGAGAAGAGTAGCTTCGTGCCTAGTTTTCTCCAAAGGGTCCTCCAGAAATGGCTGAAGAACTTGGTGTCCCTATCTGATACGATGGTCCTTGGCACTCCATGAAGCCGTACTATCTCTCTGAAGAACAGCTCAGCTGTTTGCGTGGCATCATTGACATTGCACATGGGATGAAATGTGCCATCTTGGAGAATCTGTCCACCACTACAAAGATTGCATCTTTGTGGTTGATCTTGGGCAGCCCTAGAACAAAATCCATCGATATGTCCACCCATGGATGTGTTGGTATGGGCAGTGGGAGATACAACCCGTGAGGTTGCACTCGGGACTTTGCCTTCTTGCAAGTGGTGCATCTTGCACAATGTGTTTCTACTGTCCTCTTGATGTGTGGCCAGTAGAAGTGCTCCTTGACCACTGCTAGAGTCTTGTCGACACCAAAGTGGCCCATGAGTCCTCCTCCATGAGCTTCTCTGATGATAAGCTCCCTTAGTGATCCCTGTGGTATGCACAGCCTTCTTTCTCGGAACAAAAATCCCTCATGGATGTAGAATTTGCCATGACTCCCTGTGCTACACTCCTTGTAGCCCTCAGCAAGGTCAGGATCATCCTTGTATAGATCCTTGATGTGCTCGAATCCTAGGACTTTTGCCTCCATGGTTGATATCAAGGCAAACCTCCTTGATAGTGCATCGGCTACCACATTGTCTTTGCCCCTCTTGTACTTGATGATGTACGGGAAGGTCTCTATGAACTCCATCCACCTGGCATGTCTCCTCTTGAGATTGGTTTGCCCTCTGAGGTGTTTGAGAGTCTCGTGATCAGTGGGGATCACAAACTCCTTGGACAGCAAGTAATGCTGCCAAGTCTCCAATGCTCGGACAAGGGCATAAAGCTCCTTGTCATAAGTGGGGTAGGTCAGTGAGGCACCACCTAGCTTCTCACTGAAGTATGCCACTGGTCTCCCTCCTTGGGTTAGCACTGCTCCTATGCCTATTCCAGAGGCATCACACTCCACTTCAACGTCTTGTTGAAGTCGGGCAGGACTAGCACTGGTGCATGTGTAAGGCTGTCCTTCAAGGCCTGGAATGCCTTCTCCTGAGCTTCTCCCAAGCTGAATCCCACGTTCTTCTTCACTACTGCCGTCAGTGGTGAGGCAATACTGCTGAAGTTGGGCACGAATCTCCTATAGAAGCTGGCCAGTCAGTGGAAGCTCCTTACTTGGCTGATGTTTCCTGGTGTTGGCCATTCTTGTATGGCTCGAATCTTCTCCTCATCAACCTGTAGGCCTTGTGAACTCACAACAAAACCTAAAAAGACAAGCTTATCAGTACAAAAGGTGCACTTCTTGAGATTGGCATAAAGCTCTTCTTGTCGAAGGGTTTTAAGGACCATCTCAAGATGTCTGAGGTGTTCCCGTAGGCACTTACTATAAACAAGTATGTCATCAAAATAAACTACTACGAACTTACTGATGTACGCCCTAAGAACTTGGTTCATAAGACGCATGAAGGTGCTTGGGGCATTAGTCAAGCCAAATGGCATGACTGTCCACTCGTAGAGTCCTTGCTTTGTCTTGAAAGCAGTCTTCTATTCATCACCATCCTTCATCCTGACCTAGTGGTACCCACTCTTGAGGTCTATCTTGGAGAAGACCGTGGCTCCACTCAGCTCATCTAGCATGTCATCCAGCCGTGGTATTGGATGCCGGTACTTGACAGTAATGTTGTTGATTGATCGGCAGTCCACGCACATCCGCCAAGTCCCATCTTTCTTGGGCACTAGTAGCACTGGTACGGCACATGGACTGAGGCTCTCTCAAACATAGCCTTTCTCCAGGAGCTCCTTGACTTGCTTCTCAAGCTCCTTGGACTCCTCTGGACTCATCCGGTAGGCTGGCCAGTTGGGCAGGGCTGCTCCGGGCACTAAATCAATCTGGTGTTCTATGCCACGTAAAGGAGGCAAGCCTGCTGGTATCTCCTCTGGAAATACATCCTGGAACTTGTTGAGGAGAGTTGCTACTTCAAGAGGTAGCTCTACCTGTTCTTTTTCTACATTCAACACTTCTTTGAAAACCATTAGTAACATTAAATCCTTCGAGGCTAAAGCTCTCTGGACATGGCTTGGTTGAATAAGAAAATTAGACTTGATAAGTTTTTTTTCCTTACTCATTTGGAGTTGTAGCTCGTGTACCTGGGCAGGTGTAAGAGGAGCTAGGCTGACCTTTCTCTTGTCATGCACGAAGGTGTAGAGATTGGATCGGCCATCATGCGTGGTCTCTTTGTCAAACTGCCAGGTCTTCCTAGTAGAAGATGGCCAGCTTGCATGGGCACCACGTCGCACACGACTTGGTCTTGGTACTTGCCCACACTGAATGGTACAATGACTTGCTCATGGATCTTTAGCTCCACTTTGTCATCGAGCCATCTCAGTCTATATGGTCGAGGATGCCTTGTCTTCTCTAGACCTAGCTTATCAACCATATATGCACTAGCAACGTTAGTGCAAGAACCACCATCTATGATGAAGTTACATACCTTGCCCTTGATGGTGCAACGGCTGTGGAAGATGTTCTCCCTTTGGATGGTCTCTGAAGGATCCACCATTCCACTGAGGATACGTCTAGTGACCAGTACTTCCCCCACATCAGGGTACTCAATATCACCATACTCTCCTTCTGGTTCATAGTCCTCTTCATCTTGGGACTCATATTCTCCTGCCTCCGTAATCAGCATGACTCGGTTTTTTGGGCACTCCCTTGAGATGTGTCCACGTCCCCTGCACTTGAAACAAGTTATGTCACGTGATCTTTGAGGGTTAGAAGACTTACCAGGCTCTCTCTGGTCACGGGTGGGTTAAGGAGGCTTGCTCTTGAACCTTGACTCGATCTCTATGCTCTTGCCTTTGTCTACGGGCTTGGGCATGTTGCTTGGTGCCCAAGGTGTCTTAGGCTTGCTGCGAATGTCTTGGCTCTTACGTTTGATGTGCTGCTCAGCTTGCACAGATAGGTGGAACAAGTCTTTGAAGTCATTGTAGATTTGCCTCTCCACCTTGCGGCTGATCCTTTCTTGGAGTCCATCCAAGAACTGTGCCATCAATGCTTCTTCATCATCATTGAGCTCCAATCTGTTCCTTAGCTTCTCGAACTCTTCATAGTACTCCTCTACTGATCTGGTACCCTGCTTAAGAGTACGAAAACGACGTTGCAAATCTCTATGAAAGTAAGGTGGAACAAACCTTTGTCGCATGAGGTCTTTCATGTCGACCCATGAGTCTACGGGTCTCATTCTCTTCCTCCTTCTGTCAGATACCTCACGATCCCACCAGATGAGGGCATTGTCCGTGAGTTGTGCTACTGCCATTGAGACTCTCCTAGGTCCTGGTTGGTTGTAATGATCAAAGATATGATCCATTCTTCTCTCCCAATCTAGGTAAGCCTCGGGGTCTACTTTTCCTGCAAAACTTGGAGGAGTTAGCTTAACATCAGGATGAGTTACCCGGTTATAGGCATGTTCATCTCCATCCTCATGATGTCTAGGAGGCATTCTTGGTCTCTGGTGAAGGCCATATGGCTCAAAGCCATCATCTTCTGCCTCTGGTTGCCGTGGAGGTCCTCCCGGCCTATGGTGATAGTTATGAGGTTGTGTGTCCTCATCTCCATCTGGCTGGGGTTCCTCCTGTTCGTGCCGTGTCCTAAGGTGCTCAGGACCCTCAGGACGGTCTTGCTCAGCTCTCACGTGCCTTATGGCCTGGAATCTCACCTGTCTTTCCACGCGCTCCAACCTCTCGCCCATGGATGCGAGTTGTGTTTGGAGTGTGGTAAACATGGCCATCATGGCTTCGGTTGCTTCTCTGTTTTCTTCTGCCATTGTGTGCTACAAAGAAAGAAGACAAGTTAGGATGCTCCTAAATTATTAGGAGGGTTTTCTTTTTATAAGGATTCGAAAATTTGCAAAAAGGGAAAAAATCTGAGAATTGGAAATTCAAAGATATGAAGATTTGAAAAAAAGGGAACTTTCTTTACAACTTGTGCTAGCTGTCCAATTCGAATTCTTTTAGTACCTTTTCTATTTTCTTTTTCTTTTCCTTTTAATTAAAATTAAAAATAAAGGAATTATGATTCAAACAAAAAGGAAAACGTGAATGGCAATGCAAAAGTGAATCTAAACCCTAGTGATACACGTAGAAGGCTAGATGCACTCGGTTTGGAGTTTGATGTTTTTTTTTTCTTGAATGCGACTTAAACTAATGCAAGAACTAAAAACAAAACAAGCAAAATGATAGAAAAAACCTGGTTTAGGAGCTTTAAGCTCTGATACCAAAATGATACAAGCCTCGATTCAAGGCTTATATGCGCATGGGCTGTTTGGAGAAGGTTAGGTGAGAAACTCGACCTTAGACTTCTGGGATAGGGGTTTTTGAGTTGGTATTCGATGGAAGAGTGAAGTGAACCACACGAGGGGTGATGAACCTCGTGATAAATCACAAACTTAGAGCTAGGAGGGCTGGTCTCAACTAGGTTCTAAGCGCAAAAGATTCTTAGAGAGAAAACTTGTTGGAAGAAAGTTCTACTTTATTAATATCAAAAAGGTTGTCGAACTACAATGCTGGAAGGAGCCTTATTAATATGCTCAACAGCTTGACCTTCTAGGGTCGACTCAAAGAAAGAAAAGGAAAGATTACAAAAGTGCACAAATGGAAAATGTACAAAAGTGCATAACCGAAAAAAGGACCTATTCCTAAAATGTTCTTGACTCAAAAATGTAAAGCAACTAGATCCTAACCTGCAAAACAGAAAGAGGCATATATTCGAATGTAAACTTACCTTAACTCACCTCACGGCCAAGAAATGGAAGGTGGCCGTCCTTGTGGCATGCANTGAATGGTACAATGACTTGTTCATGGATCTTTAGCTCCACTTTGTCATCGAGCCATCTCAGTCTGTATGGTCGAGGATGCCGTGTCTTCTCTAGACCTAGCTTATCAACCATATACGCACTAGCAACGTTAGTGCAAGAACCACCATCTATGATGAGGTTACATACTTTTCCCTTGATGGTGCAACGGCTGTGGAAGATGTTCTCCCTTTGGATGGTCTCTGAAGGATCCACCATTGCACTGAGGATACGTCTAGTGACCAGCACTTCCCCCACATCAGGGCACTCAATATCACCATACTCTCCTTCTGGTTCATAGTCCTCTTCATCTTGGGACTCATACTCTCCTGCCTCCGTAATCAGCATGACTCGGTTGTTTGGGCACTCCCTTGATATGTGTCCACATCCCCTGCACTTGAAACAAGTTATGTCACGTGATCTTTGAGGGTTAGAAGACTTACCAGGCTCTCTCTGGTCACGGGTGGGTTCAGGAGGCTTGCTCTTGAACCTGGACTCGATCTCTATGCTCTTGCCTTTGTCTACGGGCTTGGGCATGTTGCTTGGTGCCCAAGGTGTCTTAGGCTTGCTGCGGATGTCTTGGCTCTTACGTTTTATGTGCTGCTCAGCCTGGACAGATAGGTGGAACAAGTCTTTGAAGTCATTGTAGATTTGCCTCTCCACCTTGCGGCTGATTCTTTCTTGGAGTCCATCCAAGAATTGTGCCATCAATGCTTCTTCATCATCATTGAGCTCCAGCCTGTTCCTTAGCTTCTCGAACCCTTCATAGTACTCCTCTACTGATCTAGTACCCTGCTTAAGAGTACGAAAACGACGTTGCAAGTCTCTATGAAAGTAAGGTGGAACAAACCTTTGTCGCATGAGGTCTTTCATATCGACCCATGAGTCTATGGGCCTCATTCTCTTCCTCCTTCTGTCAGATACCTCACGATCCCACCAGATGAGGGCATTGTCCGTGAGTTGTGCTACTGCCATTGAGACTCTCTTAGGTCCTGGTTGGTTGTAATGATCAAAGATATGATCCATTCTTCTCTCCCAATCTAGGTAAGCCTCGGGGTGTACTTTTCCTGCAAAACTTGGAGGAGTTAGCTTAACATCAGGATGAGTTACCCGGTTATAGGCATGTTCATCTCCATCCTCATGATGTCTAGGAGGCATTCTTGGTCTCTGGTGAAGACCATATGGCTCAAAGCCATCATCTTCTCCCTCTGGTTGCCGTGGAGGTCCTCTCGGCCTATGGTGATAGTTATGAGGTTGTGTGTCCTCATCTCCATCTGGCTGGGGCTCCTCCTGTTCGTGCCCTGTCCTAAGGTGCTCAGGACCCTCAGGACGGTCTTGCTCAGCTCTCACGTGCCTTATGGCCTGGAATCTCACCGGTCTTTCCACGCGCTCCAACCTCTCGCATATGGATGCGAGTTGTGTTTGGAGTGTGGTGAACATGGCCATCATGGCTTCGGTTGCTTCTCTGTTTTCTTCTTCCAATGTGTGCTACAAAGAAAGAAGACAAGTTAGGATGCTCCTAAATTATTAGGAGGGTTTTCTTTTTATAAGGATTCGAAAATTTGCAAAAAGGGAAAAAATCTGAGAATTGGAAATTCAAAGATATGAAGATTTGAAAAAAAAAAAGGAAACTTTCTTGACAACTTGTGCTAGCTGTCCAATTCGAATTCTTTTAGTATCTTTTCTATTTTCTTTTTCTTTTCTTTTTAATTAAACTTAAAAATAAAGAAAATATGACTTAAACAAAAAGGAAAACGTGAATGATAATGCAAAAGTGAACCTAAACCCTAGTGATACACGTAGGAGGCTAGATGCACTCGGTTTGGGAGTTTGATGTTGTTTTTTTTATTTTTCTTGAATACGACTTAAACTAATGAAAGAACTAGAAATAAGACAAGCAAAAGGATAGAAACAACCTGGTTTAGGAGCTTTAAGCTCTGATACCAAAATGATACAAGCCTCGATTCAAGGCTTGGATGCACGTGGGCTGTTTGTAGAAGATTAGGTGAAAAACTCAACCTTAGGCTTCTGGATGGGGATTTTCTGGTTGGTAAAAGATGGAAGGGTGAAGTGAACCACACGAGGGGTGATGAACCTCGTGATAAATCACAAAATTAGAGCTAGGAGGGCTGGTCTCAACTAGATTCTAAGCGCACAAGATTCTTGAGAGAAAACTTGTTGGGGAAAAAGTTCTATCTTTATTAATATCAAAAAGGTTGTCGAACTAACATGCTGGAAGGAGCCGTATTAATATGCTCGACAGCTTGACCTGCTAGGGTCGACCCAAATAAGAAAAGGAAAACTTACAAAAGTGGACAAAGGAAAAGATACAAAAGTGTATAATCGAAAAAAGGACCTATTCCTAAAATGTCTTTGACTCAATAAAGTAAATAATCTAGATCATACCCTGAAAAACAGAAAGAGGCATATATTTGAATTGAAACTTACCTTAACTTACCTCATGGCCAAGAAATGGAAGGTGGCCGTCCTTGTGGCATGCACGCGATTTGCTCATATTCTTCGACTTGGAGTAGGGTTAAGAATCTTTGGGCCCTGGCCTCTCTTGCCACTAAAGCCCAAGTCTATGATGTCCCTTGTGTTGTTGAGAAGCCATTGGACTCTTCCTTGCATTTTTGGCCCATTGTCCTTAGTCGATCTTCCTCTAGGAGCTTGTCGACCCATAAGCTGAATTTGTGGAAGAGTGCCTTTGATCTGCTTCTTGTCATTGCTCCTTGAGGTACCACTGGTGTAGAGACTTCCTCTAAGTGCATGTCCTGGAGCTGGTAGCTCATTTGGTCCGAGTCCTCTTGTGTAGAAGTGGAAATGCGTGTGTACTCGGCTGGATCGGCTGTACCGGCTGGATTGTGCGAGGTACTGGCCGGAATGCCTTCAGGACCGGCCAAGTTGATCCCGGAGTTGGCGGAATCACCAGAGGGACCGGCGGTGTCATCCACGTCGCCACCAAGTGTGCCGGAAGCTTGGGCCTCTCCGCCGGCAATGCTGGTTGCTCTGGTCCTTGTGGTCGAGGGTCCGGTGGTACTGCTTGCGCCGGCGGGCATGCCAGATGGTCCGGCTGTCTCGGGCAAGTTTCCTGGTCGGCCAGTCTGGTCTCCTGGCTGGATGTACGACCTGATGTCCTCATCAGGCCACCTTCCATTTCTTGGCCGTGAGGTGAGTTAAGGTAAGTTTACATTCGAATATATGCCTCTTTCTGTTTTGCACGGTAGGATCTAGTTGCTTTACATTTTTGAGTCAAGAACATTTTAGGAATAGGTCCTTTTTCGGTTATGCACTTTTGTATCTTTTCCTTTTGTGCCCTTTTGTAAACTTTCCTTTTCTTTATTTGAGTCGACCCTAGAAGGTCAAGCTGTCGAGCATATTAATAAGGCTCCTTCCAGCATTGTAGTTCGACAACCTTTTTGATATTAATAAAGTGCGAATTTTCTTCTACAAGTTTTTCTCTCAAAGAGACTTGTGCGCTTAGAACCTAGTTGAGACCAGCCCTCCTAGCTCTAAGTTTGTGATTTATCACGAGGTTCATCACCCCTCGTGTGGTTCATTTCACCCTTCCATCAAATACCAACCCAAATACCCTTATCCTAGAAGTCTAAGGTCGAGTTTCTCACCTAACCTTCTCCAAATAGTCCACGCGCATATAAGCCTTGAATCAAGGCTTGTATCATTTTGGTATCAGAGCTTAAAGCTCCTAAACCAGGTTGTTTCTATCCTTTAACTTGTTTTGTTTCTAGTTCTTGCATTAGTTTAAGTTTCATTCAAGAAAATAAATAAAAAACATCTAAGTTCAGACCGAGTGCATCTAGCTTCTACGTGTATCACTAGGGCTTAGAATCACTTTTGCATTGCCATTCACGTTTTCCTTTTTATTCAAATCATATTTCCATTATTTTTAAGTTAAATTAAAAAGAAAAGAAAAAGAAAAATATGAAAAATACAAAAAGAATTTGAATTGGACAGCTAGCACAAGTTATAGGAAGTTTCCATTTTTCTAAACTTTCCATTTTTCAAGTTTTTTTCCTTTTTTCAGATTTTTCCTTTTTGCAAATTTTGAATCCCCCTATAAAAGAAAACCCTCCTAATCAATTTAGGAGCAACATAACTTGTCTTCTTTCATTATAGTACGCAATGGCAGAAGAGAATAGAGAAGCAGCCGAAGCCATGATGGCCATGTTCACCACCCTCCAAACGCAACTCGCATCAATAGGCGAGAGGTTGGAGCGCGTGGAGAGGCTTGTGAGATTCCAGGCCATAAGACAAGTGAGAGCTGAGCAAGACCGTGCTGAGGGTCCTGAGCACCTTAGGACACGGCACGAACAGGAGGAGCCCCAACCAGGTGGAGATGAGGACGCACCACCTCATAACTATCACCACAGGCCGAGAGGACCTCCACGACAACCAGAGGCAGAAGGTGATGGCTTCGAGCCATACGTACATCACCAGAGACCAAGGATGCCTCCTAGACATCAAGAGGATGGAGATGAACACGCCTACAACCAGGTAACTCATCCTGATGTTAAGCTAACACCTCCGAGTTTTGCAGGAAAAGTAGACCCCGAGGCCTACCTAGATTGGGAGAAGAGGATGGATCACATCTTCGATCACTACACCCAACAAGGCCCTAGGAGAGTCCCATGGCAGTAGCACAACTCACGGACAGTGCCCTCATCTGATGGGATCGTGAGGTGTCTGACCAAAGGAGGAAAAGATTGAGGCCCGTAGACTCATGGGTCGACATGAAAGACCTCATGAGACAAAGGTTTGTTCCACCCTATTTTCATAGAGATTTGCAACGATGTTTTCGTACTCTTAAGTAGGGAACCAGGTCAGTAGAGGAGTACTATGAAGAGTTTGAGATACTAAGGAACATGCTGGAACTCAATGACGATGAGGAAGCTTTGATGGCACAGTTCTTGGATGGACTCCAAGTAAGAATCAGCTGCAAGGTGGAAAGGCAAATCTACAATGACTTCAAAGACTTGTTCCACCTATCTGTCCAGGCTGAGCAGCACATCAAACGTAAGAGCCAAGACATCCACAGCAAGCCTAAGACGCTTTGGGCACCAAGCAACATTCCCAAGCCCGTAAACAAAGGCAAAAACATAGAGATCGAGTCAAGGTTCAAGAGCAAGCCTCCTGAGCCAACCCGTGACCAGAGAGAGCCTAGTAAGTCCTCTAACACTCAAAGATCACGTGACATCACTTGTTTCAAGTGTAGGGGTGGTGGACACATCTCAATGGAGCGCCCAAACAACCGGGTCATGCTGATTATGGAAGCTGGAGAATATGAGTCCCAAGATGAAGAGGACTATGAACCCGAAGGAGAATACGGTGACATTGAGTACCCTGATGTGGGGAAGTGCTGGTCACTAGACGCATCCTCAGTGCAATGGTGGATCCTTCAGAGACCGTCCAAAGGGAGAACATCTTCCACAGCCGTTGCACCATCAAGGGCAAGGTATGTAACCTCATCATAGATAGTGGTTCTTGCACTAATGGTTCTAGTGCGTACATGGTTGATAAGCTAGGTCTAGAGAAGACAAGGCATCCTTGACCATATAGACTGAGATGGCTCGATGACAAAGTAGAGCTCAAGATCCATGAGCAAGTCACTGTGCCATTCAGTGTGGGCAAGTACCAAGACCAAGTCGTGTGCGACGTGGTGCCCATGCAAGTTGGCCATCTTCTGCTAGGAAGACCATGGCAGTTTGACAAAGAGACCAGGCATGATGGCCGAACCAATCTCTACACTTTTGTGCATGACAAAAGGAAGGTCAGCTTGGCTCCTCTTACACCTGCCCAGGTACACGAGCTACAACTCCAAATGAGTAAGGAAAAGAAACTTATCAAGTCTAATTTTCTTATTCAACAAAGCCATGTCCGGAGAGCTTTAGCCTCGAAGGATTTAATGTTACTAATGGTCTTCAAAGAAATTTTGAGTATAGAACAGGGACAGGTAGAGCTACCTCCTGAAGTAGCAACTCTCCTCAACAAGTTCCAGGATGTATTTCCAGAGGAGATACCAGCAGACTTGCCTCCTTTACGTGGCATAGAACACCAGATTGATCTAGTGCCCGGAGCAGCCCTGCCCAACCGGCCAGCCTACCGGATGAGTCCAGAGGAGTCCAAGGAGCTTGAGAAGCAAGTCAAGGAGCTTCTGGAGAAAGGATATGTTCGAGAGAGCCTCAGTCCATGTGCCGTACCAGTGCTACTAGTGCCCAAGAAGGATGGGACTTGGCGAATGTGCGTGGACTGCCGAGCAATCAACAAAATCACAGTCAAGTACCGGCATCCGATACCACGGCTGGATGACATCCTAGATTAGCTGAGTGGAGCCACGGTCTTCTCCAAGATAGACCTCAAATGTGGATACCACCAGGTCAGGATGAAGGAAGGTGATGAATGGAAGACTGCTTTCAAGACAAAGCAAGGACTCTACGAGTGGACAGTCATGCCATTCGGCTTGACTAATACCCCAAGCACCTTCATGCGCCTTATGAACCAAGTTCTTAGGGTGTACATCAGTAAGTTTGTTGTAGTTTATTTTGATGACATTTTAGTTTATAGTAAGTTCTTAAGGGATCACCTCACACATCTTGAGTTGGTGCTTAAAACCCTTCGACAAGAAGAGCTTTATGCCAATCTCAAGAAGTGCATCTTTTGTACTGATAAACTTGTCTTCTTAGGTTTTCTTGTAAGTTCACAGGGCCTACAGGTTGATGAAGAGAAGATTCGAGCCATTCAAGAACGGCCAACACCAAGCAACATCAGCCAAGTGAGGAGCTTCCACGGACTGGCCAGCTTCTACAGGAGATTCGTGCACAGCTTCAGCAGTATTGCCTCACCCTTGACGGTAGTAGTGAAGAAGAACGTGGGATTCAACTGGGGAGAAGCTCAGGAGAAGGCATTCCAAGCCTTGAAGGACAGTCTTACACATGCACCAGTGCTAGTACTGCCCGACTTCAACAAGACGTTTGAAGTGGAGTGTGATGCCTCCGGAATAGGCATATGAGCAGTGCTAACCCAAGGAGGGAGACCAGTGGCATACTTCAGTGAGAAGCTAGGTGGTGCCTCACTGAACTACCCCACTTATGACAAGGAGCTTTATGCCTTTGTCCGAGCATTGGAGACTTGGCAGCATTACTTGCTGTCCAAGGAGTTTGTGATCCACACTGATCACGAGACTCTCAAACACCTCAGAGGGCAAACCAATCTCAAGAGGAGACATGCCAGGTGAATGGAGTTCATAGAGACCTTCCCGTACGTCATCAAGTACAAGAAGGGCAAAGACAATGTGGTAGCCGATGCACTATCAAGGAGGTTTGCCTTGATATCCACAATGGAGGCAAAGGTCCTAGGATTTGAGCACATCAAGACCCTATAAAAGGATGATCCTGACTTTGCTGAGAGCTACAAGGAGTGTGGCACATATAGTCATGGCAAGTTCTACATCCGTGAGGGGTTCTTGTTCCAAGAAAGATGGCTGTGCATACCACAAGGATCATTAAGGGAGCTTATCATCCGAGAAGCTCATGGAGGAGGACTCATGGGCCACTTTGGTGTCGACAAGACTCTAGCAGTGGTCAAGGAGCTCTTCTACTGGCCACACATCAAGAGGACAGTAGAAGCTCATTGTGCAAGATGCATCACTTGCAAGAAGGCAAAGTCCCGATTGCAACCTCACGGGTTGTATCTCCCACTGCCCATACCTACACTTCCATGGGTGGACATTTCAATGGACTTTTGATGAGGACATCAGGTCGTACATCCAGCCAGGAGACCAGACTGGCCGACCAGGAAGCTTGCCCGAGACAGCCGGACCATCTGGCACGCCTGCTGATACGAGCATGGAAAGCACACAAAAGGAGAAGCTCATGGCTAGGAATGAACCAGTGGAACATGAAGAAGCTCTTGCACTACCAGCTGGACCATTAACCCGAGCCAAGGCCAAGAAACTCAAAGAGGCAATCAGCTGCATGCTCAACAAGGAGAATGCACAACAAATTCACTTGAGCTTTATTGGAGAAGTGCCTAAAAGCACTCTGATTTGAGTACAAGCTCAAGACAACATACAAATGGGTATATGATCCATTTGTACTCTTTTTCCCTTATCCAAGTTTTCTCCCATTGGGTTTTCTTGGTAAGGTTTTTAATGAGGCAAATGAATCACATTACAACCAGCCCAATTTGTTGTTTAAAATCAAAAGGAGTTCAATTCAAAATGATCAAAAATTGCGTCATCAAGGGGGGGAAAAGTGTCTACATTCATAGTCAAAATAAGAGTTAATGAAGTCAAGGTCTTTGGTCAAGGTCTTTGGTCAAGTCTTCCCTTGTAAATTCAACCATTTTAATGCTGTAGGCTCCTCCTATTTACGTCCCCTTATAGTATAAATAGGGGTTTTCAGTTGTAAACTTGATCATTCAACTTTTCAAATAAAAACAGCTTCTTTTCTTAAGTTTGAGAGTGATTCTTTTCTTAANGTTCACTTCATCCCTCCATCGAATACCAACCCAAAACCCCCTATCCAAGAAGTCTAAGGTCGAGTTTCTCACCTAACCTTCTCCAAACAGCCCACGCGCATATAAGCCTTGAATCGAGGCTTGTATCACCTCTCTTCGCCAGCAACTTGGAGATCTGCCGATAACTTCGCCAGACCACGGGAGTGCTCGATAGCCACATTGTCCAGCTTTGCAGACAACCTCGCCGCCTTCTGCTCGGCAACAGCCACCGCAGTCTCGGTCTGCTCGACCTTCTCAACAGCTTTGGAGGCCTTCTTACACATCCTCTCATAGCCGACAACCATCCGGTTGGTGGAGTTGGCAAGCTGGCCACCAAAACAATGAATAATTACAAACAAAACAACCAAGTATCACATTGAATGAATAAGCGAAAACCAACCTGAGCCATGTGCTTCGCCCAGTCGACGTAAACGTCCGAACCAATCATCTTGTCAACCCAAACGACAGTGGGATTCAAGGAGACGTTCCAGAATCCGTCGGAGCACGAGCTCGTGTCGAGAGTGATTGGATGCCCCGAAGTGTAGGAGTAGGAGAAGCTGAACCAGTCATTCGCCTTATCAGCCAGACGACGAACCTGGCTTGGCAGAAATGCACTGACCTTCGCAGCAACCTCCTCGAGCCCCTCGGAGACCTTCCTCTTGGAGCCCGTCACTGGAGCCGCAATCGAACTAGAAGGGGCCGAAGGCGTGGATGGCGGCAACTTTACGGGAAGTTGACTAGGAGCCGTAGGAACAGAGAGGTCAGCCAAGACCTCGGATGCGGGGGGCACAGCTGGAAGCTCGGTCTCGGGATTAGTAGGAGGATCCTTAGTAAGGTTACCACCCACCTGAGGGTCACTGGGACCCTCCCCTGCATCATCAACTATGATGATGTCTGAAGGCGGCGGAACAGGATCAGCAGGAGGAAGAACACTCATGGCCCGTCCAAGCACCGACCAACCGGCCGCCCCAAACGACAACCCCTCCTGGATTGCAGGTGTGGGACTTGACCTCCCAAGAGTGGCCATTAGAGCAGACCCCTGCGGAGCCCTTCTCGCCAGCCTCACCATTTCCCCTTATCAGATCAGCAAAAATTATAGATTGAAAGAATAGCTAGGGGCCAGGTCTACCCCGGATGACAGAAGATACCTTGTTTGATACGAGCAAGACTTTGGGGGAATGCCTTCCTCTTTGATGTCAGGCTTCTTTTTCCCAACGAATTGATTTTTTCCCCCTCAGAGAAGAAATTCACCAGCAGGGGACGACCTATTGGATGACGCACTACAACAAAAACAAAAAGGGGAGATTAGAACGGCGAAATGAGAAACTCGAGATTCGAACTCCGATCTGGATGACATCTACCAATGAAGCCATTCCACCCAAAGAAGATCTCCCCGTCAAAATCCCCAATCAATTTGGGAGAAATATGGATGAAGAATTATTTTGCCTGCCAGGCGTAGATTTTTCTCGGCGCACACGAGACGATATGATACCGTGGCTTTACCGAGATGTAATAGACGTTGGGGTTCGTCGTCATCTGTTTGATCAAAGTCAGCTATTTGAACATGTCACAATCCACATTCACACCGCTCTCGGCCCCAAGAACAAAGAGCGCAACTATGTTCCTGATCGCCGCCGGGTATAGATGAGTGAAAGCCATCCACGGTCGGAAGCAATATTCCAGGAGCAGCCGCAGGAGCGGGAACCAGAGCTGATTGTGGCTGATGAAGGATTTATACAAGCAAATGAACCCTTCCAGAGGCACCCACAGACGTTCACCCCGCACAGGAACCCATGCCTCGATCTTCCTAAGTATCCGGCGGACATTCGCCAAGGATTGGGTCATCTCATCCGCGGAAATAGAATCCGGGAGATTCACCAAAGCTTCCCATGGTAGAGCTACGAGCCCCCTCTTTTCTCCTCTCCATGGGGTTAGAGATCAATGGTTCTGAAGAACACGTCGAATGGCGACTTTCGGGAACAGACGAGCTATTGCTATCCGATATGCTCGTCTACGAGCCAGACGAAGATCTAGAGCTAACACCAAACATGGAAGAACTAAAAAGAAGGAAGAGTTAAATGAACGGATAAGAGATAGAGGAAAAAAATACCTTTCAAAACTGAAGAATGAAATAATCGAAGAGTGTCGCAAGTTTTTATAGGAGAAGGAGCGATGGTTCCCGAGGAGGCACCATTATTGCCACTACGTCGCTTCGGTTACCCTCTCAGCATGACTCCCTGAGATTTCGGACCACTTCGAAGCAGCTGCGGCACAAGGAAGCTGAATTGAGGGGCCCACAAACTCTATGGTAAACCCATCCCAAAATAAAGCCCAGAATACTCTGTGCAGAGTACTCTAGAAGACTTTGGCCACGGCCGAGCTCGTCCGATGGACTCGACGACGATCAAAACGTCAATCGACTCGCCGAAGTTAGGGGGGCTACTGTTGGAGGTGGGCTACGCCCTCCAAGAAGTTTGAGCTCGGGCCATCAAGGATTTGGCCCACCATGTCGAAGGCCCAATGTCAGGAAGTGGATGCATCGTTACTGAAAAGCCGCCGGGCAATTCAGCGACACGTCCGATCTCACCAACTCTCGAGGGTGGTAGTGAGCTTCCCTAGGAGAGGCATTAATGAGTATTTATGAGCATTTATGGCAAGTAATGATTACATCATTGAAGATTAGACGAGTTGAGAGTATAAAAGGTGAGGATCGCGGTATAAATAGGGAAGATAAAATTTATTAGCTCGAGGGTGCTCATGTGCTAGATAGTTATAACCAATCTCTTTTATTCCTATTCGATTTTAAAAGCAGCAAAGATTGATTTTACAAATTATAACCCAAGAGTTGAGATGCAACAATATTGTGAACTTATGCTTTATTTGAAAATTTTAAAATATATACATTTTTCTGAAGAACCATAATGTCACCATGTTTTTTAAAAGATTGTTTAACACTTAAAAAGAACTTTTTAAACTCTTTATCGGTTTACTTCAAATTATTTTTCAATTATTGAAAGATAGTATCATTTTAATCACACTCTCGTACAGCTCACATAAAATAGCATAAAAACTTTTTAAGAAAGTTGTGTGGGACGCAAACACCACTTATTCCTATATAAATGTGCTCTAGAGTTTCATGGTTTTTGGAGAAAACATCCCCACCACGGAATTAAGGGAGAGCTCCGCTGATTTACTGACTGCAACTTCATGCTCTCTCACGTTTTTTTCTACCCCTTCCTCCCTGATACAAGCCTTGATTCAAGGATGTATGCGCGTGGGCTGTTTGTAGAAGATTAGGTGAGAAACTCAACCTTAGGCTTCTGGATAGGGGTTTTCTGGTTGGTAAACGATGGTAGGGTGAAGTGAACCACACGAGGGGTGATGAACCTCGTGATAAATCACAAACTTAGAGCTAGGAGGGCTGGTCTCAACTAGATTCTAAGCGCACAAGATTTTTAAGAGAAAACTTGTTGGGNCTGGTCCTATAGGTCGAGGGGCCGGCGGTACTGTCCGGTCCGGCAGGCGCGCCAGATGGTCCTGCTGTCTCGGGCAAGCTTCCTGGTCGGCCAGTCTGATCTCCTGACTGGATGTACGACCTGATGTCCTCATCACTCCCCCACCCCCTACAAACATAATATATCTCCTCGCATTCTGACTTGTCATCTTGAATTAACCTGTAACACTTGCAACCCTTTTGATCGACAATGATGCCCAACATGATATCTTTTGTTGTAGAAAAATTGCAGAAAAGTTTTCTGTGCAAAATCTAGGTATAACCTTTTTCAAAAAAAGTTTAAAAAGAAACAGCAGATTCATGATTTGTCCATTATTTTAGGAGAAGCCGAAAAGAGTAGTTCTTGTAAAATTAAGATACTAATAATTTTACAAAAGATTAAATAATCGATGTAATCTCAACTTACACTAAAGAGCTCCTATCAAATTGGATAGAATATGGGCTTCAATTTACAAATCTTCACTTTTCTCTTTAATTTGTATTTGGGCCCATGCAAATTCGGTGGCCCACTTCTGTATGATCCAACTTACCTTCTTAACCTAGGTATATAAGTCGGTTGTGACTTATTTTTCCAATTTTCCCCAGATTATTTTGTTGCCTCCTCTCTCCAGAACTCCTACCGTGCGGCTTTAGTTTTCCTTGGTTGCAGCCCCATTTCACCCGAAGCTCTCTCTCCCTTTTGCTTGCTTCTTTTTTTTCCTTCTCGGCTTCTCTTCTTCGAAACCTATTTGTTTGCTCCACCGTTTCTTCTCTCCGAAAACACTCTTCTCCTCTTTGGTTTTTCTCCTTCTCCTTCGCGATTTACGGTTTGTTTTTTTTCTTTTGCTTCTCGGCTTCTCCCGTGAAGTCTCCCCGCCTGCGCCGCATTTTAGCTTCTCCCAAAGCTCTTTCCATTTTGTGGTGCCATTTCCGGTGTCTCTTTGAAGCTTTCCAGTTCCTTTTTAGCTTCGCGTTGGTGCCTTACACCATTTCTGGCCGTTACACCGAGATTCCGAGATCTGGCCAAAATAACTCATCTTGTTTTTTTTTCCGTAGCCGATTTCGATCTGCGCATGTGGAGCGCGTGAAATACACGCGTGGAGCGCGTGAAATACATGCGTGGAACGCATGAAATATGCATGTGGAGCGTGTGTAATACGCGCGTGGGGGCGCGTGAAATACGCGAGTGAGTTGCACGCGCCGGTGCCGGTTACATGCGCTGGTGACGCGCCGGTGCCGGTCACATGCACCGGTGATGCGCCGGTGACCCTCTGGCCACGGGCCGATGAGTCTCCGGCCACGTGGCGGTGATGTTCGCACACGCCGGTGACGTTCACACGCGCCGATGACTGTCCGACGACTTTTCAACGACTTTTTGATGACTTTATGATGACTTTCCAGCCACTTTCCGATCACTTTCTGTCCATTTTTCAGCCACTTTCCGACCACTTTCTGGCCATTTTCCGGCCACTTTCCGTTCACTTACCGGCCACTGTTCACCGTTTCTCACCCTTTTTTCTCTGTTTCAGGCCGTCAACTGCCGTTTCTGCCCGGTGAGTTCCACTTTGAGAGATACCCTCCTGCTACATCTCCTCTCGCATCCATCCTCACAGGTAACTTCCGAATTGTTTTTTATTTTCTGTCACTGATTTAAGTATAACCCAAAACTACTTCTTCCTTTGTCTCTACGAGATTGAGACAACTACAGTGTACCTGGAGCCGAGTCCTTCTCTAGAGGGTTTTGAGAAGTTCACAGCAAAACTGTGCATTCAAACCAGTTATCTTTTTGGTAGCTAGGGTTTCTGAAACTTTGATTAGGTGAATCTTAAGTAGAATCACACCGTCTTTACCAACAATATCATAGAACATGTCTGTTCCTAATAGCTGCAATGCTTTATATAGAAACTTTAACTTAGCTTCCATGTTCAAACTTCTTTTTCTACTTATGATTTTCTGCAAATTTTTTGAACTTTCCTGTCGGCATAAAGAAATTCTTTCCATCATGTCTTGATGAGCAAACCCAGATTTGATATGCATATGGTCTTTTGCGATTTTGCCATCTTCTTTGTGAGTTTTAACATCAGAATCTACCATATTCTGTTCAGTTTCAATTTCTCTTGATTCTTCAGCAAAAGAGTCTCCACCCTGAACTACTGAATTTGAATCTATTGTTTTAAAACAATTCGGTGTAGGTTCTTGAATTAAGTTCTCACTGAAAGTCACCTTGTTTGATTGTTTTTCCAGTAATTCGACCTTGTAGGTAGTTGCCTCTTTACTCACCCTCTTCATTCTTGGTCCATTGAAATCTGACTTAGAAACTCTACCTTGAAGATAATACAACCCATTTTCAAATTTTCCAGATATTACCTTCTTGTCATCCTTGTAAAACTGAATTTCATGATTACCTCCTTCATAACAACAACCTGATTTTTCCAACATCCCAAATGAAATCAGATTTCTATTCACTTCTGGCATATATTTCACATCCTAGAGTATCAACATAGAGCCATTTGAATTCTAAATTCGAATATTCCTTGTTCCTTTGATGTAGTTGTGAGTGTTATTAGCCATCATAACTTTATCTCTGTTAATCTCTTTGAAGTCAAACAAAAAGTTTTTGTTTTGTGTGATGTGGTAAGAACTTCCTAAATCCATTACCCATCCCCTTGTGTCTTAAGTACTAGCTGTTAAGACCACTGACTGAATAGGGTCTGCAATGTTAGCATATTCTGCATGTTTCTTTCTTTGAGGCCATGCATACTCTTTTCTAGTGCCCTTTATCTCCATATATTAAACATCTTTTGTTGATGTTATCAAATTGTTGCCTTGACTTCAATCTGCCTCTGCTCTTAGATCGGCCTCTCCATGTGTTATCATTATCAAACCGATTGCTCGATCTACTCTTTGATTCCACATACAAAACTTCATTCTGTGAATTTGTTAGTTTTCCATTTTCAAGTAACTCTCTTTCCTTAGATTTAGCTGTTGTTGTGACCTCATTCAGTTTTAGAGTATCTCTCCCATATTTCAGGGTTTCTTTGAATTTATCATACGTACTGGACAAGGAACTTAAAAGTACAATTGCTTGTACTTCTTTTGAAATTTCAACTTTTATGTTGTTGAGATCTGTCACTAGCATTAAAAAATCGTCTACATTGGCATCAATGTTTTTGGAGTCATCCATCTTAAAAGGGTAGAACTTCAATTGTAGGTAGATATGATTCAGGAGAGATGTCTCCATGTATAACTTGTTTAGGATAGACCACATGGCTTCCGCTGTCTCACAATTTGAGATTTTCCTCGGTACTTGATTACCCATGTCCAAAATAATCAGATCCTTAGCATTTTTTTATTTTTCAAACTTTATTGGATCAATATGTGAGCCGCTAGTAACTTCTATGCCTCCTTTTGCCTCTTCACAAGATTTAGCTTTTGTAACAGCAAAATCTTTGATTAACTTCTCATATGTTAGGATGTCATTCAACACTAAGACCCCAAAGTGATCCATCATTCTCATTTTCCTTAGAGAAAAGTCTCCTGTCCCGTCAATCCTGTTAACCTCAATCCGTGAACTCATCATTATGCTTCTGAATTTCCAACAACCTCAGTCTGTAAAATCTGTCAACTTCAAATCTGTTGTGCTTCTGAATTTTCCACAAAGTCCGAACCTCCTATTTCCCAACACACGTTTTGCAGTCAGCATGGATGCTCCGATACCACTTGTTAGGATTTTATGATCGTTTCTGATTGTTCTTAGTGTTGGTTTTATATTGCTTAGATTAAAAGACACAATTTGATTACCGATTCCCCAATTAAGGTACCTATTGGGTACAATCCGTCTCCTACAAACTTCTAATATCAATCGAATAAAGACTTTTACAATGATCTTGTGTTTTTGAAAGATCTCTCTGTTTAAGCTCTCTCTCACCTAGACTTCTTTATTCTCTTCCTGCAGAATTGCTCACCACATTTTTTTAGTATGCTCACATGGCAAGATAATGAGAACATATATTTATACATTCTTGTGCCTGAAGCAATTAGGATTATTGGTGTTCTTTGGACTTCAATGGGCACAATCAAATTGGAGAGAATATGAGCTTCAATCAACATGAACTCCTTAAAGATATGCATGATTGGAAAGAAAACTTCAAGCATATCCAGTAATAGATTGCCATAAGGGACACAACTAGCCTCTAACACCAGTTCTCCATTTAAGATGAAGATGAAGTTGTCAAACCATACATAACCAGAAAGTAGCAAAAGAAGCAATGTCTATGAAGATTTGGTATTCGAATAAAGGAAAGCCTACAAAAGAAATGAGAAATATCTACAAGGATCACATAATATTTTGGGCTTATTTTTGTGGTCCAAGAGTGATACAAGCCTCGATTCAAGGCTTATATGCGCATGGGCTGTTTGGAGAAGGTTAGGTGAGAAACTCGACCTTAGACTTCTTGGATAGGGGTTTTTGGGTTCGTATTCGATGAAAGGTTGAAGTGAACCACACGAGGGGTGATGAACCTCGTGATAAATCACAAACTCAGAGCTAGGAAGGCTGGTCTCAACTAGATTCTAAGTGCACAAGATTCTTAGAGAGAAAACTTGTTGGAAGAAAGTTCTACT
>JAEVFF010001383.1:0-31084 GCA_018901945.1 Pugionium dolabratum | reverse complement strand
CTCGGGCAAGCTTCCAGGTCGGCCAGTCTGGTCTCCTGGCTGGATGTACGACCTGATGTCCTCATCATCCCCTCCCTCTTCAGTAGGTTTGTCCTCAAAACTGGTTCATCTGCATGGAAAGGGGCTAAGTCAGTAACATTGAACGTATTGGACACATTAAACTCACCTGGGAGCTCGATCCGGTAGGCGTTGTTGTTGATCCCCTCGAGCACTCTGAATGGTCCATCTCCTCTTGGTGCTAGCTTGGAACTCCTTAGGTTTGGGAACCTCTCCTGCCGTAGGTGTAGCCACACCCAATCGCCTGGGTGAAAGATCACCTCCTTTCTTCCTTTGTTGGCATGAGTCACGTACTGTCCGGTCCTCTTCTCCAAGTTTTCTGCTACCTTCTGGTGTAATCTCCTTATGAAATCTGCCTTGGATGCTCCGTTGAGGTTGGTCATCTCAGCTGGTGGTAGGGGTGTTTGCTCCAATGGGGTGAGAGGGTTGAAGCCGTATACCACTTCAAATGGTGTCTTCTTGGTTGCTGAGTGCACGGCTCGGTTGTAAGCGAAATCTATGAATGGCAGGCACTCCACCCAAGTCTTTAGGTTCTTCCCTAGTGTAGTTCTGAGAAGGGTTGATAGTGTCCTGTTGACAACTTCAGTTTGGCCATCGGTTCGAGGATGGCAGGTGGTAGAGAAGAGTAGCTTCGTGCCTAGCTTTCTCCAAAGGGTCCTCCAGAAATGGCTGAGGAACTTGGTGTCCCTGTCTGATACGATTGTCCTTGGCACTCCATGAAGCCGTACTAGCTCCCTGAAGAACAGCTCAGCTGTTTGTGTGGCATCATTGACATTGGCACATGGAATGAAGTGTGCCATCTTGGAGAATCTGTCCACCACTACAAAGATTGCATCTTTGTGGTTGATCTTGGGGAGACCTAGAACAAAGTCCATGGAGATGTCCACCCATGGATGTGTGGGTATGGGCAGTGGGAGATACAACCCGTGAGGTTGCACTCGGGACTTTGCCTTCTTCCAAGTGATGCATCTTGCACAATGAGCTTCTACTGTCCTCTTGATGTGTGGCCAGTAGAAGTGCTCCTTGACCACTGCTAGAGTCTTGTCGACACCAAAGTGGCCCATGAGGCCTCCTCCATGAGCTTCTCGGATGATAAGCTCCCTTAGTGATCCCTGTGGTATGCACAGCCTTCTTTCTCGGAACAAGAATCCCCCATGGATGTAGAATTTGCCATGACTCCCTGTGCTACACTCCTTGTAGCTCTCAGCAAGGTCAGGATCATCCTTGTATAGATCCTTGATGTGCTAGAATCCTAGGACCTTTGCCTCCATGGTTGATATCAAGGCAAACCTCCTTGATAGTGCATCGGCTACCACATTGTCTTTGCCCTTCTTGTACTTGATGACGTACGGGAAGGTCTCTATAAACTCCATCCACCTGGCATGTCTCCTCTTGAGATTGGTTTGCCCTCTGAGGTGTTTGAGAGTCTCGTGATCAGTGTGGATCACAAACTCCTTGGACAGCAAGTAATGCTGCAAGTCTCCAATGCTCGGACAAGGGCATAGAGCTCCTTGTCATAAGTGGGGTAGTTCAGTGAGGCACCACCTAGCTTCTCACTGAAGTATGCCACTGGCCTCCCTCCTTGGGTTAGCACCGCTCCTATGCCTATTCCAGAGGCATCACACTCCACTTCAAACGTCTTGTTGAAGTCGGGCAGGACTAGCACTGGTGCATGTGTAAGGCTGTCCTTCAAGGCCTGGAAAGCCTTCTCCTGAGCTTCTCCCCAGCTGAATCCCACGTTCTTCTTCACTACTGCCGTCAATGGTGAGGCAATACTGCTGAAGTTGGGCACGAATCTCCTATAGAAGCTGGCCAGTCCGTGGAATCTCCTCACTTGGCTGATGTTTCCTGGTGTTGGCCATTCTTGTATGGCTCGAATCTTCTCTTCATCAACCTGTAGGCCCTGTGAACTCACAACAAAAACCTAAAAAGACAAGCTTATCAGTACAAAAGGTGCACTTCTTGAGATTGGCATAAAGCTCTTCTTGTCGAAGGGTTTTAAGTACCATCTCAAGATGTGTGAGTTGTTCCCGTAGGCACTTACTATAAACTAGTATATCATCAAAGTAAACTACCACAAACTTACTGATGTACGCCCTAAGAACTTGGTTCATAAGGCGCATGAAGGTGCTTGGGGCATTAGTCAAGCCGAATGGCATGATTGTCCACTCGTAGAGCCCTTGCTTTGTCTTGAAAGCAGTCTTCCACTCATCACCTTCCTTCATTCTTACCTGGTGGTATCCACTTTTGAGGTCAATCTTGGAGAAGACCGTGGCTCCACTCAGCTCATCTAGCATGTCATCCAGTCGTGGTATTGGATGCCTATACTTTACTGTGATGTTGTTGATTGCTCGGCAGTCCACGCACATGCGCCAAGTTCCATCCTTCTTGGGCACTAGTAGCACTGGTACAGCACATGGACTGAGGCTCTCTCGAACATATCCTTTCTCTAGGAGCTCCTTGACTTGCTTCTCAAGCTCTTTGGACTCCTCTGGACTCATCCGGTAGGCTGGCCGGTTGGGCAGGGCTGCTCCGGGCACTAGATCAATCTGGTGTTCTATGCAACGTAAAGGAGGCAAGCCTGCTGGTATCTCCTCTGGAAATACATCCTGGAATTTGTTGAGGAGAGTTGCTACTTCAGGAGGTAGCTCTACCTGTCCCTGTTCTACACTCAAAACTTCTTTGAAGACCATTAGTAACATTAAATCCTTTGAGGCTAAGCTCTCCGGACATGGCTTGGTTGAATAAGAAAATTAGACTTGATAAGTTTCTTTTCCTTACTCATTTGGAGTTGTAGCTCGTGTACCTGGGCAGGTGTAAGGGGAGCTAGGCTGACCTTTCTCTTGTCATGCACGAAGGTGTAGAGATTGGTTCGGCCATCATGCCTGGTCTCTTTGTCAAACTGCCATGGTCTTCCTAGTAGAGATGGCCAACTTGCATGGGCACCACGTCGCACACGACTTGATCCTGGTACTTGCCCACACTGAATGGTACAATGACTTGTTCATGGATCTTTAGCTCCACTTTGTCATCGAGCCATCTCAGTCTATATGGTCGAGGATGCCCTGTCTTCTCTAGACCTAGCTTATCAACCATATACGCACTAGCAACGTTAGTGCAAGAACCACCATCTATGATGAGGTTACATACCTTTCCCTTGATGGTGCAACGGCTGTGGAAGATGTTCTGCCTTTGGATGGTCTCTGAAGGATCCACCATTGCACTGAGGATACGTCTAGTGACCAGCACTTCCCCCACATCAGGTTACTCAATGTCACCATACTCTCCTTCTGGCTCATAGTCCTCTTCATCTTGGGACTCATACTCTCCTGCCTCTGTAATCAGCATGACTCGGTTGTTTGGGCACTCTCTTGAGATGTGTCCACGTCCCCTGCACTTGAAACAAGTAATGTCACGTGATCTTTGAGGGTTAGAAGACTTACCAGGCTCTCTCTGGTCACGGGTGGGTTCAGGAGGCTTGCTCTTGAACCTTGACTCGATCTCTAAGCTTTTGCCTTTGTCTACGGTCTTGGGCATGTTGCTTGGTGCCCAAGGTGTCTTAGGCTTGCTGCGGATGTCTTGGCTCTTATGTTTGATGTGCTGCTCAGCCTGGACAGATAGGTGGAACAAGTCTTTGAAGTCATTGTAGATTTGCCTTTCTACCTTGCGGCTGATTCTTTCTTGGAGTCCATCCAAGAATTGTGCCATCAATGCTTCTTCATCATCATTGAGCTCCAATCTGTTCCTTAACTTCTCGAACTCTTCATAGTACTCCTCTACTGACCTGGTACCCTGCTTAAGAGTACGAAAACGACGTTGCAAATCTCTATGAAAGTAAGGTGGAACAAACCTTTGTCGCATGAGGTCTTTCATGTCGACCCATGAGTCTACGGGCCTCATTCTCTTCCTCCTTCTGTCAGATACCTCACGATCCCACCAGATGAGGGCATTGTCCGTGAGTTGTGCTACTGCCATTGAGACTCTTCTAGGCCCTGGTTGGTTGTAATGATCAAAGATATGATCCATTCTTCTCTCCCAATCTAGGTAAGCCTCGGGGTCTACTTTCCTGCAAAACTTGGAGGAGTTAGCTTAACATCAGGATGAGTTACCCGGTTATAGGCGTGTTCATCTCCATCCTCATGATGTCTAGGAGGCATTCTTGGTCTCTGGTGAAGACCATATGGCTCAAAGCCATCATCTTCTGCCTCTGGTTGCCGTGGAGGTCCTCTCGGCCTATGGTGATAGTTATGAGGTTGTGTGTCCTCATCTCCATCTGGCTGGGGTTCCTCCTGTTCGTGCCGTGTCCTAAGGTGCTCAGGACCCTCAGGACGGTCTTGCTCAGCTCTCACGTGCCTTATGGCCTGGAATCTCACCGGTCTTTCCACGCGCTCCAACCTCTCGCCTATGGATGCGAGTTGTGTTTGGAGTGTGGTGAACATGGCCATCATGGCTTCGGTTGCTTCTCTGTTTTCTTCTGCCATTGTGTGCTACAAAGAAAGAAGACAAGTTAGGATGCTCCTAAATTATTAGGAGGGTTTTCTTTTTATAAGGATTCGAAAATTTGCAAAAAGGAAAAAAATCTGAGAATTGGAAATTCAAAGATATGAAGATTTGAAAAAAGGAAACTTTCTTGACAACTTGTGCTAGCTGTCCAATTCGAATTCTTTTAGTATCTTTTCTATTTTCTTTTTCTTTTCTTTTAATTAAACTTAAAAATAAAGAAAATATGATTTAAACAAAAAGGAAAACGTGAATGGCAATGCAAAAGTGAATCTAAACCCTAGTGATACACGTAGAAGGCTAGATGCACTCGGTTTGGAGTTTGAGGTTATTTTTTTGATTTTTCTTGAATGCGACTTAAACTAATGCAAGAACACAAAACAAAACAAGCAAAAGGATAGAAACAACCTGGTTTAGGAGCTTTAAGCTCTGATACCAAAATGATACAAGCCTTGATTCAAGGATGTATGCGCGTGGGCTGTTTGGAGAAGTTTAGGTGAGAAACTCGACCTTAGACTTCTTGGATAGGGGTTTTTGGGTTGGTATTCGATGGAAAGGTGAAGTGAACCACACGAGGGGTGATGAACCTCGTGATAAATCACAAAACTTAGAGCTAGGAGGGCTGGTCTCAACTAGATTCTAAGCGCACAAGATTCTTGAGAGAAAACTTGTTGGAAAAAGTTCTATCTTTATTAATATCAAAAAGGTTGTCGAACTACAATGCTGGAAGGAGCCTTATTAATATGCTCGACAGCTTGACCTTCTAGGGTCGACTCAAATAAGAAAAAGGAAAACTTACAAAAGTGCACAAAAGGAAAAGATACAAAAGTGTATAATCGAAAAAAGGACCTATTCCTAAAATGTCTTTGACTCAATAAAAGTAAATATTCTAGATCCTACCCTGCAAAACAGAAAGAGGCATATATTCGAATTGAAACTTACCTTAACTTACCTCATGGCCAAGAAATGGAAGGTGGCCGTCCTTGTGGCATGCACGCGCCTTGCTCCTAGTCTTCGACTTGGAGTAGGGTTAAGAATCTTTGGGCCCTGACCTCTCTTGCCACTAAAGCCCAAGTCTCTGATGTCCCTTGTGTTGTTGAGAAGCCATTGGACTCTTCCTTGCACTTTTGGCCCATTGTCCTTAGTCGATCTTCCTCTAGGAGCTTGTCCACCCATAAGCTGAATTTGTGGAAGAGTGCCCTTGATCTGCTTCTTGTCATTGCTCCTGGTGGCACTACTGGTGTGGATACTTCCTCTAGATGCTTGTCCTGAAGCTGGTAGCTTATCTGGTCCGAGTTTCCTTGTGTGGAAGTTGAATTGCTCGTGCACTCGGCTGGATCGGCTGTACCGGCTGGACTGTGCGAGGTACTGGCCGGAATGCCTTCGGGACCGGCCAAGTTGATCCCGGAGTTGGTGGCATCACCAAGGGGACCGGCGGTGTCATCCACGTCCCCACCAAGTGTGCCGGAAGCTTGGGCCTCTCCGCCAGTAATGCTGGTTGCTCTGGTCCTATTGGTCGAGGGTCCGGCGGTACTGCAGGGTCCGGCGGTACTGCTTGGACCGGCAGGCGTGCCAGATGGCCCGGCTGTCTCGGGCAAGCTTCCTGGTCAGCCAGTCTGGTCTCCTGGCTGGATGTACGACCTGATATCAATTATAGCTCCAGCAATAGCCAAGAAGGGTCTCCTGAGGATTATGGGATCAGTTGACTCCTTATCCATCTCCAGAATGATAAACTCTGTCAAGATTACTACGTTTCCAACCTTCAATGGTAAGTCTTCAAGAACTCCTATGGGGTACCTTATAAACCTGTTCACAAGCACCAGTGAGATACGAGTTTTCTTGAAGTTTGAAAGACCGAGACGTTTGGAGACTGTCAGCAGCATCAAACTCACACTTGCTGCAAGATCAACCAAATACTTTCCACAGAATAGGGGCCCTAGAGTGCAGGGCAAAGTGAAGCTCCATGGATCCTACAATTATTTTGGCATAGAACTCTGAATTATGGCACTACATTCATGATTAACAATCACTTACCTTTCCTCGAGGACTCTTCTTTTAGCCAGCACTTCTTTAAACAACCTTTTCACTTTCGCGCAATGCAACACCAACTTCCTAAAAGGCAAAGTTACCAGAATCGAGTTTATCAACTTCTTGTACTTCTCATATTGCTTGTTCAGGATCTACTTCTTGAACCTTCCTGAAAAAGAGAGCTTGAACTTGTAATGGGGTGATATGAGCACTGCTTCCTCTCCTCATGTTCCTGAACTAGTCGTAGGAGGTGTCTCCTCATCCACTTTGTTTTTTGTTTCAGACGTTTCTGGATCAGTAGTCTGAGGGGCTTCGATTACTTCATTGGTCTTGTCGTCTTCAAGCCTATCAGTTCCTTCTCTAGGTGGGAGCTCTTTCCCACTTCTCAGTGTGATAGCTTGACAGTACTCCCTTGAGTTTTCTTTAGATTTACCAGGGAGTTTACATTTCAGTGCAAAAGAGGAGGAAGCTATATATGCAACCTGGCTGTCCAGCGCCTTAAGATGAGATGAGAGGTGATCATATTTGGCGATGGGCTCCCCAAAGCCATTGTCTACATTGGTGTTAACCTCAGCCATCTTCTTGCTCATCTCTATTACTACAAGAAAACAAGGCCTTTGCGACCACGTATGTGGTCGCAAGCTCTTCGTCGCAAATTTTTTTGGTCGCAAATTAGTCGCATTTTAGCGACTGATTTGCGACCACAATAGTAATAGTAATTTGCGACTGATTTGCGACCAAACACTGGTCCTTGTATTTGCGACTACTTTGCGACTGGATTTCAGTAACAAATTTTGCGACTACTTTGCCACTACATATGTGGTTGCAAAAACCGTAGTCGCAAATCAGTCACAAAATTTTATGACTGATTTGCGACCATAGTAAAAGACGTGGTCACAAATCAGTCACAACTATTTGCGACTGATTTGCGACTACGTTGTATCTTTAGTCGCATATCAGTCGCAATTATTTGTGACTAATTTGCGAGTACAAGTAAATTTTTCAAAAAAAATAGATGTAGTTGCAAATTGGTCACAAAAATATGAGACTAATTTGTGACTAATTTGCGACTAATTTGTGACTAATTTGCGACTACACCCAAATTAGTTTTAAAAATTAATAATTAATTAATTAAAATATTTTGAAAATAAAATTAAAAATTATTATTTTAAAATAAAATAATAATTTTTAATTTTAATTTCATAATATTTTAATTAATTATTGTTTTTTAAAAAATTATTTATTATTATTAATTAATAATGAATATAATTTGTAAATTATTTTTAAAATATTTTGTTTAAATAAATTGTTTTGTAATTATAAATATTATTAGAATTAAATAATAAATAATTTGTATTAATTAATTGTTTTATAAAATAAAAAGAAATTATAAAAAAATAATAAATTTTATTAAAAAATTCAAATTACAAAAAAATGAAAAAAAAGTCTAATTGTCCGGCGGCGGAAATTGAATATCGGATGGCAAAAATGCTGGTGTAGCGGTCGATGGTTCACCTGCTCCATCTTTATCCCGTATAAAAGATGCGAAAGCGGGATCCGTCTGTTGGAAATATCCGACGAGTATCTCCAAGTTGTTAATTGTATTTTGGTTTTCTTTTTAGACTTCCTGCATCTTCCGATTTGTTTACAACATCTGCGTATTCAGTGTTACACAGCTAAGAGTTAATCCTGAAACGCAATGAAGTCTAGTAGATTGGAAGCCACAATGCCTACCCGACCCATGCATGCGGTTCAGGCTACCGAGTTCGTAAAGATGGTCTCGGTCATCCGCAACGTAAGACTACAAAAAACTAATAAAACAATTAGAATAATTATATTTAACTTAGTGTACATTAAAAAAATTTTAAAATTTTTTTTACCTGAATGAAAATCTCATTCTTCTCATCTTGAGTCAGCTCAATTCGCCGGGAAGTACCGTCGGATGTTTCTGTTGCATCGACCTACACGATCACCATCTTTTCTTGGATGTTTCGTTCGTATGCTTCACAGATTTTTTTAGCTTTCAAATCCACATACGAACTATCCTGCCGAGTGTGAGTCTTTATAAAGACCTCACCAATTGATACCAGTCGTCCCAAATTATTTTCCTAAACATATTTTAAAATAAATTATTTATAAATAACAATTAAATTTTAATTTTATTTAAATATTTTAAAGTATTTACCATTTCCTATTTGATTTGGAAGTAGGATTTTTGGCCGGACAAATTCTTGTGCGGACCAAGACCATCCCGAGAGGAGTTGTGGTTATTGGAGGATTTGCTACTCCTCTCGTTTGACGTTTCTCTTTCTCAGTAGTCTGTTATTGTTTTGTACAGACTCGAAAAAATCCACCTGGTATGTTTGTCGGTTGTATGAACCGTGCCCTTTCATCCGTCTTACACAGACGGAGTCAAACTCCTTTCATACCACCTGGGTGATCATAAGATCCCAAGTGTACGATTTCTTGGAATTTTAAAATATATTATTACTTTTAGTAATTTTTAAAATTTATTAAATAAAAAATTTTTAAAAAAAATTTACTTACCGCAAATTTGATAAATTATTTTTCTTGGCGTTCACCTGATACGACCGTCCAATTGTAATAGGGGCCGTCAAATTTATTTTTCAAAATTTTTGAAATTTGATAGGTAAATAGGCCCGAGTAGATGGTTTGGTTTCAGGAACCGTATGAGGGGTGAAGGTGTACTGAGGTGGTAAGCGGGATACCGCTCTAAAAGCGGCGGGTAAGGGGTTCGAGGAAGCCGAAGAGTTACCACGGCCAAAAGACGATGGGATTTGTCGTCTTACACGACCTCTCATCGATCTACCGCTACTTGCCATTGGGTTTGAAGTGTTTGAAGTGTTGAAAATTGGATAAGTGTTTTTTGAGAGAAGTTTAGAAGGTTAGGAAAATTTGAAGTGTGAGAATTAGGGAAAACCACTCACGTATTTATAGTTTTTGTGCGACCACACATGTGGTCGCAAATCAGTGGTAATATACAAAATTTAATATGTGGTCACAAATCAATCGCAAAATTGTGACTGATTTACGACCACTAATTAATTTGGTGGGAATCGAAAATTTTGAAAGTTTTGGTTCCACTGGTGGTCGCAAATCAGTCGCAATTTTGTGACTGATTTGCACCACGTGTGAATTCAAATTGCGACTGATTTACGAGCACCTATGAATTCGGTGGGAGTTGAAATTTTTTGAGAATTTTCATCTCCCACCATTTTATAGGGTGGTCGCATAGCAGTCATAATTTTATGACTGATTTGCGACCACGGTTTATTTTATTGACTGTAATATGTGTTTTCCTATGCTGATGTGCGACCACTGGTAATTTTTGTTACCAATTTGCCAAAACAGTCACAATAAATACCCTAAACCCTAAATTATATGATTTTGTTGAATACATTGAATTATATAAGATTGATAACATCATTAGAAGTTGTATAAATTTCAATTACTAAGTAAACAACAATATTTACCAAATTTTCTAAATTTACATATCAATTCCCTAAAACGTTTAACATATTCCCTTAACCTTATACCTCTTATATACACTTCAAATTTTTCTAGATTTTGTCTATATTTGCTCACCTATAATGCTTAGTACTTACCTAGAAATGAAAAATAAGTTGTAAATGTGGAAAATACATAGGGAAAATATAAATTTACTTTATGTAGTCGCAAATTGGTCGCTATTTTGTGACCAATTTGAGACCACATTAGAAATTTTGAACGTGTGGTCGCAAATCAGTCACAAAATAACGACTGATTTGTAACTATGAGTAATATTTGTGACCAATTTGCCAGCACATTCGCAATATAGTCGCAATATGGTGGCAAAGTAGTCACATTTAATGCCGTGAAACCTAAATTATATGTTTTTGTGAATATTATGAATTATATAAGATTGATAACATTATTAGGTGTTGTAGAAAAAACTTCAATTACAAACAACAACATTTTACAAAATTTATAAGGATCAAATGTCTAAAATACATCAAATATATTAATTACAAATCTTCGTCCTTATTATCATCTGAAGATGAAATATTACACTGAAATTCATCTTCTAGTTCGGCATCTCCGACATCGAAATCAATTTCTTCAGTACGATTAACTCTATCAACCAAATGATACAGTTCTATCTCTTCAACAACCGTTACCTCTTCATCATTTTTTTGTTACAAAAGACCAATCTCATCTTTATTTTTGTATTTCCCCAAAATATTAGGTATGGGATTAACTTTCAGAACACTGAACAATGTTTGATTTGATAGTGATTTTGTGTGCGGATAGGGAATATAACAAATGATCTACTTAAGAGGCTGGTACATCATAATTAATGAAATGTAAATTAGTTATATATATATAACGAAATTAGTTTAAAGAATTTTACGTACGTAATATATATAAATTAACATATAGTTATAGTTAACTATTTATGTACGTACCTAGAATAAATGGTTCGTATTTGAAGTATTTCCATGATGATGAGACATTAACGACGCCATTTTCCGACTTCCGACTTCCTTTTGAAAGTGTAGGATTGTACCACTCACATTTAAAAAGTGTGATCTTCAAATTTAGGAGTTCAACATACTCAAGTTGAATGATATCTGTTAAAATCCCTTAGAAATCAGCTTCATCAGATGCATATGAGTAATTGTCTCTCTTCACACAAATGCCGTAGTTACATGTCTTTCTCTTGTGTCCATGTGTTGTTTTTGTGGAACATATAACCTATTGTAAAATGGATCGGCCATGTTGACACTTTATTCATTGACGCTTGAACTAATTCTTGAGCCCATATCGGAAAGGTGCATGGATATGTTGAAGTGCATGCATTGACATATGATCATATATATATATATATAAAGTAATTAGTATTTCAAAATTAAAAAATTAATATAATATACATGTGAATTAATTAAATATACATAATCTCGAACCCATATGTGGAACTCTTCCTCTCTTTTTAATGAAATGTCAAGTTCCGAAAGATATGGATACGTACAACGAATGTGATCTTCAAACATACTACAAAATTAAATCTAAAAAACTAATATATATTTATTGATAACAATGAAATTGTAATGTAATAAATGAAATTGTTTTCATAGTATTTACTTCTCTAGTGGCCAAAATATTCACAATTCCGTAAAACATATGCATGTGCATATTTGTATTCTTTTTTGGAGAGCCATATTTCTTTACATTTTACCATTTGGACGACCCATATGAGTAAATATATCCGGCACTCCGGGATTTGGATACACAGGGACGTCACCTTCATCGAATCTTGTATACCTATATATTATACACGATATTCAGCACAAGAATTTAATTAATTACCCTTAAAAATAAAATAATTAATTAATAAACACAACAATTTATGGTACTTGTTTTTGGTGCGTATGTGGGCAGCAAAGTAATGGTCCGAGAAATAAGATATCTCATCATTCACATATGATTCAACAATCGACCGTGTAGCATATCGTTTGTTCTTCGTCTTGCTTTTCAGTTTTGTAAAAAACCTCTCAAATGGATACATCCACCTATTTTGCACAGGTCCATCCAATTCAACTTCGTATGCCAGATGTATTGGTAAGTGCTTCATGACGTTGAAAAATGCAGGTGGAAAGATCTTCTCCAAATTGCACAAAATTATGACTATGTTTTCCTTCATAATTCAGACACTACTTTGTTGTAATGATCTGGAGCATAGATCTCAGAAAAATCTTCCAATTCCTATATTACCATATAGTATTAGTTAGTACATACAATTATTATTATTATACGTACTTAAAATATTAAATATGTTTATTAGTATATACCCTGATAATGCTAGATGAACGTTTTGTGGTAAAAGTTCTGCAAATGTAAAAGGGAGAAGTTTTTCTATAAAAACATGGCAGTCATGACTTTTCATGCCCGAGAACTTCAGTCCATCCATATCCACACAATTTGCTAAATCTGTCACGTAGCCGTCCAGAAATTTGACATCATTTTTGATATATTCCAGTAAGCGTTCTTGGGCTTTTTGTGTCAATCGAAATATAGGGAATGGAGCATTACCCCCCGACCATCCACGTGCAACTCTTTTCAAGAGCAAAACTTTGCAATATCCAACCTTGACTTAACTGTATGTTTTGATTTCTCTTTCACACTCATAACAGTATTAATGATGTTATCGAAGAAATTCTTCTCTATATGCATCACATCAAGATTATGTCGAAGGTTAAGATCCGTCCAGTACGGCAACTCCCAAAATATGCTTTCTTTGTGCCAATTATGCTAGCTGCCATAACCTTCTTCTTTACTTTCATGACCGTTTCCTCCGTAGTCAGATGTTCTTAGAGGATTGACAGTTATTATTCGCTTGTATAAAACTTGTTCACCTGTCAATGATTGTGGAGGATAGTCATTCAAAGCGTGCTTCCCTTTTAAAAAATTTGTTATATTTTTTTCATAACGGGTGACCCTTAGGAAGAAGCCTTCTGTGACAATCAAACCAACACGTCTTTCTCCCATTTGGTAATTGAAATACCTTCGTATCATCCATACAAATCGGACAAGCCAGTCTTCCATGCGTTTTCCATTCTAACAATATTCCATAAGGGGAAAAATCGCTTATTGTCCATAGTAACATGGCTTTTAGATTGAAATTTTGATTCAACAATACATCGTATGCATCAACTCCCGTACACCATAATTCTTTCAACTCATCAATCAAAGGTCGGAGGAATATATCCAAACTAGCGCGCGGATGATTTGGCCCCAAATTCTGAATTGTTAGAAACAAAACTCTTTCTTCATACACATGTCCGGTGGAAAGTTATATGGAGTGATAATCACCGGCCATAATGAATGATTACGAGACATCCCAAATGGATTGAACCTATCAGTACATAAGCCAAGATAAATGTTTTGAGATTCAGCAGCAAATCTAGGATGTATATATTGAAAATTTTTCCACTCTGCAGCATTAGATGGATGACTTATTTCTCCGTCTTCTGCTTCATGCTCTACATGCCACCTCATTGCCTCTGAGGTTTTCTCGCTTTTGATATATTCTTTTAAGTCTATCACCTATAGGTAAATACCACATACGACTGAAATGTATTCTTGTCCTACCATCGCTTGGCTTATATCGGGGGGAATCGCAAAATTTGAATTTTTCCCATTTCTCATCTTCTTTCCAAAAGATCATTCAATTGTGAACACACACGTCAATTGTATAAAACGAGAGGCCTAAATTTCGCAACAATTTTTTGGTTTTATAATATGAACCTGTTGCTTGATTCTCCTCAGGCAAATATTCTGTAAACAGCTCCGCCCAAGAATCCATACATTTTTCTGGTAGATTAAAATCAGACTTAATGTTCATGAACCGAGCAGCTAAAGATAACCGTGAGTGCCCTTAATGACAACCATCATACAATGATTTTTTTGCAGCTTCTAACATGTTGTAAAATTTTTGTGCTTCTTCATTAGACCGTTCTTCTTCATTATTATATTATTCTTCGTTCTGATTATAGTACTGATCATCAGTTGTTGTCTCACGAAATGCATCCGTCACCATTTCAACATATCTATTACCTGATGTACCAACTGTTTCATCACTAGTACTACCACGCGTACCTCCCTGATTTCTTTGGACATCACCCCGACTACTCGTCCCTAACTGAACATTCAACTCTTCTCCATGTTTATACCAAATATAATAATTTGGCATAAATTCTCGACTATTTAGATGACTCCATATTTTCCATCCCGGAATAAATTTATCGTTTTTGCAATTAATACAATGAAAGAAAAACTTACCTCTGCTACTTTGAGCTATTGGTTGACTACTTGCAAAATTCATGAACTGCTCCATGCCTTATGCAAATTTTGCCGATATATTTCATTTTTGATTATCAATCTTTTTGTATATCCAATCTCTCGAATTATTATAATTTCCCCACATGTTTGAAGATTTTTTTTCCTTCGATTCTACAAATGAAAGAATGGGATGGGGCATATATATACAACATTTTGCCACAACTTTGCCACTACTTTGCCACTGCTTTGCCACTACTTTGCGACAACAACAGTGTAGTCGCTTAAATGTCGTTATACCTAACACACACATGTTTTTTATGTTGGCACTTTGCCACCACTTTGTGACTGAAGAGCCACTCCAACATGTAGTCGCAAATTGGCCGCATTTTTAGCGACCAATATGCGACTAACATGTGGTTTTCCACATGTAGTCGCATTTCTGTCTCTAAATGGTTGCGTATTGCGACCAATATGCGAGTACATGTTTTGGTCACACTTTTACGACTACTTTGCGACTACGTCTCCGTAGTCGCAAAGTGGTCGCAAAATCGTGGCAAATGTGGTCGCAAATTTTGTGACTACATATGTGGTCGCAAAATACAGTGGCATTTTGGCAGTTTTCTTGTAGTGTTCTAACATGTTGTAAAATTTTTTTGTGCTTCTACATTTGGTTCTTCTACATTATTATATTGTTCCTCGTTCTGATTATAGTACTCATCAGTCGTACTATTACGAAATGCATCTGTCACCATTTCAACATATCTATTACCGGATGTACCAAATGTTTCTTCACTAGTACCACATGTACCTCCCTGATTTCTTTGGACATCACCGCGACTACTTGTCCCTAACTGAACATTCAGCTCTTCTCTATGTTTATACCAAATATAATAATTTGGCATAAATCCTCGACTATATAGATGATTCCATATTTTCCGTTCCGGAATAAATTTATCATTTTTGCAATTAATACAAGGACAGAAAAACTTACATCCGCTACTTTGAGCTATTGGTTGACTACTTGCAAAATTCATGAACTGCTCCATGCCTTGTGCAAATTCCGCCGATATTTCTTGATTGATTATCAATCATTTTGTACATCCAATCTCCCGAATTATTATAATTTCCCCACATGTTTGAAGTTTTTTTTCGTTTCGATTCTACAAATAAGAGAATGGGATGGAGCACATATATATATATATATATATATATATATATATAAGATTTTGCCACTATTTTGCCACTACTTTGCGACCACAATAGTGTAGTCGCTTATAAGTCGGTATACCTACCACACACATGTTTTTGATATTGTCATTTTGCCACCACTTTGTGACTGAAGAGCCACTCCTCCTGTGGTCGAAAATAGGTCGCATATTTTGCAACCAATATGCGACCAATATGTGGTTCTTCCACATGCAGCCACTAAATGGTCGCAAAGTAGCGACTGATTAGCGACTGCCACCATCAGTCGCAAATTAGTCGCAAATTAGTCGCATATTAGTCGCATAATGGTTGCATATTGTGACCAATATGCGACTACAGTTTTTAGTCACACTTTGCGACCAATTTGCGACTATTGCTCCGTAGTCGCAAATTGGTCGCAAAACAGTTGCAAACGTAGTCGCAAATTTTGTGACCACAAATGTAGTCACAAAATATAGTGGCATTTTGTCAATTTTCTTGTATTGTATTGCTCCCTTTGCCTGACCTTTCAAGATCTTTTGCAATAGTGCCTTCGTGTCATCGTCTTGGATAGCCTTAGGTGCGAGTGCTGCATTGAGTGAAAGGGGATGATGGTGCTGATTGTATCCCATCTTGGGTTGAAATTCAGGAGGCTGATACTTGGGTCTGGGCACGTACCCTTGCTGGAAACTTTGAGGTAGAGGCTTGTAGGGCTGGTAGCTTTGGTCTTGCGGCTTGTATGGAGGAAATGTTAAGTCCTGAGAGTTCTCCATGTCAGTGATTCTGTATGAGAAGCTAGGGTGGCTTTGGTAGTTCTGATTGAAACCCTTCTGATACACTGAGGGCGCGCCAATGTATTTCATGTCCTCATAACATTCCTGGACATCGTCTGTGCCCATCAAGCTCTCCTACAAAGTTCACTGCTCATTGAGACACTTGAAGTACTCTTTCCAGCTTCTCATTCAATGCTTTCATCTCTCTTCTATGCTCATCTTCATAGCCTCTTGATGAGTACATCAGATCGTCTGGCCGGCCAGAAGACCAAAATGTCTGACCAGAAGGCTTGCCCGAGACAGCCGGGTCATTTGGCGCGTCTGCCGGGCCAAGCTGTACCACCGGCTCTATGATCAGCCGGGCCAGACCGACCAACTTTTCTTGCGGAGAGGCCCAAACCTCCGGCCCAACTGGTGGCGACGTGAATGACACCGCCGGCCCAACTGGTGACGCTGCCGACTCACAAATCAATCTGGTCGGATCCGATCTCAACTCGGCCAGCTCCACGCATAATCCAGTCGGCTCACAAGAATGCACCACCATTTCCACCTCTACAAAAGGAGACTCGGATCAAATCAGATACCAGCTTCAAGGCATGAACCTGGATGAAGTCTCTACACTAGTGGTGCCACCAGGAACCATGACAAGCAGCAGAACAAAGACACTCTTCCACAAGTTCAGCTTGTGGGTAGACAAGGTCCTAGAATACCAACGAAAAGGAGCATTAGGCCAAGAGTACAAGGAAGAATCCAAGGGCTTCTCAACATTGTAAAGGACTCCAGAGACTTGGGCTCTCGTGGCAAAAGAGGTCAAGGCCCAACATTTCGTAACCCTACTCCAAGTTGAAGACTAGGAGCTAGGTGCGTGCATACCACAAGGTCGGCCACCTTCCATTTCTTGGCCGAAAGGTAAGAAAGTTAAATTTTCAATTATACACTTGCGTTTTCTATTTTGCAGGGTAGGAATAGTAAGTTTTCCATTTATTGAGTCAAGAACAATTTAGTTAGTTATCCTTTTTTGGTTATTTTCTTTTTGTAATTTTGCTTATGCACTTTTGTAACTTTTCCATTTTTTATTTGGATCGATCCTAGAAGGTCAAAGCTGCCGAGCATATTAATAAGTCTCCTTCAGCATTGTAGTTCGACAACTTTTGATTATTAATAAAGATAGAACTTTTTCCTATGAGTTTTTCTCCTAAAACTCTTTTGCTTAAAAACCTAGTTGAGACCACCCCTCCTAGCTTCTAAATTGTGATTTATCACGAGGTTCATCATCTTTCGTGTGGTTCACTTTACCCCACCATCCAATACTCACCAGAAAGCCCCTATCCACAAGCCTAAAGCCGAGTTTCTCGCCTAATCTTCTCCAACTAGCCGCGAGTGTTACGGCCATGATGCAAGGCTTGTATTTTATTTTGGTATCAGAGCTTAAGCTCCTAAAACCAGTGATGTAGGAACAAGAGGACTTGTTCGAGCAAGGGGAACTGTTGGAGAGACTCTAGCTGGCTGTACAACACTTTCTAGAGACTCAAGAGTGATGGCTTGATGGTGACCCTTCAGCTGGCTATAGAGCACTTTCTGGAGGATCTAAGTGAGGATTGAGTAGAGAGGTGGATCGAGAGATGCCACACAGATTATGGATAAGTCTAGAGCACTCAAGCTTCAAGGATTCTCACACAAGAAGGCTGGAGGCGTCAACTCCTTTCAAAGGAAGAAAAACTAGGTTTTTATTTCATAAAACTTAAGTGATTACATGCTGAGAAGGGACTTTATATACTAGTCCAGCAGCAGGTGCCTTATAGGGCTGAAAATACATTATAATGAAAGGACGTAAGCAAAATTAACAACAAGACATTAGGACCTAATGACAAATAAAAGACTCTTAAACTTAACAGTCACATTCCTGCAAAAACAAGCAAATAAACTTGTTAATTCAAACATAAGAATTTTAAATACGCACCTTAGTCTCTTGTAGCTCCTTATAATGTGTTCTTAAGTTTGTTTAGCAATGATGAACAAAGTTATATCTCTGAAGCCTTGTAAAACTGGAAGGAGTGAAATTATGGTAGTCTTTAGTTGTTCATAGTCTCCTTCTTGTAATTCTTTAGTAAGTTCAGCTTCATGGAATTCTCCATCTTCTATGATTGTTATGAGACTCTCGACAGACTTGTTGAACATCTTAGTAAGGTTTCTTGTGCCTGATCTTGTTCTTGGAGCTTGTCTCATTATAGGTATATTAATGGGCTCTTCCTCAGCTTCTAGTGAGCTAGTATTGATGTCTTCATCAACCAGGTTGTTTCTATCCTTTACTTTAGTATTATTTCCAGTTCGTGCATTAGTTTAAGTTTCAATAAAAAAAATCAAAAAATAACACCTAAAAATCAAAAAATAACACCTAAAAATCAAAATGAGTGCATCTAGCTCCTATGTGAATCACTAGGGTCTAGATTCATCTTTTTTCTTGCAACTTCATTTTTCTTTTTTATTAAAGCATATTTTCCATTATTAATTAAGTTAAATCAAAAACAAAAAAAGAAACAAGAAAATCAAAAAAATCAACCAAAAAAAGAAATTTAGGAGATTTGCATTAATTGGTAAGATTTGCAACATTAATTGTTAGAATTAGAGCTGGGTTTTCGGTGAAAACCGAAAAACCCGAACTGACCGAACCGAAATTTTTGGTTTCGGTTTTCAATTAATTTTAACCGTTAAACCGATCGGATAAATAATTAATTTTATTCGGTTTACATTTCGGTTCGGTTTGGCAATACCAAACCGATCGGTTTTTGTTAAACCGAAAATCTGCTGTCATATATAGAGGGATAACCCTAATTTTTTTGAGAAATCGTGTTCTTCCTCCTTTTCCTTCAGTGGCCGATCTGAAATTTTTCTTCAGAAAAACTTCATCCTCTTTTTCCTCCTCCTCTTCTTCTTCTTCTTCTCCTCCTCCTTCTCATCCTTCTCCTCCTTCTCATCCTTCTCCTCCTTATCCACTGCAGTTTTTATCGGCTGCGACTGTCTCTCTGGTGAGTTCTCCTCCTCCTCCTTCTTTAGATTCGACCTTTTGTTGTCTCAGTGTTTGTCCTCACTGTCTCCCTTCACATCGCTCTCATCCTCTTCTTCAGGTACTATCTAAATTACCACAAAAAATAATCAAAGTTTAGAAGAAAAAAGCTTCCCCCAAGTTTTTTCTTACTGTTAATAAAATTGATCCATTGCACATCGATTCCATATCCGAAATTTCATAAATTGATTCTTCTCGGTTTTTTTGTTTATCTGATTCCTTTTTTGAGAATTTTTGATGACCCATGATTTGATTCCTTGACGACTTCAATACCCAGGTTTTTGATTTTTGTTGCAATTTCTTATCTTGTGATCAAATTGTTACTTTTACTTTTTAGTCTTGTGCTGAAGAAAAACTACACATTGTCATGTTTTTGTTCATATTCCTCTTTTTGACAGCAAAACCAATATGAGATTTGGGAATGCTTATGTATGTTCAGTAGTAATGATTAATGAATCTGTTTTATTTTGGCTCATTGATGAAGAAGTCGTCATATGCATTGCTATATATCAAGTGCGTAGCTCATGCTTTGTTGTTCCAGAACTTGGTAATCAGGCTTACATTAACTTTTGTTTATATCGGCATTGACTATATCGACAAAAATACTGAACTAGCCAACAACGCAGTCCTGAATGTCATTTTATGGCTCAGTACAATGAACCAAAATGAACCGAAGTAAACCGAAATGAACCAAAGTAAACCGAAATAAACCGAATTAAATTGAAATAAACCGAAGTTAACCGAAATAAACCAAAGTTAACCGAAATAAACCAAAGTTAACCGAAATAAACCGAAGTTAACCAAAATAAAATGAGAAAACCCGAAATAAACCGCAATAAACCGAAATAACCCGACAAAAAATCTAAATTTAAATTTGTTAAACCGAAAATAAATTAGATTTTGGTTTAATTCGGAACGGTTTTATTTACTTAAAACCGAACCGATTAAACCGATAAAAAACCAAACCGAACTGTTTAAATTTTTTTTTTCGGACGTTTTTTTCTCAAACCGAAAAACCCAAAAACCGGATAAACCGACCCGGATAAACCAAATAAACCGAAAACCCAGGCCTAGTTAGAATCTTTCTTTTTTCTATTTTTTCCTTTTCTATTTGCATCTTCTTCTATTATAAAAGAAAATCCTTCTAAAGAATTGTTAAAAGCAAACTAACCTTGTTTTTCTTCTTGTAGCACACGATTTCTTAAAGAAATCAAGATGCAACTGAGGCCAGGATGGTCATGTTCACCATCCTCCAAACACAACTCGCATCAATCGGTGAGAGGCTGGAGCGTGTGGAGAGGCCGGTGAGATTCCAGGCCATAAGGCACGTGAGGGCTGAACAAGACCCTACTGAAGGTCCTGATCACCCTAGGACACGGCCAGAACAGGAGGAGGCCCAGCCGGATGGAGATGAGGACCAACAGCCTCATGGCTATCACCCTAGGCCAAGAGGACATCCACGGCAACCACAAGCAGAGGGCAATGGCTACGAGCCCTATGGTCATCACTAGAGACCAAGAATGCCCCCTAGACATCATGAGGATGGAGATGACTATGCCTACAATCGGGTAAACAGTCATGATGTCAAGCTAATACCTCCTAGTTCTGCAGGAAAAGTAGACCCCGAGACCTATCTAGATTGGGAAATGAGGATGGATCACATCTTCGACCATTACAACCAACCATGCCCTAGGAGATTCTCCATGGCAGTAGCACAATTCATGGATAATGCCCTCATCTGGTGGGATTGTGAGGCTTCTCACCGTAGGAGAAGGAGATTGAGACCCCTAGATTCTTGGGTCGACATGAAGGATCTCATGAGACAAAGGTTTGTCCCATCTTATTTCCATAGAGATTTGCAACATCGTTTTCGTAATATTAAGCAGGGCACAAGATCAGTAGAGTAATACTATGAGGAGTTTGAGAGACTAAGGAATAGATTGGAGCTCAATGACAATGAAGAAGCATTGATGGCTCAATTCTTGGATGGATTGCAAGAGAGGATCAGCCGAAAAGTGGAGAGAAAAATCTACAATTATTTCAAGGACTTGTTCCACCTTTCTCTGCAGGCTGAACAGCACATCAGGCGTAAAAGCCAAGACATACACAGCAAATCTAAGACGCCATGGGCACCAAACATTAGCACCAAGCCCGTAGACAAGGGCAAGAGCATATAAATCGAATCACGGTTCAAGAGCAAGCCTCCTGAGCAAACCCGTGACCAGAGAGAGCCTAGTAAGTCTTCTAACCCTCAGAGATCACGTGATATCACTTGCTTTAAGTGTAGGGGTCGCAGTCACATCTCAAGGGAGTGCCCAAACAACCGAGTCATGTTGATCACGGAAGCTGGAGAATATGAGTCTCAAGATAAAGAGGACTTTGAACCAGAAGCAAAATACGGTGGCATAGAGTACCCTGATGTGGGGGAAGTACTAGTCACTAGGCGCATCCTCAGTGCAATGGTAGACCCCTCCGAAACCATTCAAAGGGAGAACATATTTCCCAGGCGGTGCACCATCAAGGGCAAGATATGTAATCTCATCATAAATGGTGGTTCTTGCACTAACGTGGCCAATGCCTATATGGTTGACAAGCTAGGTCTAGAGAAGAGAAAACACCCGCGGCCATATCGACTGAGATGGCTAGATGACAAGGTGGAGCTGAAGATCCATGAACAACTAACCGTACCATTCACTGTGGGCAGATACCAGGATCAGATAGTTTGTGACGTAGTACCTATGCAAGCTGGCCATCTTCTGCTAGGAAGGCCATGGCAGTTTGACAAGGAGACAAGGCATGATGGCCGAACCAATCTCTACACCTTTGTGAACGATAAGAGAAAGGTCAGCCTAACTCTTCCCACCTGCCCAGGTACACGAGTTGCAACAACAAATGACTAAGGAAAAAACTCATTAAGACTAATTTTCTCATTCAAGCGAGTCATGCCCAGAGAGCTTTAGCCTCAAAGGATTTAATGTTACTAATGGTTTTTAAAGAAGTTTTGAGTGTAGAAAAAGAACAGGTAGAGCTACCTCCTAATATAGCAGCCCTCCTCAACAAGTTCCAGGATGTATTCCCTGACGAGATACTGATGAGGGCATCAGATCATCTGGCCGGTCAGAAGACCAGAATGGCCGACCAGAAGGCTTGCCCGAGATAGCCGGGCCATTTGCCGCGTCTGCCGGCCCAAACGATACTGCCGACCCTCTGACTAGCCGGGCCGGACCGATCAACATTTCCGGCGGAGAAGCCCAAACCTCCGGCCCAACTAGCGGCAACGTGGATGACACCGCTGGCCCAACTGGTGACGCCGCCGGCTCAGGAATCAATTTGCCCGGCTCCGATGACAACTCGGCCAGCTCCTCGCACAGTGCAGCCGATTCAGCCGATTGCACCACCATTTCCACATCTACACAAGGGGACTCGGATCATCTAAGCTACCAGCTTCAAGGCATGACATTGGATGAAGTCTCTACACCAGTGGTGCCATCAGGAGCCATGACAAGGAGTAGAATAAGGGCACTCTTTCACAAGTTCAGTTTGTGGGTAGACAAGCTCCTAGAAGATGATCGACAAGGAGCATTGGGCCAAGAGTACAAGGAAGAGTCCAAAGGCGTCTCAACATTGCAAAAGACTCCAGAGACTTGGGCTTTCCTGGAAAAAGAGATCAGGTCCCAACAATTCATAACTCTACTCCAAGTCGAAGACTAGGAGCAAGGCGCGTGCATGCCACAAGGTCGGCCACCTTCCATTTCTTGGCCGAAAGGTAAGAATGGTAAGTTTTCATTTATTTACTTGCCTTTTCTGTTTTTCAGGGTAGAAATTAGAAGTTTTACATTTTTGAGTCAAGAACAATTTAGGTAGTAGTCCTTTTTTGGGTATTTCCTTTTTGTAATTTTCCTTGTGCACTTTTGTAACATTTCCATTTTTCTTTTGAGTCGACCCTAGAAGGTCAAGGCTGCCGAGCATATTAATAAGGCTCCTTCAGCATTGTAGTTCGGCAACTTTTTGATATTAATAAAGATAGAACTTTGTTCCCACGAGTTTTCTCTAAAAACTTGTGTGTTTAGAACCCTAGTCAAGACCAGCCCTCCTAGCTTATAAGTTGTGATTTATCACGAGGTTCATCACCACTCCTGTGGTTCACTTCATCTCTCCATCCAATACCCACCAGAAAACCCCTATCCAGAAGACTAAGGTCGAGTTTCTCACCTAATCTTCTCCAAGCAGCCCACGTGTGTTACGGCCTTGATTCGAGGTTTGTATCATTTTGGTATCAGAGCTTAAACTCCTAAAACCAGGTTGTTTCTATCCTTTACTTTACTCTTAATTCCAATTCGTGAATTAGTTTAAGTTTCATTCAAAAAAATCAAAAAGTAATATCTAAAATTCAAACCGAGTATATCTAGCTCCTAAGTGCATCACTAGGGTCTAGCATCATTCTTTTCAATGCAACTTCGTTTTCTTTTTGTTAAAAGCATATTTTCCATTATGCTTCGTTTTCCTTTTGTTAAAAGCATATTTTCCATTCTTAATTAAGTTAAATAAAAAAAAAAGAAAATCAAGAAAATTCGACCAAAAAAAAGATCTAGGAGATTTGCATTAATTAATAGGATTTGCAACATTAATTGTATAATCTTTCCTTTTTCAAATTTTTAATTTTTTCAAATTTTTCCTTTTCTATTTTCATCTTCTGGTACAAAGAAAATCTTCTAATCGATTCTTACTAGCAAATTAACTTGTTTCTTTTTTCTTGTAGCACACAATGGCAGAAGGAATACAAGATGCAACCGAGGCCACGATGGCCATGTTCACCACCCTCCAAACACAACTCGCATCAATCGGCGAGAGGTTGGAGCGCATGGAAAGGTCGGTGAGATTCCAGTCCATAAGGCACATGAGGGCTGACCAAGACACTGCTGAAGGTCCTGATCACCCTAGGACACGGCCAGAACAGGAGGAGCCCCAACCGGATGGGGATGAACACGCACAGCCTCACGGCTATCACCCTAGACCAAGAGGACCTCCACGGCAACCAGAAGCAGAGGGCAATGGCTACGAGCCCTATGGTCATCACCAGAGACCAAGGATGCCCCCTATACATCATGAGGATGGAGATGACTACGCCTACAATCGGGTAAACAATCATGATGTTAAGGTAACACCTCCTAGTTTTGCAGGAAAACTAGACCACGAGGCCTATCTAGATTGGGAGAGGAGGATGGATCACATCTTCCACCACTACAACCAACCAGGCCCTAGGAGAGTCTCCATGGCAGTAGCACAACTCACGGATAATGCCCTCATCTGGTGGGATCGTGAGGCTTCTGACCGTAGGAGAAGAAGATTGAGGCTCGTAGTTCTTGGGTCGACATGAAGGACCTCATGAGGCAAAGGTTTGTCCCACCTTATTTCCATAGGGATTTGCAACGACGTTTTCGTACTCTTAAACAGGGCACAAGATCAGTAGAGAAGTACTACGAGGAGTTTGAAAGGCTAAGGAACAGGCTGGAGCTCAATGGCGATGAGGAAGCATTGATGGCTCAATTCTTGGATGGATTGCACGAGAGGATCAGCCGAAAAGTGGAGAGACAAATCTACAACTATTTCAAGGACTTGTTCCACCTCTCTGTCTAGGCTGAGCGGCACATCAGGCGTAAGAGCCAAGACCTACGCAGCAAGTCTAAGACACCTTGGACACCAAGCATTGGCACCAAGCCCATAGACAAGGGCAAGAGTGTAGAAATTGAATCACGGTTCAAGAACAAGCCTCCTGAGCAAACCCGTGACCAGAGAGAGCCTAGTAAGTCTTCTAACCATCAGAGATCACGTGACATCACTTGTTTTAAGTGTAGGGGTCGCGCTCACATCTCAAGTGAGTGCCCAAACAACCGAGTCATGCTGATCACGGAAGCTGGAGAATATGAGTCTCAAGATGAAGAGGACTTTGAACTAGAAGGAGAATACGATGACGTTGAGTACCCTGATGTGGGGGAAGTACTGGTCACTAGAGGTATCCTCAGTGCAATGGTAGACCCCTCGGAGACCATTCAAAGGGAGAACATCTTCCACAGCCAGTGCACCATCAAGGGCAAGGTATGTAACCTCATCATAGATGGTGGCTCTTGCCCTAATGTGGCTAGTGCGTATATGGTTGATAAGATAGGTCTAGAGAAGACAAGGCACCCCCGACCATATAGACTGAGATGACTCGATGACAAGGTGGAGCTCAAGATCCATGAACAAGTAACCGTGCCATTCAGTGTGGACAGATACCAGGACCAGGTAGTGCCTATGCAAGCTGTCCATCTTCTGTTAGGAAGTCCATGTCAGTTTGACAAGGAGACAAGGCATGATGGTCGAACCAATTTCTACAAATTTCTGCATGACAAGAGAAAGGTCAGCCTAGCTCCTCTCACACCTGCCCATGTACATGAGCTTCAACAGCAAATGAGTAAGGAAAAGAAACTCATTAAATGTAACTTTCTCATTCGTCCTAGTCATGTCCGGAGAGCTTTAGCCTCAAAGGAGTTAATGTTACTAATGGTTTTCAAATAGGTTTTGAATATAGAGAAAGAACAGGTAGAGCTACCTCATTAAGTAGCAGCCCTCCTCAACAAATTCTAGGATGTATTCCCTGAGGAGATACCAGTAGGTTTGCCTCCCTTACGCCGCATAGAGCACCAGATCGATCTCGTGACCGGAGTAGCCTTACCCAATCGACCAGCCTACCGGATGAGTCCATAAGAGTCCAAGGAGCTTGAGAAGCAGGTTAAGGAGCTCCTGGACAAAGGCTATGTTCGAGAGAGCCTCAGTCCATGTGCTGTACCAATGCTGCTAGTCCCGAAGAAGCATGGGACCTGGAGGATGTGTGTGGACTGCCAAGCAATCAACAACATCACAGTCAAGTACCGGCATTCTATACCACGACTGGACGATATACTAGATGAACTAAGTGGAGCCACGGTCTTCTCCAAGATAGACCTCAAGAGTGGATACCACCAGGTCAGAATGAAAGAGGGTGATGAGTGGAAGATTGCTTTCAAGACAAAGCAAGGGCTCTACGAGTGGACAATCATGCCATTTGGCTTGACTAATGCCCCAAGCACCTTCATCCGCCTTATGAACCAAGTTTTTAGGGCGTACATCAGTAAGTTTGTAGTGGTTTATTTTGATGATATACTAGTTTACAGTAAATGCCTACGGGAACAGCTCACACATCTTGAGATGGTACTTAAAACCCTTCGACAAGAAAAGCTTTATGCCAATCTCAAGAAGTACACCTTTTGTATTGACAAGCTTGTTTTCTTAGGCTTTGTTGTAATTTCACAGGGCTTACAGGTTGATGAAGAAAAGATTCGAGCCATCCAAGAGTGGCCAACACCGAGCAACATCAGCCAAGTGAGGAGCTTCCACGGGCTGGCCAGCTTCTACAGAAGATTCGTGCCCAACTTCAGCAGGATTGCCTCACCACTAACATCAGTAGTGAAGAAGAACGTGGGGTTTAGCTGGGGAGAAGCTCAAGGGAAGGGATTCCATGCCTTGAAGGACAGCATCACGCATGCACCAGTGCTAGTCCTGCCCGACTTCAACAGGACGTTTGAAGTGGAGTGTGATGCCTCTGGAATAGGCATAGGAGCAGTACTAACCCAAAGAGGAAGTCCAGTGGCATACTTCAGTGAAAATTTAGGTGGGGCCTCACTGAATTACCCCACCTACGACAAGGAGCTTTATGCCCTACTCCAAGCCTTGGAGACTTGGCAACATTACTTGTTGTCCAAGGAGTTTGTGATCCACACTGATCACGAGACTTCAAACACCTCAGAGGGCAAACCAATCTCAAGAGGAGACATGCCAAGTGGATGGAGTTTATAGAGAACTTCCCTTACGTCATCAAGTACAAGAAGGGAAAGGATAATGTGGTAGCCGATGCACTATCAAGATGGTTTGCTTTGATATCTACCATGGAAGCAAAGGTCTTAGGATTCGAGCACATCAAAGATCTGTATAAGTATGATCTTGACTTTACTGAGAGCTACAAGGAGTGTGGCACAGGAAGTCATGGCAAGTTCTACACCCATGATGGGTTCTTGTTCCAGGAAAGAAGGCTGTGCATACCACAAGTATCTCTACGAGAGCTTATCACACGAGAAGCTCATGGAGGAGGTCTTATGGGCCACTTTGGTGTTGACAAGACACTAGCACTGGTCAAGGAGCACTTCTACTGGCCACACATCAAGAGGTCAGTAGAAGCCCATTGTGCAAGGTGCATCACTTGCAAGAAGGCGAAGTCCCGAGTGCACCCTCACGGGTTATATCTCCCTCTGCCCATACCAACACATCCATGGGTGGAAATTTCCATGGACTTCGTTCTAGGTCTGCCCAAGATCAACCACAACGATGCCATCTTTGTAGTGGTGGACCGATTCTCCAAGATGGCATATTTCATCCCATGTTGATACAAGCCTTGATTCAAGGATGTATGCGCGTGGGCTGTTTGTAGAAGATTAGGTGAGAAACTCAACCTTAGGCTTCTGGATGGGGTTTTCTGGTTGGTAAAAGATGGAAGGGTGAAGTGAACCACACGAGGGGTGATGAACCTCGTGATAAATCACAACTTAGAGCTAGGAGGGCTGGTCTCAACTAGGTTCTAAGCGCACAAGCTTCTTTGAGAGAATAACTTGTAAAGAAAATTCGATCTTTATTAATTAGCAAAAAGTTTGTCGAACTACAATGCTGGAAGGAGCCTTATTAATATGCTCGACAGCTTGACCTTCTAGGGTCGACACAAATAAAGAAAAGGGAAAGTTTACAAAAGTGCACAAAAGGAAAAAAATACAAAAGTGTATAACCGAAAAAGGACCTATTCCTAAAATGTTCTTGACTCAAAAATGTAAAGCAACTAGATCCTACCCTGCAAAACAGAAAGAAGCATATATTCGAATGTAAACTTACCTTAACTCACCTCACGGCCAAGAAATGGAAGGTGGCCGTCCTTGTGGCATGCACGCGCCTTGCTCCTAGTCTTCGACTTGGAGTACGGTTAAATATCTTTGGGCCCTGACCTCTCTTGCCACTAAAGCCCAAGTCTCTGATATTCCTTGTGTTGTTGAGAAGCCTTTGGACTCTAATTTGCTCTTCTGGCCCATTGTCCTTAGCTGCTCTTCCTCTAGAAGCTTGTCGACCCAAAAGCTGAATTTGTGGAAGAGTGCTCTTGATCTGCTTCTTGTCATTGCTCCTGGAGGTACCACTGGTGTAGATACTTCCTCTAAGTGCATGTCCTGGAGCTGGTAGCTCATTTGGTCCGATTCCTCTTGTGTAGAAGTGGAAGTGTGCGTGTACTCGGCTGGATGGCCTGTACCGGCTGGATTGTGCGCGGTACTGGCCGGAATGACTTCAGGACCGGCCAAGTTGATCTCGGAGTCGGCGGTGTCATCAGAGGGACCGGCGGTGTCATCCACGTCCCCACCAAGTGTGCCGGAAGCTTGGGCCTCTCCGCTGGCAATGTTGACCGGTCTGGTCCTATAGGTCGAAGGCCCGGCGGTACTGTCTGGTCCGGCAGGCGCGCCAGATGGTCCTGCTGCCTCGGGCAAGCTTCCTGGTCGGCCAGTCTGGTCTCCTGGCTGGATGTACGACCTGATGTCCTCATCATTCCCTCCCTCTTCAGTAGGTTTTGTCCTCAAAACTGGTTCATCTGCATGGCAAGGGGCTAAGTCAGTAACATTGAACGTATTGGACACATTAAACTCACCTGGGAGCTCGATCCGGTAGGCGTTGTTGTTGATCCTTTCGAGCACTCTGAATGGTCCATCTCCTCTTGGTGCTAGCTTGGAACTCCTTAGGTTTGGGAACCTCTCCTGCCGTAGGTGTAGCAACACCCAATCGCCTGGTTGAAAGATCACCTCCTTTCTTCCTTTGTTGGCATGAGTCACGTACTGTCCGGTCCTCTTCCCCAAGTTCTCTGCTACCTTCTGGTGTAACCTCCTTATGAACTCTGCTTTGGATGCTCCGTTGAGGTTGGTCATCTCAGCTGGTGGAAGTGGTGTTTGCTCCAATGGGGTGAGAGGGTTGAAGCCGTATACCACTTCAAATGGTGTCTTCTTGGTTGCTGAGTGCACGGCTCGGTTGTAAGCGAACTCTATGAATGGCAGGCACTCCACCAAGTCTTGAGGTTCTTCCCTAGTGTAGTCCTGAGAAGAGTTGATAGTGTCCTGTTGACAACTTCAGTTTGGCCATCGGTTTGAGGATGGCAGGTGGTAGAGAAGAGTAGCTTCGTGCCTAGTTTTCTCCAAAGGGTCCTCCAGAAATGGCTGAGGAACTTGGTGTCCCTGTCTGATACGATGGTCCTTGGCACTCCATGAAGCCGTACTATCTCCCTGAAGAACAGCTCCGCTGTTTGCGTGGCATCATTGACATTGGCACATGGGATGAAGTGTGCCATCTTGGAGAATCTGTCCACCACTACAAAGATTGCATCTTTGTGGTTGATCTTAGGCAGACCTAGAAAAAAATCCATCAAGATGTCCACCCATGGATGTGTTGGTATGGGCAGTGGGAGATACAACCCGTGAGGTTGCACTCGGGACTTTGCCTTCTTGCAAGTAATGCATCTTGCACAATGTGCTTCTACTGTCCTCTTAATGTGTGGCCAGTAGAAGTGCTCCTTGACCACTGCTAGAGTCTTGTCGACACCAAAGTGGCCCATGAGTCCTCCTCCATGAGCTTCTCGGATGATAAGCTCCCTTAGTGATCGTTGTGGTATGCACAACCTCCTTTCTCGGAACAAGAATCCCTCATGGATGTAGAATTTGCCATGACTCCCTGTGCTACACTCCTTGTAGCTCTCAGCAAGGTCAGGATCATCCTTGTATAGATCCTTCATGTGCTCGAATCCTAGGACCTTTGCCTCCATGGTTGATATCAAGGCAAACCTCCTTGATAGTGCATCGGCTACCACATTGTCTTTGCCCTTCTTGTACTTGATGATGTACGGAAGGTCTCTATGAACTCCATCCACCTGGCATGTCTCCTCTTGAGATTGGTTTGCCCTCTGAGGTGTTTGAGAGTCTCGTGATCAGTGTGGATCACAAACTCCTTGAACAGCAAGTAATGCTGCCAAGTTTCCAGTGCTCGGACAAGGGCATAGAGCTCCTTGTCATAAGTGGGGTAGTTCAGTGAGGCACCACCTAGTTTCTCACTGAAGTATGCCACTGGTCTCCCTCCTTGGGTTAGCACTGCTCCTATGCCTATTCCAGAGGCATCACACTCCACTTCAACGTCTTGTTGAAGTCGGGAAGGACTAACACTGGTGCGTGTGTAAGGCTGTCCTTCAAGGCCTTGAATGCCTTCTCCTGAGCTTCTCCCCAGCTGAATCCCACGTTCTTCTTCACTACTGCCGTAAGTGGTGAGGCAATACTGCTGAAGTTGGGCACGAATCTCCTATAGAAGCTGGCCAGTCCGTGGAAGCTCCTTACTTGGCTGATGTTGCCTGGTGTTGGCCATTCTGTATGGCTCGAATCTTCTCTTCATCAACCTGTAGGCCCTGTGAACTTACAACAAAACCTAAAAAGATAAGTTTATCAGTACAAAATATGCACTTCTTGAGATTGGCATAAAGCTCTTCTTGTCGAAGGGTTTT
>JAEVFF010001382.1:47471-60923 GCA_018901945.1 Pugionium dolabratum | reverse complement strand
AACTAATTGATTGTTGTTACCTTTTTAACCACTCTAACATCTTTTGATCGTCTTCAGCCAGCCGTTTACTTGTTACGGAACAGCGCCTATATAGCCAACTTGGCACAGGTCGGCTAGCTTAGGATCGAGGTCCTCATAATATCCTCACTCCTAAAATGGTTTCGACCTTGAAACCATATATTCTGTACTAAGAGAAAATAAGTTAGATTTGTACTTCGTGTGTTGCTCTACGGTCATACCATGGCATTGGTTCGGCCTTTAGTCATGTCATGAGCATGTGGCTTCTTTGATTAGCATGGAGTAGAGGTAATCATGCAGCTGCATTCTGGGCATGTTTCGTACTTGCCCATGACTCTTTTGACAAGATCAAACGTGTTATTTGCTATAGGCATGTGTTTGATCAGATTTTTCTAAGAAAAGACTTACCTTGGCCCGCCTTTTATCTTTTGCCTTGGCTTGTGACCATCGGTTGTTGGAGTTAAAGGAGTATTGATTTATCTTCCTATTGTGTTATACATCTCGGTCAAATTTCCAAGGTATTGCTAAAAGGATATGTCGGCTTGCATGGGTGCCACAGCGCACACCACTTCATCTTTGTATTGACCGATTGAAAAGGATATGGTAACTTGTTTTGACAAGTTGAGTTCTTCCTTATCATTCTTCCTTATCTCTGTACCTTTTGGTGGTGATATATACCTTTTTGACCATCAAGCAACTTGATATATTATAACAACAAACACTATCAATGATAAGATGACATACCTTGTCTTCCACGGAACAACGAGTGTGAAAGAGGTTCTCTCTTTGGTTTGTGTCTTCTATAGCCACTTAAGTGTTTATGGCCCTTAGGATGACTAGGTACTCGCCTTCATCAGCATACTCAATGGTATTTTCAGGGGTCTCCGGTTCTTTTTCATCATGTGACTCATAATCACCAGTTAGCAAGATCATCATAACTCTCGGATTTGGGTAGTCATGTGAGATGTGCCCATGGACTTTGCACCTATAGCATGTTAATTCACGAGTGTGGTAAGGGTAGGACTTATCTTTTTATTGACGTGCATCTCTAAAAGGTTCAGCCGTTTTGCTCTTGAACTGTGACTCCATTTCTATAGACTTCCTTTTATCCATGGGTGTAGGTGTTGTGCGCCAAGGTAATTGGGCATTGGGCTTCACCTTTTCGCAGTAGAGGTTTTCTTCTTTATTTGTTGCACCAATCTAACGGCAAGATGCAACAACTAGTGTAGTTGGTGGTATGGCTGCCTTTCCACCTTTCTAGCAATCTGATCATTAAGACCTTCTATGAATAATGACATGAGGCTCTCTTTGGTCTCTTTTAATTCCAACATGTTCCTTAGAATCTCAAATTCATCATAATATTATTTTACCATCTTTATGTTTTTGTAAAATTTCCTAAATTATCTTTGGTGCTCTCAGTGGTAATGTAGAGGGACATACCTCTGCCTTAGTAACTCCTTCATTTCCATCCTGGATTTGAGTGGTTTAAGACTATAATTCCTTCTTTCGGCAATCTCTCGGTCCCATGAAGCAATTGCATGGTTCTGGGTAGTTGTAGCATTCATATATGTATTCCACTCACCTTTCCCATTCAAAGTAGGCGGCCGGATCTACCTTTCCTGGAAATGTACGTGGAGTTATTTGCATGTCATGGGTCCTTGACCTTGCATATGTTGATGCTTAGGTGGCCTTTTTATTTTTGAACACTCCAAATTGTGGATGAGCTGGATTTTCTCTTTTTGGATCTTCTTTTGCATCCTAGAGTAGGTTCAAAGCATGCCACTTCAGTTGGTCCATTGCCACCAATCTGATTTGCAAGAAAAAGCTCGCGGTACTACTCAAACGAGTCTCGACAAATTTCAAATGGGCCTAGGTGCAAAAGTGTTTTTCCTCCGTCATAAGTCTTATGGCTGGTTTGTTGATGATCTTTGAGGCTGGAATGGAACGCCTTAAACTTGGGGAATCGTTCAAGTGTGTGGATTAGCCTGCTAGTGGCGTTGTGTACCTTAGGGGAGTTTGTGTGGTCAATGTGAATTCTTCTTGATAAACTAGCTCGAGGAGGTGATTTTGGACAGTGCAACTCCAAATTTTTTTTTTTGGCCTGATTGGATTCTTCTAGAACCTCTTTACTCCTTCGGCTCACCGTCTACTTGTTCCAGAACAGTTCTGATACGACCAGTTTGACATAAATAGGTCAGGTTAGGATCGAGGTCCTCATCACATGTCAAACCCTATAATCTGAGAATTCATAGTTGAGATCAAAGCATACCTTCTTAACGGACCATCAACAACCACATTTATTTTCTAACCTTGTACTTTGATACAAATGATAAATATTATAGAAACTCCACCCATTTAGCATGTGTACTGTTGAGTTTGTCCGGGTTATTAATGAACTTCAATTCCTCATGATCTGAATGTAAACAATTTTTTCTAGCTTCAAATAGTGTTTCCATTGATCAATAGCTCTCATAATCGCATAAAAAATTCCTTATGATATGATTACTAGTTTTTCTAGCTCTCGTTAACTTCTCATTCAAATAAGCCATAAAAATTGTCCCTGCAAAAGATCAGCTCCTATTCCAATGCCACTTGAATTACACTCCACCTCAAACAACTTAATTAAAATCAGGAAGTGCTAAAAGAGTTGCTTTACATCAAATCCGTTTCACCATTTCAAACACCTTTTGTATATCCATGTTCCACTCAAAGTTATCATTCTTCAAGCACTCAATTACTGGAGCTATGGTAGTGCTGAAATTTTGCACAAACCGTACATGATAGCTTCTTATATCAGATTGTGTAGTTGGAATTAGCCAACTTTTTATTGCTTCCTCTTGCTTTCATCCATTGAAATTCAATCACCTGAAACGATATACCCAAGGAACACAGAACTAGAAATGAAAAATGAACACATCTCAAGTTTAGCATTGAATTGGTTCTTACACAATCCTCAAAGATCTCTTGGAAGTGCTTTGAATTATTCTCTTTATTCTTGTAGTACACTGGATTATCGTCAAACTAAACTACGATAAAATATCCAATGAAGTTGCATACTACTTGATTGATTTTTCTAATGGAAGTACTAGACAAACTAATGTCATTACTAGCCAATCAAATAATGCATTCCTTGGTTTGGATGATGTCTTCCATTCATATCCAAATTGCTTGAATCATGTTCCCTTCTTTTGCATTCAAAATCTAGAAGCTTCTTCTCTAGAATTTGATTGAAAAATAGATATTTCTCCTCTTTCACATGCTTGCAATCTGGAAATTACTCAAACTTATTTGATTTCAACCTCAAATATCAAAAGGTTAACACATTTCTCTAACTTCTGAAACGCTGATTGTTGGGTTGTGGTTTAACATACAAACCGAGGATTAAAAGGTTTAATCGGGTTTGGGTATTAGATTTCGGTTTGAGTTTAATATTTGGTTAACTGTCGCCAACTAATTCTGGTGGTATAAAAGGGCTCTGTTTTACGGAGCTAAAACAGAGGAAGGGTGAGGTGAAAGAGAATCGAGAGAAAGATAGGAGAGGAGAAGAACTTTCTTGGGGTGTTCAAGAAACGTTTTTTTGGGTAATTCTGGGTCTTTCTAATCTCTTTCTGGGTAATCACTGGTGTAACATTGAGTCTGTATTAGACTCGAATTTTGTACTCTGTTTTTCGGTGAGATAGTGGATTCCGGGGAGATATCCCGGCCAGACGTAGGATGCATTTTGTGCATCCGAACTGGATAAATCGTGTGAGTATTTCTTGTTAGATTGTTTCAACAATAAGTCGTATCAACATCTACACAATCGAATCTAAACTTGGGAAAATACAAAATCGATTCCGCTCAAGAAATTGAATTAGAATCATAACAATTGGTATCAGAGCCATTTCCCAGAAAGGAGGTTCGAAATTCTTGTTCCAGTAGGAGGAACAGAATGTCCGCAACAAAGATGGAGGTTGAAAAGTTCAATGGTCTTATTGATTACAACCTGTGGAAAGAGAAGATTATGGCTCAATTAGAGATTCTTGGGTTGATGGAAGCATTAAGACTTCAGGAGGAAGAACTCGGGAAGCCAGGAGAAACTTCAGAGGAAGTAGATTCACAGAAAAAAGATCCAATAAAAGACTCGGATCCCCTGCTAAAGGAGAAACAGAGGAAGGTAAGAAGTACCATTGTTTTAAGTGTTTCGGATCAGGTTTTGAGGAAGATAATCAAAGAACCAACAGCAGCAGGAATGTTTAAGGTTCTTGATTCATTATATATGTCAAAATCTTTACCGAATAGAATTTACTTGAAGCAACGCTTGTATGGTTATCGGATGAATGAATCACTGTCTGTAGAAAACAACATCGATGAGTTCCTAAGGATAATCACTGATCTGGGGAATGTTAGAGTAAATATTGCCGATGAGGACCAGGCAATTCTTCTCCTAATGTCGTTGCCAAAGCAATTTGATCAGTTAAGGGATACTCTCAGATATGGTAAAGAGGCATTAACATTGGATGAAGTGACCAGTGCGATCAATTCGAAACAAGTGGAACTTGGGGCAGATGGAAAAAGGCCTAAGACTGTGGGAGAAGGTCTGTATACTGGTGGAAACACCAGAGGAAGACCTCAGACTAAACAGGCCAACCAAAATCGAGGGAAAGGTAAATCTAGATCTAAATCTAGAGAAAGAAAGGCCACTTGCTGGACATGTGGTATTGAAGGACATTATAAAAGGAACTGTCCTAAAAAGGGGTATCACAAGGATAAAGATAGTAAGGGGTCAGAAAGTGGAGAAGCATCATCGGTAGATGAGGTGAAGTATATTGAGTCCTTAACAGTATGTGAAGCAAACATGGTTGGAATGTTTGATTTCAATGAAATTTGGATTCTAGACACCGGATGCACTTACCACATGACACCACGGAAAGATTGGTTCACTGAATTGAGAGAGTTCGATGCAGGTTCAGTGCGAATGGCAAATGAAACAATCTCATCAGTAAAAGGAATTGGGACAATTCTTTTGAAAACAGTAGAAGGGCATCTTGTATCCGTGAAAGATGTGAGATATGTACCCACTTTCTCTAGAAACCTACTGTCTCTTGGAACTTTCGAAGCTCAAGGATGTACTTTCTCCTCAGAAAATGGGATTCTGAGGGTGAAAAAGGGGTGCAGAACAGTGTTGAAGGCTGAAAGACATGGACAACTGTATTTTCTGCAAGGTAAAGGGTTCGTAGGAGAAGCAAATGCAGTAACCAAGGAAGACGAGACTCACTTGTGGCATAGCAGGCTAGCACATGTAGGTCAAAAGGGACTGAATGTGTTAGTCAAAGAAGGATATCTTGATGGAAGTAAGATCTCTAACCTTCCTTTCTGTGAAAACTGTGTTTTTGGTAAGGCACACAAGGTGAGCTTTATTACTGGGAAGCATACCACAAAGGAAAGACTCGAATACATCCATGCTGACTTGTGGGGTTCTCAAAATATCCCCCCCATCATTGAGTAAGTGCCATTACTTCCTAAGTCTGATAGATGACCACAGTAGGAAGGTGTGGGTATATTTTTTAAGAACCAAAGACCAGGCGTATGAGAAGTTTGTGGAATGGCGAACATTAGTTGAGAAACAAACAGCTCTGAAGGTAAAGAATCTCAGGACAGACAATGGTCCTGAGTTCTGTAACCAAGATTTTGACAGATTGTGTACTGAGAATGGGATTGTTAGACATAAAACAGTCCCATACACTCCACAACAGAATGGCGTTGTAGAGAGAATGAACCGAACAATCCTAGAGAAAGTTCGTAGTATGCTAAGTGAATCTGGTCTGCAGAAAATGTTCTGGGCTGAAGCAGTAAATACTGCCGTATACTTGATCAACAGACTACCATGTTCTGCAATCAACAATGAGCTACCAGAGGTTAGGTGGTCCAGAGTCAATCCAAGTTTTAAACATCTACGCAGGTTTGGGTGTGTGTGTTATTTTCATTCTGATGAGGGTAAACTTTCTCCAAGAGCAAGGAGAGGAGTTTTCTTAGGATATCCAGAAGGTGTTAAAGGATACAAGGTCTGGGATATTGAAGAACAGAAGTCGATGCTGAGTAGGAATGTAACTTTTGATGAGAAAAGAAGTTACAGAGACTTATTAAGAGGAAACTTCAAAAGTAATCAGTCACATGAGGACTACAGGGAATTCAGTATCAGTGGTGAATCCCTTGAGAATGGAGAAGAAAATGAAGAATGTGAAACCTCAGAGAATCTAGTAGAAGTGCAGGAAGAAACAGAATCTGATAAGGAAGGGGAAGAAGACTTGGCTGAGTATCAGCTGGCACGAGACAGAACCAGAAGAGTGATTAAACCACCAGAAAGGTATAGAGACACAGAGTTTGCAGCTGTGGCTTTGCTTACATCTGAAGATGGGGAGCAGATTGAACCAAGTGACTTTAAGTCAGCAATGAGAGACAGAAATAGAGAGAAATGGAAACAAGCTACTGATGATGAAATGAAGTCTCTTCAGAAGAACAATACCTGGAAACTTGTACAGAGACCAAAGAACAGGAAAATCATTGGCTGCAAGTGGGTATTCACCAAGAAATCTGGAATACCTGGTGTGGAAGACCCTCGCTTTAAAGCTAGGTTGGTGGCAAAAGGATTTGCCCAGAAGGAAGGTTTGGATTACAATGAAATCTTTTCCCCCGTGGTTAAACATGTGTCCATAAGATATCTTATGTCAATTGTAGTAAATGAAGATTTAGAGCTGGAACAGTTAGACGTGAAGACAGCCTTTCTTCATGGTGAATTAGAGGAAGAAATCTATATGGATCAGCCAGAAGGATATGTGGTAAAGGGAAAGGAAAATCAGGTATGTCTCCTTCAAAGATCATTGTATGGTTTGAAACAGAGTCCTCGTCAGTGGAATGAAAAGTTTAATGGATTCATGATGGAAGTTGGATTCATTAGGAGCAAGTACGACAGCTGTGTCTACATCAGAAGGTCTCATGGAACAGTCTTATATCTCCTTTTATATGTCGATGACATGTTAGTAGCTTGTAAGGAAAAGGAGGAGATAAAAAGATTGAAGGAACAATTAAAGACCAGGTTTGAGATGAAAGATTTAGGTCCAGCAAAGAAGATCTTAGGAATTGAGATTACAAGGAACAGAAATGCAGGTTTTTTAAAGCTGTCCCAAGAAAATTACATGGAGAAAATTCTGAAAGTGTTTGGTATGGAAAACTCAAAAGCTGTTGGAACTCCTATGGGTTCTCAGTTTTCTTTGGCTTCAGCTACCAAGGAGGAGATAGCTTGGGAGTCAAATTTTATGAAGGCTATCCCGTACTGTAATGCAGTGGGGAGTCTCATGTATGGCATGATTGGGACAAGACCTCATCTGGCCTATCCGGTTGGTTTGATTAGTCGCTTTATGAGCAATCCGATTAAGGAACATTGGAATGCAGTAAAATGGGTGCTAAGGTATGTAAAAGGATCAACCAGAACATGTTTGGAATTCAGGAAAGGTACTGAATTTGAAATTTGTGGGTTCTGCGATGCTGATTTTGCAGCAGATCTGGATAAGAGAAGATCATTATCTGGCTTTGTGTTCTTATCGGGAAACTGTGTGATAAGTTGGAAGTCCAGTCTACAGAAAGTGGTTGCCTTGTCAACAACCGAGTCAGAATATATGTCCCTTACTGAGGCTGCGAAAGAAGCAACATGGCTGAGGGGGCTAAGTGGAGAATTTGGTTACATTCAAGACAACATTACGATCTTCTGTGATTCTCAAAGTGCCATTGCTTTGTCGAAAAACTCTGTACATCATGAGAGGACAAAGCACATTCAGGTGAAAGTGCATTTTATTAGAGAACAAGTCTCTAGTGGAGTGGTGCAGGTGGAGAAAATTCACACAAGTGAAAATCCTGCAGACTTATTTACTAAGGTCCTACCTATCAGTAAGCTGAACAAGCTGTTGGAACTGATAGGTGTGTCCAGAGAGTGATCAAGGACATAGAAAATCCGGGAGGGAGTTCACTAAAGCTCACGGGATGTAAAACCAAGGAGGAGATTGTTGGGTTGTGGTTTAACATACAAACCGAGGATTAAAAGGTTTAATCGGGTTTGGGTATTAGATTTCGGTTTGAGTTTAATATTTGGTTAACTGTCGCCAACTAATTCTGGTGGTATAAAAGGGCTCTGTTTTACGGAGCTAAAACAGAGGAGGGTGAGGTGAAAGAGAATCGAGAGAAAGATAGGAGAGGAGAAGAACTTTCTTGGGGTGTTCAAGAAACGTTTTTCTGGGTAATTCTGGGTCTTTCTAATCTCTTTCTGGGTAATCACTGGTGTAACATTGAGTCTGTATTAGACTCGAATTTTGTACTCTGTTTTTCGGTGAGATAGTGGATTCTGGGGAGATATCCCGGCCAGACGTAGGATGCATTTTGTGCATCCGAACTGGATAAATCGTGTGAGTATTTCTTGTTAGATTGTTTCAAGAATAAGTCGTATCAACATCTACACAATCGAATCTAAACTTGGGAAAATACAAAATCGATTCCGCTCAAGAAATTGAATTAGAATCATAACACTGATTTTCCAAAAACAAGTTCAACTTCTTTTGACTTCTTTGGATTAGCAAATAAACTCATATTAGAAACAAGATTTTCCAACTTTCAACAATTGTACAACCACCTCTTTCTTGAATCCTTCACACATACCTCCTTGTCTTTTGATTTGTTTCCCTCTAAACCAACCCTTGTAAACTATTTTGTTTTGGCAATGTGCAAAGCATCTTATCACTATAATCTAGTTTCTCTAATAATTCAAATTCTAGAATGTATGGATCAGGAATTAAAAAAAACGAATACATGAACATCATAATTAGCATCCCCAACTTCGTCTAGAAGAAAGCCCTCCTCAAGTTGCTCATTCCTTGGTTTTGAGCTGTAACACAAGAATTCTTCCTTGATCTGCATGTATAGTTTGGTTAGTGACATGATTACTTTGTTGTTCTTATTCTTCAAATAGAGGTAAACAATGAAAATTATGAAATGCTTTATGAACCTCAAACACATTCAGTTAATTTCTAATATTCTTCTTTGTGAACTTTAAGATATGTTCTTGTCATGTCAAAGTATCATGTTTGAATTCTTCTTTAATTAATCTCTTGAATCTCATGAATTGTCAAGATCTTTTTATTCAGACACTTGGCATTTTAAACACTTCTTCATAAAATTCGCAGCTGCTGTAAGGAGTCTTTGCATTCATCTTCTTGCTGCTATTGTTGATTTAACCTTCAAAAACATTTTGATAAGAGAAACTAAAATTGTAATATCTAGTGAACAACTTCAAATATGGTTATGTTTATAACAAGCTAGCAAAAATATCCTCTTCATAAGTCTCTTGAGTTTTTCAAAGGACATGATTTGACTCTTGCCTTTCTCAACATGTTGTGACTTAAGATAGATTTTAACCAATTAATAAAGTAATTTGAAATCAAATTACCTTCAAAATCAGGAAATAATACTTTGAAGTCTCTTTCAAAACGATGATGTTCCTAGTTGTTCTTTCTCCTTCTCCCTTGTTCCACATAAACATAATGATACGAATCATAATTCTGAAAAGAACTCCACTTCCTCCATAAGATGATTCATCTTCAACTCTTCGTCACCTTGGCTGTTGTTTATATTCATGCCATTGAAATTGTAAACCATTTGTTGCATATGATGTTTATTTCTAAAACGTTCTATGCTAAAACGTTTAACATATGCTTGGTCGATAGTAAATTCTCGAGGAATATTGATGGGACTAAATTTTATCCCTAATACAACTCTAAATGCAGAGCAATTAAAGTATAGTTCGGGTATCAAATCCACAAAAAAAGAAATAATAACACAATATGATACAAGACACACCTAATTATAAATAATTTTAATTTTGGTTTTTGGTTGGTTTTATGCTTATCTAAATTCAAATAAGAAGAAAATAAAATGACAAGACTAATTCAATTATAAAAACATATGGAATATGGTAAGGTAATCGATTCAAGGTGATTATCCGCTAACTAATAATGTTTGCATGCCAAATGAAATGCATTTCTAAGACATAGAACACTTTCTAGTAACTAATCCACTCTCGTGACAATGGTCCACTTACTAGTTTTTTTGGTTAGTAAAATATTTTGAATCGTAATCAATTGACTAGTAATTTTGACTTTAAGTCTTTCTTAGTCAGCAACTCTAGTTGGTTGGGATGTGAAAAACATGATTAAACTTTAGCTCCATATTTTGTCGAATACCTCTCGGGCACAAAATATCATAAACCTAAGAATTGATAGCTACTTCAATATTAGCATGAAAATCATCCTAATCATGAGGAATTATAATCTAATGGCATAAATAACTATGAATCAACATCAATCTCCCTAATCTACCTTACTCACAATCCATATGGAGAACTACTCACACATATTCATAGAAATAACAAAAAAATAAGAATAACAAAACATAAAATACAAGATAAGGATAGGAAATTTTTCACTAGGATTGTAGAAAAATATCGAAAATTTGTAGAACAAGTATCCAAAATGCTGCAACAAAAAGAGGCAAGAGATAAAAGAAAGCTTAAGAAAACCTTTACGTTTTTTGTAGTTAAAATCTTATATAGTCTATTAAAAGTGAACCAGATCAATCCGGAACAAATTGGATCAAACTAAAAAGAAAGCAAACATAAAGTGCAAGAACAGGTGAACCATCGACCACATGGCTGATGGTGTAAATTCCAAGGAGTTTCCTTCTTCGGATTCTTCCTCCTTCATGACATATTTGGTATGTGTTCACTTAATTGGACATAACTCCAAAAATACAAGTCCAAATTACTTGAAATAACTTCCGGCGTTAAACTAACTCAATTTAATATGTTGTGACAAAATTGGAGATTTATCTAATATGCCTAATGTCTTCATCCGATAAAATATTTTGGACATAAAATAGTGCAAGATGGGAATGAAACAAAGAAAAATCAACAGTTAAAACCATGTAAAATATACATTTATCAACTCATCTGGAGTTCTTTTTTGCTTGTGCTTGAGGAAAAACAACTAAGAAAAACCTAGAATAAGTTTTGAAGGCGGGATCACATATCCAAAAGAAACAGCATGCTCTAATCCTCAGAGTCCTTTAACTAGAAGTATCATAATGCAACAATCGCCACTACTTCTTAGTACTCTTGTGAAATTTTCCGCAATTTCACTATTCAATCAAATCTTCCATGCAATCAAATACCCTAACCCCTAAACATTCACTAAAGCATTTGGTAATCTTGCAAAACACCAATGAAAACAAGTTCACTTCGCAAAGTAAGTAATGGTTATTTGAATGAGACACATTACTATGCTTGGTTTTATTAAATATATAATAGAACTTTGCAAAATTTTAAGAGTCAAGAACCGGGTCAACCCGAGATAAATCGGATTAACCTGAGACAAGCCGGGTCAAACTAGAAAGGAAAAGAAAAATAAACTACATAAAATGGCCGTGATCAGCTAGTGCCATCGGCCACGGGCCTATAGCTGAGCATTCTAGGAGGACAGGTTTCATGCGTACAGGAAGTTGGGTGATCGACTAGTGCCATCTTCTACGGGGCGATGGATGAAAAATTTCAAATGGTCGGGTTCTTGAGGGATCAGCCTATGATATCGGCCAATGGGCCGATAGCTGGCCATTAACGAAACTTGGAGATTGAGACATCCGTTCGATCGGCTAGTGTCAACGGCCTGCTGACTGATGGGTGGAAGTTCCGGGGTGATGAGGACATCAGGTCGTACATCCAGCCAGGAGACCAGACTGGCCGACCAGGAAGCTTGCCCGAGACAGCAGGACCATCTGGCGCGCCTGCCGGACCGGACAGTACCGCCGGACCATCGACCTATAGGACCAGACCGGTCAACATCGCCGGCGGAGAGGCCCAAGCTTCCGGCACACTTGGTGGGGACGTGAATGACACCGCCGGTCCCCCTGATGACACCACCGACTCTGGGATCAACTTGGCCGGTCTTGAAGTCATTCCGGCCAGTACCGCGCACAATCCAGCCGGTACAACCGATCCAGCCGAGTACACGCACACTTCCACTTCTACACAAGAGGACTCGGACCAAATGAGCTACCAGCTCCAGGACATGCACTTAGAGGAAGTATCTTCACCAGTGGTACCTCCAGGAGCAATGACAAGAAGCAGATCAAGAGCACTCTTCCACAAATTCAGCTTATGGGTCGACAAGCTTCTAGAGGAAGAGCAGCTAGGGACAATGGGCCAGAAGAGCAAATTAGAGTCCAAAGGCTTCTCAACAACACAAGGAACATCAGAGACTTGGGCTTTAGTGGCAAGAGAGGTCAGGGCCAAAAGATTTTTAACCCTACTCCAAGTCGAAGACTAGGAGCAAGGCGCGTGCATGCCACAAGGACGGCCACCTTCCATTCTTGGCCATGAGGTAAGTTAAGGTAAGTTTTCAATAAGAATATTTGCCTCTTTCTGTTTTGCAGGGTAGGATCTAGAATATTTACTTTTATTGAGTCAAAACATTTTAGGAATAGGTCCTTTTTCGGTTATACACTTTTGTATCTTTTCCTTTGTGCACTTTTGTAAGTTTTCCTTTTCTTATTTGGGTCGACCCTAAAAGGTCAAGCTGTCGAGCATATTAATAAGGCTCCTTCCAGCATTGTAGTTCGACAACCTTTTTGATTATTAATAAAGTAGAACTTTTTCCCCACGAGCTTTCTCTCAAGAGAGACTTGTGCGCTTAGAACCTAGTTGAGACCAGCCCTCCTAGCTCTAAGTTTGTGATTTATCACGAGGTTCATCGCCCCTCGTGTGGTTCACTTCACCCTTCCATCGTTTACCAACCAGAAAACCCCTATCCAGAAGCCTAAGGTTGAGTTTCTCACCTAATCTTCTACAAAACAGCCCACGCGCATACATCCTTGAATCAAGGCTTGTATCATTTTGGTATCAGAGCTTAAAGCTCCTAAACCAGGTTGTTTCTATCCTTTTGCTTGTTTTGTTTTGTGTTCTTGCATTAGTTTAAGTCGCATTCAAGAAAAATCAAAAAAATAACCTCAAACTCCAAACCGAGTGCATCTAGCCTCCTACGTGTATCACTAGGGTTTAGATTCACTTTTTGCATTGCATACACGTTTTCCTTTTTGTTTAAGTCATATTTCCTTTATTTTTAAGTCTAATTAAAAAGAAAAGAAAAAGAAAATAGAAAAGATACTAAAAGAATTCGAATTGGACAGCTAGCACAAGTTGTCTAGGAAGTTTCCTTTTTTTCGAATTTCCTTTCTTTAGAATTTTTCCTTTTTTGCATTTTTTCAAACCACATATAAAAAGAAAACTCTCCTAATAATTTAGGAGCACCCTAATTGTCTTCTTTCTTTGTAGCACACCATGGGAGAAGAGAATAGCGACGC
>JAEVFF010001382.1:0-41931 GCA_018901945.1 Pugionium dolabratum | reverse complement strand
TACGTGACTCATGCCAACAAAGGAAGAAAGGAGGTGATCTTTCAACCAGGCGATTGGGTGTGGCTACACCTACGGCAGGAGGGGTTCCCAAACCTAAGGAGTTCCAAGCTAGCACCAAGAGGAGATGGACCATTCAGAGTGCTCGAGAGGATCAACAACAACGCCTACCGGATCGAGCTGCCAGGTGAGTTTAATGTGTCAATACGTTCAATGTTACTGACTTGGCCCCTTTCCATGCAGATGATCCAGTTTTGAGGACAAAACCTACTGAAGAGGGAGGAAATGATGAGGACATCAGGTCGTACATCCAGCCAGGAGACCAGACTGGCCGACCAGGAAGCTTGCCCGAGACAGCAGGACCATCTGGCGCGCCTGCCGGACCAGACAGTACCGCCGGACCCTCGACCTATAGGACCAGACCGGTCAACATCGCCGGCGGAGAGGCCCAAGCTTCCGGCACACTTGGTGGGGACGTGAATGACACCGCCGGTCCCCCTGATGACACCACCGACTCCGGGATCAACTTGGCCGGTCCTGAAGTCATTCCGGCCAGTACCGCGCACAGTCCAGCCGGTACAGGCGATCCAGCCGAGTACACGCGCACTTCCACTTCTACACAAGAGGGCTCGGACCAAATGAGCTACCAGCTCCAGGACATGCACTTAGAGGAAGTATCTACACCAGTGGTACCTCCAGGAGCAATGACAAGAAGCAGATCAAGAGCACTCTTCCACAAATTTAGCTTATGGGTCGACAAGCTTCTAGAGGAAGAGCAGCTAAGGACAATGGGCCAGAAGAGCAAATTAGAGTCCAAAGGCTTCTCAAAAACACAAGGGACATCAGAGACTTGGGCTTTAGTGGCAAGAGAGGTCAGGGCCCAAAGATTCTTAACCCTACTCCAAGTCGAAGACTAGGAGCAAGGCGCGTGCCTGCCACAAGGACGGCCACCTTCCATTTCTTGGCCGTGAGGTGAGTTAAGGTAAGTTTACATTCGAATATATGCCTCTCTCTGTTTTGCAGGGTAGGATCTAGTTGCTTTACATTTTTGAGTCAAGAACATTTTAGGAATAGGTCCTTTTTCGGTTGTGCACTTTTGTATCTTTTCCTTTTGTGCACTTTTGTAAACTTTCCTTTTCTTTATTTGAGTCGACCCTAGAAGGTCAAGCTGTCGAGCATATTAATAAGGCTCTTTCCAGCATTGTAGTTCGACAACCTTTTTGATTATTAATAAAGTAGAACTTTTTCCCTACAAGTTTTCTCTCTTAGAATCTTGTGCGCTTAGAACCTAGTTGAGACCAGCCCTCCTAGCTCTAAGTTTGTGATTTATCACGAGGTTCAACACCCCTCGTGTGGTTCACTTCACCCTTCCATCGTTTACCAACCAGAAAACCCCTATCCAGAAGCCTAAGGTTGAGTTTCTCACCTAATCTTCTACAAACAGCCCACGCGCATAAATCCTTGAATCAAGGCTTGTATCACCTTCTCAGACTTCCAATCCGAAGAGGTTGTTCCCTTTTGGATTCCCCAAGAATCAGAAACACCCTATCCCGACCATCCTTAGGCCACAGTCATAGAGGTTCCAGCACAGCTAATGATGAGGACATCAGGTCGTACATCCAGCCAGGAGAACAGATTGGCCGACCAGGAAGCTTGCCCGAGACAGCCGGACCATCTGGCACGCCTGCCGGCCCAAGCAGTACCGTCGGACCCTCGACCACAAGGACCAGAGCAACCAGCATTGCCAGCGGAGATGCCCAAGCTTCCGGCACACTTGGTGGCAACGTGGATGACACCGCCGGTCCCTCTGGTGATGCCGCCAACTCCGGGATCAACTTGGCCGGTCCTGAAGGCATTCGGCCAGTACCGCGCACAATCCAGCCGGTACAGCCGATCCAGCCGAGTACACGCGCATTTCCACTTCTACACAAGAGGACTCGGACCAAATGAGCTACCAGCTCCAGGACATGCACCTAGAGGAAGTATCTACACCAGTGGTACCTCAAGGAGCAATGACAAGAAGCAGATCAAGGGCACTCTTCCACAAATTCAGTTTATGGGTCGACAAGCTCCTAGAGGAAGATCGACTAAGGAAAATGGGCCAAAATGCAAGGAAGAGTCCAATGGCTTCTCAACAACACAAGGGACATCAGAGACTTGGGCTTTAGTGGCAAGAGAGGTCAGGGCCCAAAGATTCTTAATCCTACTCCAAGTCGAAGACTAGGAGCAAGGCGCGTGCATGCAACAAGGACGGCCACCTTCCATTTCTTGGCCATGAGGTAAGTTAAGGTAAGTTTCAATTCGAATATATGCCTCTTTCTGTTTTGCAAGGTAGGATCTAGAATATTTACTTTTATTGAGTCAAAGACATTTTAGGAATAGGTCCTTTTTTCGATTATACACTTTTCTATCTTTTCCTTTGTGCACTTTTGTAAGTTTTCCTTTTCTTATTTGGGTCGACCCTAGAAGGTCAAGCTGTCGAGCATATTAATAAGGCTCCTTCCAGCATTGTAGTTCGACAACCTTTTTGATATTAATAAAGATAGAACTTTTTCCCCAACAAGTTTTCTCTCAAGAATCTTGTGCGCTTAGAATCTAGTTGAGACCAGCCCTCCTCGCTCTAAGTTTGTGATTTATCACGAGGTTCATCACCCCTCGTGTGGTTCACTTCACCTTTCCATCGAATACCAACCCAAAAACCCCTATCCAAGACGTCTAAGGTCAAGTTTCTCACCTAAACTTCTCCAAACAGCCACGCGTATACATCCTTGAATCAAGGCTTGTATCAGCTAACCTCCTATCCGAGATTTCTGCACTTTATCTGATATTCCCTCAATTACCCGTTGAGGTTTGATCTTAGAATCTACCAATTTACCTAGCCGTTTCTAAAATTAAATGCAATAAGCATTATCATTATTTAGAAGAACCATTTTCATTACATTAAATCTCTCTAGGTTTAAGTCATTCCCTTCTACGCAAAAATACACTTAGGAGCCAAGATCCCGTGTGGCTAACCGAGTTAGAAGAAGCTCATTACGTACCTTAGCCCATTAGTGTCATGGCCAACCATGCAGCCGTAAGTGTCGACCGAGTCTGTCCAAGGACACTCTTGGTCCGACCAAAAGACAAACCCGGCCGACCATCTGGCCATGGAACGTATCACTCAATCTCCCAGCTAGCTGATCATTGAGATAGTCCTAACAGACTTGTTTGGTTGAAGGCTATCAAACCCGATTACCTCGGTCCCCTGTATCACCAGCAAGAAAAGAATCCGAGAAGAAAAGAGTGAAGGACTACTCACCTTGCGCATGCTATTCCTTTGGTCGCCTACCGTCTGGGTCGGCTCCCGAACCGAAGCCCACGGTCTCCTACTTACTCGTTCTTTTCTCTTAATCTATTTTGCTTAGAATATTCAGAAATGTTTTCCTTTCTTCACGTATCCACCTTTTTCGACCCTAGGCTCGTATTTATAAGGTTCATGGTCCACTTTCACGAACATTCGCGGCTTTTGTTCGACTAATCTAAACTCAAAGTCGAACAGTCGTGTCTCAGTGTTGTACCGGTTCGACACTAACTACTCTGACCAATGGCACCATTGTAAACTAGCCACCCACACAGGCCAACTAACTGGCCCAGCTGACTGTTTAGTCGATCCAGCTGCTGGCCAACTCGCCCATCTCGATTGAGTTCCACGATCACTCACCCAACTGGACTTTACTCAAGGTATGGCCAACTTGAGTTACCATGTGCAGTTCTGGGTTACATTTGGTCAATCTTCTCGGCAATTCTATTGTTCCACCCTTGTCCGACCATGGTTCACCTTGACTCATTATTCAGGATCGGGGGTGTTACATGGTATCCCATTCGTGGCACAGGGTTGTTACAGAGCCTAATGATAAGACTCAAGACACGCCTTGCACCTAACACACATGGAACAAACACTTGGTTCTCCTACACGTCCAATTGCAAGTAAGACTAAGGTATGTTCTATTTATTATATTTGTGCATGATCAAATGCCTCTAAGAATGGCCCACATGATGCCAAATTCAAATTAGGCGCTCTCTACAAAAGATCAACTTGCACGACCATAGTTCTCTTTTTCTAGGATTATGCTCTTTTCCATTTGATGTAATGTTGAGATTTCCTTTTTGTGTGCGTTTCCTTATTGTATTTTCTTTCATTTATTTTGGAAATTAGGTCTAAACTGAAAAACCATTATATAAGGTTCTCTGCATCCTTGTAACATTTTAACCTTTCTGATATTAATAAAGATCAAAAAATTTCCTAAGAAAAAACCCTACGAGTTCAACCTTGAGTGCATATCCGCCTCATTATTTGAGCTTCTTGTGCTCTATTAAAGAGGTTACACCCTTTTTGTGGTGCACCTCACATCCCCCATCACTACCCTAACATTGATCCCACAATATAAGTCGACCGCTAACTCGTTAGATCTCATCTCTATCCCTTTCGCCGTATTGAGAGATAGTGACCCCTAACTCATGTCATGACCAGCCCCTTGTCATTTGTAAGGCTCCATATGGCGTTCTTTGATATGACCCACATGCCCTTTGGTATCTGAGGTAACCTCCTCAAAACGACTTAGTTGGCATGAAGAGAAGTCGAGACATAGGCTAAAACACCATCTACATAAGCCAAATAATCTCTTATAACAAAGTCGTGACATATATAGGCTAAAACTTCTCGAGAAGTCTGATTTGTTTTCACATTTACATAGTAGACTCTTGGAAAGTCTGCTTTCAATTTGTAAATTTTGGTCAATTGCAAAACTAATCTTTTTCGTTACCAAAGCAAACTTCCCGATAAGTCTGTAACGTTTTTTTCAGACTACTCGAGAAGTTTGCTTTGTAAATGCAACTTTGGTCAATTGCAAAATTAACATTTTTGTTATACAAGAAAACTTTCTGAGAATTAGGTGGTAATTTTTGAGTAATGACCTAGAACAAACCACATTCATCCCATAATCACCCAAATGACCCCGTGTTATGCATGATTACTCATATGACTTGAAACTTTGGTTAAAAGTCATGAAAACCATGATAACACGATTTTTATATATGGCAGGTTTTTTGTATATATGGCAGATTTCTTTTACTTTAATGACAGATTTATTTTGCTTTGACGGAAAACTTATTTGGCTTTGGTGTCAGATTTTTTTTAGAATATAGGTTGTAAATAGAACCGATTTTTTGGAAGATTTACAGTTTCTATAGCATATTTACAATTTTTATAGCAGATTTAATCGATATTTCATGAATCCCTTGAATCTTTTGTGGGTAATTTTATATATTTTTGACGGTAGACATGTTTTTATATGTTGGCAGATTTATTACTTTTGATATTGTTGAATATTAGTAGAAGATATAATGGATATTGTTCGCAGATTTACGGATTTCGTGAACAAATAAATCGCTGATTAAATTAACTTTTGTGGCAATCTTATTAAAGATAGTGTTGGCAGATTTATTGAATATTTCACAACAGATAATCATTGCAGACTTATTTATATTAGATGACAAACTTATTTCTATTTAATGGTAGACTTATTGTTCAAAAACTTTTCTGTTAGGTATGAAGAATTCAGTGAAGAAGAATTACCCCATGCGTCTTTATCCAGAGGGTAAAGCGCCAATTCAAACCCGGAATATGAACCACAACTGTATTCTGTCGAACTTAGAATTGATAGAGGAAGCAGTTGGTGTTGATGTTTGGAATTTCCTGAGAAATTCAGCAGTTGGTATTTTTATCAAGCTAAAAGAAACAAAGTTCATTTAGTCTACGAAAGTTGTCCATTACTTCCTAACACATCAGTTGGCGATTGAGGGAAGAAATGAGATGTGGTCCTTGATAAGTGGTCGTCCAATCAGGTTTTCTTTCTACGAATTTGCTGAAATCACAGATCTAAACTGTGATAAAATTGTTTCAGATGATTGGGATGTTGACCATAGAGAGTTTTGGGAAGAACTTAATGTTTCTAGTGTTGAAGGACCTAGCCTTAGCCATGTGCTATAGGTGTTGGTCGAATGTAGGAATTGGAGTTTTGAAAAGAGGAGAATGATAGGTTGCCTTGCCATTTTGTTTGTTGGGGTGTATGGCATTTCTCTTAATAGCATAATTCCTTTGAATACTGCTAAAAGAGTGTTTGATGCTGAGAGGTTTGATAGTTATCCTTGGGGCCGTGTTGCTTTTACAAGTTTGATTGAGTCTGTCAAAATAACTGTCTTTGATGTAAAGAAGACGTACACAATGCATGGATGTGTTCATGCTTTGCTGATTTGGGCGTATGAATCAGTTCTTGGATTGGGTGAGTTGTTTGGGAACAAAAAAACAAAAGAAGTTCCTCTTCTTTCTTGGGGTGGATCCCGTAAAAGGTTTGAGTTTGATGATTTTATCGCTGAAGAAAAGAAATCTCACAATGAGGTACGTGTGAGACATTTAATTAGAAAAAATAGAAGAAGAGATGTATCCCAAATGGGACAATGAAGAAGAAGATCCAAAGCTGGACAATTTGATCATGGATATACTGTATGATCGATTGGATGAAACCGCATGGGATCAACTAGATGTATCACCCCCAATGACCAAGAAGAAGAAAAGGAAAGTTGTTGGTGATTCTGAAAAAGGTGAACCTCGTGAATCATTGAAGAAAATGAAAAATGAAAAAAAAAAACATGTGATGAAGGAACCTGTGAGAAAAGTTCTTGGAGTGATGGAATGATTCTCACTGGTGTTTATAAGACTTCTGACTTCCAGAATTTAAGGTTTAGAAGCAAAAGTGAATCTAATTGATGAGAAAGTGACATCGTTGGAAGGAGAGTTTCGTGAGAAGATTTCTAATCTAGAGAAATCTGTTGAGCATGTCAATGCAGCTATGGGACCAAGAGATGCTGCAATGTCGAGTGCTCATGAACCCAAAGAAGATGGAACAAGCAACAAAGAAATGGTACGTAGTTTTTTTGTTTTTAAATTGGTGGCAGTTTTTTATAGTCATGGCAGGTTGTTTACGTGGCAGACTTGTTTTTGTTTTATATTGTGACATATTTGTTATTTTACTTTGACATATTTTGTATATATGTGGTAGTAGACTTGTTTGTCATGTTTCATTATGTGACAGATTTCTTATTTTACTACATGTGGTAGCAGACTTGTTTGTCATGTTTTATTATGTGACAGATTTGTTATGTTATATGTGGTGACAGATTTATAGTTCGTTTACCGCAGTTTTGCTTGTACATTTTTTAATGTTGGCAGACTTATTGGTTTTAACAAGAGTGGGTCAAAAGAGGATGTGAGAACCCCAGGTAACGTGAAAACCCCAGTTAACAAGAGTGGGTCACAACCAGATGTGAAAACCCCTATTGAAAAGAAATCCAATTTGTCAAAAAATAAAGAACTTGTTGTTCAAGGTAACGAATTGTCTGCGGAAACTTTTTCCAAGCCCAATGTTCGGGAGTCGAACAAATTATTTGGTACAGCTCTAGATGCTATGGTAAGTCAAATAAAAGCTTTGGATGACAAAGCGGATTTAGGAAAACGTCAACCGCAATTGGCGAGAACCCAAAGAAGCCCTTTTGAAGGGAATTCTACAATGAAGAGAGTTGTTGTGAAAAGTGTAAACCCACCACCACCACCACCACCAAAAACTTCAAATTATTTGTTTGCCCCGGTGCATAAATTTTTGCAAGGGGTAACCCCTTCACCAACAGCATATGATTCGTTTGCCCTAGTTGAAGAGCATAAGCTGCGGAAATTAATGGAATTCATAGAACATGATGAGTATGTTATTCTTATATTATTAATTTCTTATTATTAATATCTTCCCGTATATAATTTCTTAGCTTATATATGAACGAACCAATTGGATCATGGGATTCGGGAGTTGAATTCAACAAAATAATTATTACTCGAAGGGATAAATGGCCTAAATCTTATTATGGCTGGTTGGGTGATACGGTACGTTATTACTTAGTTTACTTGATGGCAGTTAAGATTTATTAAATGGCAAATTTGTTTTATTTCGATGATTTATTATATGGCAGATTTGTTTTATTTTGATGGTAGATTTGTTTTACTTTGATGGCATATTTTTTGTATTTTGCTAGCAGATTTTTTTTGTCAATGACAGTTTTGTTTTTTTAGAGTGGCAGTTTTGTTTTCGATATATTTTATATTACTAGCAGATTTATTTTATCATTGCAGTTTTGTTTAGGGTATGTTTTATTTGATAGCAGATTTGTTTAACTCTAGTAATTTGTTTTTTTATTACAGCATCTATGTTATGCGATGACTATGTTCCGTAAGCGGTCTATGCGCAGTCCATCCCCATATTGGTCTTCACGTATTGATTTCTTACACCTTTGGTTCGTGAATTATTGGGTACATGACTACGTGAAGTTCAATGAAGATCCCAATAAATTTGTTTTCGAGGATAGCTACAGACAGATGGTTAATGGTGCCATACCGCATGATTCAGGGACGAATAAGAAATGGTACATCGATGTGGACCATTTGTTTGCCTATGTTTTTTTAACTCCAACCATTGGATAGCTGTGCACATTAACCTGCAGAAGGAAACAATCCATGTATATGACAGCATACCTCACGTGGTGCCAGATGACAAAAACATTCTTCAGTATTGTAGGCCCTTCACCAGAATGATTCCCATTATGTTGAAGAAATGGGTTTCTTCTAACATTCAGAAGAAGACTGAGAAGCAATTTAGGGCTACATGATTGAAGAATGTTCCTCGAAACTTTGTTCAAGGAGATTGTGGTGTCTATGCTATCAAATACATTGAGTGTCTTGCTCTTGGGTGTACATTTGATAGTTTGAATGACGAGAACATCTAGGCATTGCGTGAGAAGTTGGCTGCTAAAATACTTGACGAGGTTGCGGAACCCTCGTTTCATTTATCGAACCCCTTACCGCGTGCTTCCGAGTTCAGAATTCCATTTCTGACAGATTCACAATGATAGACTTTTTACAAGTTTGGTGGGAGACTTAATTAATTTATGATCACAGGCTTATTAGTTAATGATGACATACTTATTTGTTTGGCTGTAGATTTGTAAGCTATCATCGTTAGTATGACTTTCATGGTAGAATTATTGGATTTCATGGCAGACTTATTTATTATTTTAGGGTATAGTGATACCCTAAACGTTATTTCGATGACAAATTTATTTATAATTTGATAGTTTGTGATGGCAAACTTATTGGTTATTTGCTATACCCTAAACAGTATTTCAATAGCAGACTTATTTGTAGTTTGTTATACCCTAAATATTATTGTAAAGTAGCAATTACGATCTATAAACCTAAAAATATTTTATCTAAACTCTATAATCTACAATCAGTTACAATATGCAATCCCTAAAAATCTCAATCCTAATGATAAACTTATATAATCGTATCTCCTATTCTATAGAGTCCCTATTCTACACCCTGAAATCTAAACTTATCGGGTTTTATATGAACAGGGTGGGTTCCTATTTATTTTCCCCGAAATTCTAGGGTTAGCTCATCTTCTCCTCTTGGGTCTCGATTTCGTTTATTCTATTTGATTTGATTTCGGGATTTGATTAGTTATTCACATTTTGGATTCGATTTACTTGGGGTTTTGGATTCGGTTTATTGATTCGATTTCAGTAAGTTTGATGTACTTGCGTTTTGGATTCGATTTACTCAGGGTTTTGGTTCGATGTACTCGCGTTGTGTATTTATAGTAGTATGGGAAGATACAGCTATAGCCAAAGCTCTTCCTCTAAAGGAACCATTAGCAGTGGATGTTGCAGAGCTGATGCTGAATTTGGAATCCAAGCTAGGTGTTTATGTGGTGGAGAAGTAGATGTTTTACATCTTATGCAGCAAACGATCCAGGGAGAAGATTCTTTACGTGTTGACTGCATGAGGATCTTGGATACCACATTCACAAATGGTGGGATGAAGCTATTGCAGAGGAATTAACTATCTTAAGGTTGCGGGATGAAGAGAACACAACGAGATGTCCTTGTGATACCAATTTGGAGATTATGAGTGTTAAGATTCAGAACAATTTCGATGAGATTACGAAGCTGAAAGCGATAGTGGTAGGTTTAATCTTGATTGGTGCTACATTTTTTTACTTGTTTAAATAGATATGGCAGACTTATTAGTTCACGATGCCAGACTTATTAATTAACGTTGCAGACTTATTTGGTAATAGTGGCATATTTATTAGGTTATGATGGCAGACTTCTTAGTTAACGATGATAGACTTATATGTTACTGATGGAAGACTTATTTGTTACTATACGTAGATTTGTGGTTACTATGGCAGACTTATTGGTAGAGATGGCAGATTTATATTAGAAGTTTAACATTACAAGTTTAACATTATAAGTTTAACATTACTAGTTTAATATTACAAGTTAACATTACAAGTGCAATCAAATGTTCGAAATCACAAAAATGGCTCTGGAGCCTTACACGTTTTATAATTATGTCCAGTTGCATTGCATTTGGAACATGTATGTGTTCTTTCCGGGGCCGTTTCTTCTCTACCGCTTTCTCTAAGGCAGATTTTATCCTTGAATTTTTGGGACGCCCTTGCTGCTGGCAAACCAAAGGTGGCAAACACACTTTCTCTGTGATATGGACAGGAGCAGGTGATTGACATCTCTAAGTACAATTGATGTCGCATACGCATTATACAAATAGGTCGTAAAGTAATAAGGATGACAAAGTGATATACGACATATTTTTTGTGCCTCCGCTGCTGCAATTGCATGTACACATGGTAGTTTTTCCAAGTCAAATCTGCGACATGTGCATTTTTTCTCGGTAAGGTTTACTACATCCAAAGATGAGACACCTATAACCTGAGTCTGATCAACGTCGATCACTTGCACATTAAGTTGCTTAGCATATGGAAGCCGTCCCTAAAGAAAATAAAACATTTGTAACAGAAATAGAAATACATACAAATCTATGAAATTGTTCAATATTACCTCCAACATCTTTTCAACACCACGAGTGAGAGTTCTTTTCATTCTACATGCATCATTCCTGCGTTCTGCAAACAATCTTGTCCTCATTAACCGCACAATGTCTAGCAGTTCTACAGTAGGTAAAGTCCTAGCTTCTGAAAGAATTTTAGTAAGGGATTCACATATGTTTGATGTGGTGATGTTGTATCGATCCCCAGAGAAATGAACACGAGACCACATCTTCACGCCAGCATTTACCAAATAGTTATGTAATAATGGATTTAAGGCGCATATTTCGTCAAATATCGTCTCAAAATCAGAAATTCGAAATGCATTCACTGCCCTTTTCACTAAACGAAATGCAACAGAACCTCTATACCGTTGTATTATATTCTTGTAAAGATGGTACGTGCATATTCTCCGACAAGCCATCGTATATATCTTTCCAATTGCATTACCGACTGATCGATGCCTATCAGATATAATTGCAAGACCTTCATCATCGGGTATAACACAACTAAGCTGCCTAAAGAACCATTCCTAGGAATCATCATTCTCTGTATCAACTATTGCAAAAGCTATGGGAAATATTTTAAAATTTCCATCCTGGGACAACCTTGTAGTCCTCGAGTTTGAGAAGAGCTTGGCCAGAAAGACCTTTTTATACTGATCCCATGAAGTGATGGCATCTTGTGGAAGACTCTTTTCCCACTTGTGTGCCTCATGTTTTTGAGAATGGGAACAACCTCAACATAAATACATCCTCATAGATCTCGTTGCTCTTAACAGTTCCACAAAACCCTTCAAACTGATCCAAGTGATCCAGTTGATCTTCCATTGGTACACCAGGTAATTTGCTCCCTTGCACCATGTCAATCAAGATCGCCTTTATTTCAAAAATTTTGTTCTCAACAGGAGGTTGGCGAATCCCAGTCCAAGTCCCATAGACAGTCGGTTAGCACATTAGGAATGCATTAAATACCTAAATCTAAGTAAATTCAAAGTTGGGTTTTGGCTGGGATTTTAGTTATCTAGATGTAGGGAAAATAGAATGACAAGATTAATTCAATGAATGACACATATGGACCATGTGTAAGGCATTCGAGAGGGTAATTTTTCATTGACTAAACAATGTTACATGTTTAATTAATAAATTCTTACGACATAAAACAATTTATACTAAAATAATCTACTCTCGTGACAATAGCCCACTTACTAGCCTATACATTAATCAAGTCTTTTGAACCATAATTTATTGACTAGAAATCCTTACAATCCAGGTTTATCTTAGTTTACCTATCACCTTAAACATCAACTGTCGTTGGCAAAAATGTAATAGACATGATAAGAGTTTATCTAAACACTATGTCTACACCTTTCGGGGAAAGTGTCTACAGACATCCTGAAGACCACGACTTAACATAGTCCAACTCTTTGGTCAAATCTTCCCTTGTAATTGTCACAAATTTATTGGTTTAGGCACCTGTTTTATGTCCTCTAGCACTATAATAGGGGCTATCACTTGGCGGACATCTTCACCAAGGCTGCAAGTCTCAAGATTTGCCACCACATCCATATCAAAATTTAGTTTGTAGAACATTCGTGTCACTGATCTCGTGTCCTCTAATCTTTGAGCATCACACCCTTTTTCCCTAAATGTAGTTTTTTCCAAAGTGGAACATGTGACTTAATTTGAATGCATATTAAGGAGGTGTCACTCTCTTCTTGGACAACTCTCTTTCTCTCTCCTTGTTGACACAAATGTCAGCTTTCTTATGACACAAATTTCAGCTCCCATAGGTCACTATCTCCTCTTTATTTGTGTAAGATTTTGTTTCAGATTGTTTCCCTTGTAAAAGGGATTGTAAACAACATTTGTAAGTTAACATTCTAAAAATCTGATTCTACACTCTCCTCTCTCTTCTCACGCTATTTTTTCTCATTATTCACTCTTTCAAAAAGGTGTCATCTGATATAAAATTCTGAATGTCCTTGGAGCTAACTAAAAGATCAACATTTTTGTATCTATGTTGATTCCTTCTAACGTGGTATCAGAGAGTTTATGCTATTCTCTTCTCTATTCTCTCCATTTCACATAATCTTGCACTCGGTTCTTAATCTACTTGCTCCTACTCTCTTGATCCATCGGGTTATAGCTTTTTCCAACTGTTTCTTCTATTTTTGCCATGGAAAATCCAAAAACTCTTGCTCTTCTGGTTGTTTTCCGTTGAGAGAACTACTTGTTGTGGTCTAGAACCACAAGAACCGTGCTGTGTGGCCACGGGCTTTGGAGCCATATTGTGACAACTCAATATCCAAAGGAAGTCACCATAGAAGATGGTATGTATTGACATAGGAAAATCAAATAAGACCTATCTTGACCTACAAGGCAAGTGTGAGCACGAAAATTCTTTTTGAATAACAAGGGAAAAGAAAAAGGAGGGAGTTATTATTAACCACATGGTTAAAATGGCTAAATAGCTGCCTTGGGAGAAGAATCAAGCTGACAAGGACATGTCTATGCTGCATATAGTCTTGGTAACCATGTAACCTTATCATTTAGCCAAGAATAGACACACCAAATGGTCATAAGACTGTTGGCAGCTCTTCCCCTCTCTTCTCATTGGTTGTCAACAAGCCCCTCCTCTATTCAAGCTCATCCAAAAGTTTAAATTTTGAATTGTTTTGTGTTCACATTGTAAATCCTCTATAAAAGGGCTGTAAAGCCTCAATGAATAATCGAACTCTTAGGAGATTCTTCTCCATAAGTCTAAGACATTTCTCATTTTCTCATACTTCTATTTGAGTTTATGGGTTCAATTCTTCACATTTCTCCTCTCTAATCTCAATATTCTTTCATGGTATCAGAGCATAAGATCATTCTCTTATCTTTTCTACTCAAATCTCTCAGTTTCTAATCTAAAATTCTGTCAAAAACGTCTCAGTCTTTAAACTAAAAACTCACAGTTTTATTCAACCATAAAAGCTGCTTCCCCTGAGCTCTTCAAAGCCTAACAATGGAGGATACAGTTCAAATCTGTTCCAGCCTGAAACCTACGGTGATACCAGTTGTTCAAAACGCATGTCCTAAACTATAGAATGCAATGCTATGCGAGAATGAATGTCAAAGGGTAGATAACTGACCTAAAATGCTGATGAAGACAAGGAAATGGTGACAAAATGCAAGGTGGAACAATGCAAAAACCATTATTGTCACATGTGGTCTTGGTAAACATTGCAAAACTGTTTTTCCCAAGTGTACTACTACCTATTAAAAATGTTTGACTTATTTTATTCTAATGTTTGGAATTGACTATGCATGTCTAGAGATAACAACAAGTATTTTGTGACCTTTGTAGATGAAAAATCAAAATATACTTGGGTTACACTACATCCTTCTAAAGATCGTGTGTTTGAAGCATTTCTCAACTTTAATAACTATGTCACTAACCAATTTAATGCCAAACTGAAAGTGTTAAGAACATATAATAGGGGGGAATACACAAGCCACAGATTCAAAGACCATCGAGCCAAGCATGGCATACCATTGGAAAAATACAAAGATGAAATCCTTTGTGATGTTTTCCAAATGGGGGCTGGCCATATTCTGTTTAGAAGGCCATGGCAGTTGAACATAAGGTTATTTATAATTGTTACACCAACCAGCACTTTTTGAACACAAAAATAAGAAGATCACATTTGTTCCAATGACAACACATGAGGTGTATCAAGATCATCGTGTGTTAGAAAAAAGGAAAACAGCTGGCAATTCAAAGGAATCAAGAAATGAAAGTTCAGTAAAAGACTAAATCGAAAGGATGTGACAACAAGAAAAAGAAGTACTCAAGTTTCTTTGTGAGAGCTGGTGGAGTTAGAAGGCTCTTTTCTCACAATAACCTATTCTTTTGTTTATCTATAAGGAAGCTATTATGAGCCTAACTGACCTTGCACCGGTGTTACCAAGTGAAGTGACTTCTATTTTGCAGGATAATGAAGATGCCTTTCAAGAATACAATCCAAAGGGGCTAACACCCATTACAGTCATTGAGCATCAAATTTAAAATTTTGTACCTAGAGCCTCAGTACCAATCTCGTTGAGAATAAGGAGCTTCAAAGATAATTTAATGACTTATTGGGGAAGGGCTACATCAGGGAGAATATGAGTCCTTTAGTTATGCTAGTCTTACTCGTGCTAGAGAAAGATGGTTGGCTGGTGCATGTGTGTTGATTGTAGGGCAATCAACAACATTACAGTAAAGTATGACCATCCAATCTCTAGGTTATATGACATGCTTGATGATTTGCATGGCTCCAGAGTCTTTCTAAGATAGATCTTAAGACTGGGTATCACCAAATACACATGAAGAAATGGATGAATGAAAAACTGCATTTAAAACTAACAATGAATTATACAAATGGTTAGTCATGCCATTTGGGATTACAAATGCACCTAATAATTTCATGAGTTTAATGAATCATGTTATTAAAGCATTCATAGGAGTCTTTGTTGTAGTATAGTTTGATGATATCTTGTTCTACAACAATAACTTAAAAGAGCATGCTATCATTCGACATCGGTTCTAACTGTACTTAGAAAGGAAATATTATATGCTATTCTTAAGAAATGCACTTTTTGTATAGATAACCTTGTGTTCCTAGGATTTTTTGTAAATGCAGATGGTATTAAGGTTGATGACAAGAAGGTCAAAGCCATTAAGGAGTGGCCAAGTCCAAAAACATTAAAAGAAATGAGGAGTTTCCCTGGGCTATATGGGTTTAATTTATAGATGCTTTGTCAAGGATTTTAACACTATTGCTGCCCCACTTACTGAAGTGATCAAGAAAGACGTGTGATTCAAATGGGGAGAGGCCCAAGAAAGATCACTATAAGCAGAAAGAGAGGCTTACACAAGCACCCTTTCTATCTTGGCCAGATTTTCATAGAACCTTTGAGATAGAATGTGATGCTTCTGGTTTAGGTATTCGATATATTTTGATGCATGATAAGAATCCTATACCCTATCTCAGTGAGAAGCTTGATGGAGCGACCCTCAAATATCCAACCTACGACAAGGAATTGTATGCATTGGTATGTGCTTTGCAAACTTGGCAACCTTGTGGTCTAAGGAGTTCGTGATTCACACTCATCATGAGTCACTCAAGCACTCGAAAGGCCATCAGAAACTGAACAAGAGGCATGCAAGGAGGGTTGAGTTCATTAAGACATTTCTATATGTCATCAAATACAATAAATTTAAAGAAAATATTGTGGGAATATACATTGTCACGGAGGTAGCATTATCTTCTACTCTTGATGCAAAGTTGTTATGCTTTGAACATCTAAAGGACATATATGAAACTGATCATGAGTTTATAGACATATATATTGCTAACAAAAATTTTGCTTCGGCCAGATACTATACACATAAAGGATTTCTTTTCTACGACAATAGATTGTGTGTCCCTAATTGTTCTATTCGAGAGTTGTTAGTTAGGGAGGAGGGTTGACGGGGCACTGATAACCATGGTTTTTACATTGTTTCACCATGCATTTCACCACCTATTTCATGTCTTCATTGGCATTTTAGGAAATCTATCCGCCCATTTACATTCATTGGCATTTGGCAATGCATTTTATAAGTTAGTGCATGCATTTATGCATCTTTCATACCTTCTCGATGTTTTCAGGTACAGTGAGAAGTTAGACGGAATCAAGTACGGAAAAATGGCCAAGGAGTTTCCTGGAGGGCATGAGATCGGCCATCTGGGAAATCTTGGCATGCCAATCTCAGCCGACCAGGATCTGCTGCCCATGCGATCGGCCATCCGGCCTATTGCCCATTCCCGACCGCGCACCACCTGGCCGGACCTGCACAGACCTGTCGAGCACCTGCCGGGCACTTGCTGAGCACATGCCGAACCCGATCAGGACCTGCCCATGCAAGATCCTGATCAGGATCTGCCCATGCCCGATCGTCCATCACCCGGCCAGACCTGCCGATTGCCGAGACCTGCCCAGACCTGCCGATCCCGAGCCACACATCAGCATAGACATGCCTAGACCTCCCAAGCACAAACCGACATCCTGCACATTACGAGATCGGCCATCAGGCCAATCTCAGCCTGGCCGATCTCAAAAACCATCCTGCCCATCACGAGATAAGCCATTAGGGCAATCTCAGCATGGCTGATCTCAAACAAACATCATGCCCATCTTGAGATCGGCCATCAGGCCGATATCAGCCTAAACTCACTACCCATCACGAGATCGGCCATCAGCATGATCTCTACCTGGCCGATCTCAAACCAACATCCCGCCCATCACCAGATTGGCCATATGGCTGATTTCAACCTTGCCGATCTAAGCCAACCTAAAAAAACTCACTGTCCATCAAAAGTTCGGCCATCAGGCCGATCTCCCCATTACCGATCTCAAGCCAACCTGTGCAAACTCACTGTCCATCACAAAATCGGCTAAGAGGCCGATCCTAGCCTGGCCGATCTCAGGCCAACTCAAACCAAATCCACTGCCCATCATAAGATCGGCCATCAGGCCGATCTCATGCGGCCTATCTCGGGCCATCCCAAGCCCAAACAGTCTTAAACCTGTTTTTAGTTAATAGGTTTTTCCTGATTAAACCTATTTGTTATGAATACTATATAAACCCTTATAAAATACTTTTAACCTAAGTTTTATTCAAGTTTCCTTTAGTTTTTTTCTCTGGCCATTTTTAGCGAGAACAGAGATTGCATTCAAGATTTGTTGTTGCATTGTTGGTTTCTAGTGAAGGATTTCTCTACCCCATCTCTTCTCTTATGTTTCATTGATTTTACTTCTTCATGCTTACTGTTTATTGAATATGTTTGAGTAGTTTTTTGTATGGATCATGGATAACTTAGATTAGGGGAAACTGATATTGACTTAGGGTTTTTATGTAGATTGGATGACAAAGCCCCGATGTTTAGGGTGTACTTAATGGTAGGGATTGAAATAGCTAATGAATGCCAAGATCGATGATGTTTGCTTCTAATAAGTGTAGGCAGAATGTGTAGATTGGCCTGAACATCCTTATTGTATCTTAGTGAACGAGAGTTGGTGTCTAAAGCGATAGGTGGACTACATTAGACTCAAACTCAATGATCACTAGACGATAGATTGTTGTGCAAAAGACTTGGAGTCTATAGGCTGGTGAATCGGCTGTTGCCACAAGAGTGGATCAGTCTACTAGATAGTATTCTAAGTCTTAAGTTTTTTCTTTTCAAACGTATAGAATTGTTAGTTAAAGAAAGATTGCCCCGACTCGAATTCCTTGCCCACTGTCCATATATCTTCTTATCGAATTTAACTCGTCTTTATTTTATTTTCAATTAGATTATTAGGCAACCAATCAAAAACCAAGTTATTATCTACCTAAATTTAAGTGTTTCATGTATTACGAGGTTGTTATTCTTACTTCCTTGAAGATTCGATACCCAACTGCTACTCGATTTGCTCTCCAGTTGGATTTGTATTAGGGATTAAAACTTAAACCCCATCAGACACTTTAGAGTTATCAAGACCTTTAAGGTAATACAAGATCATTTCCATTGACCAAACATGAAGAGAGATGTAGAAAGAATTTATTCATAGTGGCTCAGAGATGACATGCTCCGGCTCCGTAACAATGGCTTCAGCATCCTAGCCCTCGCTATGAAGGTGAAGTACGCCGAGCTCCTAGAGCAACGGACTGATCATCTTCTGCCACTATTACAGCTACACCTTCTGATACAAGCCTTGAATCAAGGCCATAACATGCGTGGACTGGTTGGAGAAGCTTAGGCGAGAAACTCGGCCTTAGGCTTCTAGAAGGGGGTTTTATGGTGGGTATTGGATGGAGAGGTGAAGTGAACCACACTAGGGGTTATGAACCTCGTGATAAATCGTAACTTATAAGCTAGGAGGGCTGGTCTCAACTAGGGTTCTAAGCGCAAGAGCTTTAGGAGAAAACTCTTAGGAAGAAAGTTCTATCTTAATTAATATCGAAAAGTTGTCGAACTAATATGCTCAGCAGCTTGACTTTCTAGGGTAGACTTAAATTAGAAAAATGGAAAAGTTACAAAAGTGCACTAGGAAAATTACAAAAAGGAAATAATCGAAAAAGACAACTGCCTAAATTGTTCTTGACTCAAAACTGTAAAACTTCTAATTCCTACCCTGCAAAACAGAAAAGGCAAGTATATAATTGAAAACTTACCATTCTTACCTTTCGGCCAAGAAATGGAAGGTGGCCGACCTTGTGGAATGCACGCGCCTAGCTCCTAGTCTTCGACTTGGAGTAGGGTTATGAATTATTGGGCCCTGACCTCTTTTGCCATGAAAGCCCAAGTCTCTGGAGTCCTTTGCAATGTTGAGAAGCCTTTGGACTCCTCCTTGTACTCTTGGCCCAATGCTCCTTGTCGATGATCGTCTAGGAGCTTGTCTATCCACAAACTGAACTTGTGGAAGAGTGTCCTTGTTCTGCTCCTTGTCATGGCTCCTAGTGGCACCACTGGTTTAGAGACTTCATCCAGGTTTATACCTTGAATCTGGTAGCTTAGCTGATCCGAGTGTCCTTGTGTAGATGTGGAAATGGTGATGCAATCGGCTGAATCGGCTGGACTGTGCGAGGAGCTGGCCGAGTTGTCATTGGAGCCGGCCAGATTGATTTCTGAGCCGGCGGTGTCACCAGTTGGGCTGGCAGTGTTGTTCACGTCGCCTCCAGTTGGGCCTGAGGTTTGAGCCTCTTCGCCGGAAAAGTTGGCTGGCCTGGCCTGGCTGATCATAGGGCCGGCGGTACCACTTGGGCCGGCAGGCGCGCCAAATTGCCCGGCTGTCTCGGGCAAGCATTCTGGTCAGTCATTCTGGTCTTCTGGCTGGCCAGACGATCTGATTCCCTCATCATCCCCTCCCCCTTCAGTAGGTTTTGACCTCAAAACTGGCTCATGTGCAAGGAAAGAAGCTAAATCAGTTACATTGAATGTGTTAGACACATTAAAATCACCTGGAATCTCAATCCTGTAGGCGTTGTTGTTGATCCTCTCCAGCACTCTGAATGCTCCATCTCCTCTTGGGGCCAGCTTGGAAGTCCTTAGGTTGGGGAACCTCTCTTGCCGTAGGTGTAGCCACACCCAATCGCCTGGTTGAAAAATCATCTCTCTTCTCCCCTTGTTGTCGTGAGTCACGTACTGCCCAGTCCTCTTCTCCAGGTTCTCTACTACCTGCTGGTGTATTTTCTTGATGAATTCTGCCTTGGATTCTCCATTGAGGTTGGTCATTTCTGATGGTGGCAGTGGTGTTTGCTCCAAGGGGGTTTGAGGGTTGAAACCGTAGGCCACTTCAAAAGGGGTTTTCTTTGTAGTTGAATGCACTGCTCGGTTCTTCCCTAGTGTGGTCCTGAGAAGATTGGACAATGTCCGGTTGACTACTTCAGTTTTGCCATCAGTTTAAGGATGGCAGGTGGTAGAGAAGAGCAGCTTCGTGTCTAACATCCTCCAGAGGGTCCTCTAGAAGTGGCTGAGAAATTTGGTGTCTCTGTCTGACATAATGGTCCTTGGCACTCCATGAAGCCGTACTATCTGCCTGAAGAACAGCTCGGTTGTTTGCGTGGCATCATTAGCATTGGCACATGGTATGAAATGTTCCATCTTGGAGAATCGGTCCACCATTACAAAGATGTCATCTTTTTGGTTGATCTTGGACAGACCTAGAACGAACTCCATGAAATATCCACCCATGGGTGAGTAGGTATGGGCAGAGGGAGATACAACCCGTGAGGGTGCACTCGGGACTTTGCCTTCTTGCAAGTGATGCACTTTGCACAATGGGATTCTACAAACCTCTTGATGTGTGGCCAGTAGAAGTGCTCCTCGACCACTGCTAGTGTTTTATCAACACCAAAGTGGCCCATAAGACCTCTTCCATGAGCTTCTCGGGTGATAAGCTATCGTAAAGATTCTTGTGGTATGCACAACATTATTTCTTGGAACAAGAACCCATCATGGATGTAGAACTTGACATAACTACCCTTGCCACACTCCTTGTAGCTCTCAGAAAAGTCAGGATCATCCTTATACAGGTCCTTGATGTGCTCAAATCCTAAGACCTTTGCTTCCATGGTAGATATCAAAGCAAACCGTCTTGATAGTGTATCGGCTACCACATTATCCTTTCCCTTCTTGTACTTGATGACGTAAGGGAAGGTTTCTATAAACTCCATTTACGTGGCATGTCTCGTCTTGAGATTGGTTTACCCTCTGACGTATTTGAGAGTCTCATGATCAGTGTGGATCACAAACTCCTTGGACAACAAGTAATGTTGCCAAGTCTCCAAGGCTCAGACTAGGGCATAGAGCTTCTTGTCGTAGGTGGGGTAATTCAGTGAGGCCACACCTAACTTCTCACTGAAGTATGCCATTGGCCTTCCTCCTTGGGTTTGTACTGCTCCTATGCCTATTCCATAGGCATCACGCTCCACTTCAAACGTCCTATTGAACTCGGGCAGGACTAGCACTGGTGCATGAGTGAGGTTATCCTTCAAGGCCTGGAATGCCTTCTCTTGAGCTTCTCCCCAGCTAAATCCTACGTTCTTCTTCACTACTGCTGTCAGTGGTGAGGCAATGCTGCTGAAGTTGGGCACGAATCTTCTGTAGAAGCTGGCCAGACCGTGGAAGCTCCTCACTTGGCTGATCTTGCTCGTTGTTGGCCACTCTTGAATGGCTTGAATCTTTTCTTCATCAACCTGTAATCCCTGTGACCTTACAACAATGCCTAAGAAAACAAGCTTGTCAGTACAAAAGGTGTACTTCTTGAGATTGGCATAAAGCTCTTCTTGTCGAAGGGTTTTAAGTACCATCTCAAGATGTGTGAGGTGTTCCCGTAGGCACTTACTGTAAACTAGTATATCATCAAAATAAACCACTACGAACTTACTGATGTACGCCCTAAGAACTTGGTTCATATGGCTCATGAAGGTGCTTGGGGCATTAGTCAAGCCAAATGGCATGACTGTCCACTCGTAGAGCCCTTGCTTTGTNATGCTGCTGAAGTTGGGCACGAATCTTCTGTAGAAGCTGGCCAGACCGTGGAAGCTCCTCACTTGGCTGATGTTGCTCGGTGTTGGCCACTTTTGTATGGCTCGAATATTTTCTTCATCAACCTGTAAGCCCTGTTGTAAGTCTGTAAGCCCTGTGAACTTACAAAAAAGCCTAAGAAAACAAGCTTGTCAGCACAAAAGGTGCACTTCTTGAGATATGCATAAAACTCTTCTTGTCGAAGGGTTTTAAGTACCATCTCAAGATGTGTGAGGAGTTCCCGTAGTCACTTACTGTAAACTAGTATATCATCAAAATATACCACTACAAACTTACTGATGTACGCCCTAATTTGGTTCATAAGGCGCATGGAGGTGCTTGGGGCATTGGTCAAGCCAAATGGCATGACTGTCCACTTGTAGAGGCCTTGCTTTGTCTTGAAAGCAGTATTCCACTCATCACCCTCTTTTATCCTGACCTGGTGGTATGCACTCTTGAGGTCTGTCTTGGAGAAGACCGTGGCCCCACTCAGTTCATCTAGCATGTCGTCCAGCCATGGTATAGGATGCCGGTACTTGACTGTGATGTTGTTGATTGCTCGGCAGTCCACACACATTCACCAAGTCCCATCCTTCTTGGAGACTAGCAGCACTGGTACGGCACATGGACTGAGGCTCTCTCAAACATAGCCTTTCTCCAGGAGCTCTTTGACTTGCTTCTCAAGCTCTTTGGACTCCTCTGTACTCATCCAGTAGGCTGGTCGATTGGGTAGGGCTGCTCTGGGCATGAGGTCGACCTAGTGCTCTATGCCGCGTAAGGGAGGCAAGCCTGCTGGTATCTCCTCAGGGAATACATCATGGAATCTATTGAGGAGGGCTGCTACTTCAGGAGGTAGCTCTACCTGTTCTTTCTCTACATTCAAAACCTCTTTGAAAACCATTAGTAACATTAATTCCTTTGAGGCTAAAGCTCTCCGGACATGACTAGGTTGAATGAGAAAGTTAGATTTAATGAGTTTCTTTTCCTTACTCATTTTGTTGTTCTAGCTCATGTACCTGGGCAGGTGTGAGAGGAGCTAGGCTGACCTATCTCTTGTCGTGCACAAATGTGTAGAGATTAATTTGGCCATCATGCCTCTTCTCCTTATCAAACTGCCATGACCTTCCTAGCAGAAGATGGCCAGCTTGCATAGGTACTACACCACAGACTACCTGGTCTGGGTCTCTGCCCACACTGAATGGCACGGTTACTTGCTCATGGATCTTGAGCTCCACCTTGTATTCAAGCCATCTCAGTCTATATGGTCGGGGGTGCCTTGTCTTCCCTAGACCTAGCTTATCAACCATATACGCACTAGCCAATTAGTGCAAGAACCACCATCTATGATGAGGTTACATACCTTGCCCTTGATTGTGCACTGGCTGTGGAATATGTTCTCCCTTTGAATGGTCTTGGAGGGGTCTACCATTGCACTGAGGATACGTCTAGTGACCAGCACTTCCCCCACATCAGGGTACTCAATGTCACCGTATTTTCCTTCTAGTTCAAAGTCCTCTTCGTCTTGACACTCATACTCACCACCTTCCATGATCAGCATGACTCAGTTGTTTGGGCACTCCCTTGAGATGTGACCACGACCCCTACACTTAAAACAAGTGATTTCACGTGATCTCTGAGTGTTAGAAGACTTACTAGGCTCTCTCTGGTCACGGGTTTGCTCAATAGGCTTGCTCACCATGATTCAACCTCTATACTCTTGCCCTTGTCTACGGGCTTGGTGCTAATGCTTGGTGCCCAAGGCGTCTTAGGCTTGCTGCGTAGGTCTTGGCTCTTACGCCTGATGTGTTGCTCAGCCTGAACAGAGAGGTGGAACAAGTCTTTGAAGTCGTTGTAAATTTATCTCTCCACTTTTCGGCTGATCCTTTCTTGCAATCCATCAAAGAATTGAGCCATCAATGCCTCCTCATCGTCATTGAGCTCCAGCCTATTCCTTAGCCTTTCAAACTTCTCATAGTACTCCTCTTATGATCTTATGCCCTGTTTAAGAGTACGAAAACGTCGTTGCAAATCCCTATGGAAATAAGGTGGGACAAACCTTTGCCTCATGAGGTCCTTCATGTCGACCCAAGAGTCTACGGGCCTCAATCTTGTTTTCCTATGGTCAGAAGCCTCACGATCCCACCAGATGAGGGCATTATCCATGAGTTGTGCTACTGCCATGGAGACTCTCCTATGGCCTGGTTTGTTGTAATGGTCGAAGATGTGATCCATCCTCCTTTCCCAATCTAGATAGGGCTCGGGGTCTACTTTTCCTGCAAAACTAGGAGGTGTTAGCTTAACATCATGACTGTTTACCCAATTTTAGGCATAGTCATCCCCATCTTCATGATGTCTAGGGGGCATCCTTGGCCTCTGGTGATGACCATAGGGCTCGTAGCCATTGCCCTCTGCTGCTGGTTGTCGTGGAGGTCCTCTCGGTCTAGGATGATAGCCGTGGGGCTGTGCGTCCTCATCTCCATCCGGCTGGGGCTCCTCCTGTTCTGGCCATGTCCTAGGGTGATCAGGATCTTGGTCAGCCCTCGCGTGCCTTATGGCCTAGAATCTCACCGGTCTTTCCACGCGCTCCAACCTCTCGCCGATTGATGCGAGTTGTGTTTGGAGGGTGGTGAACATGGCCATCATGGCCTCGGTTGCATCTTGATTTCCTTCATCCATCGTGTGCTACAAGAAGAAAAACAAGTTAATGTGCTCCTAAAAATCGATTAGGAAAGTTTCTTTTATAGTAGTAGGTGCAACTAGAAAAAGGAAAAATTTGAAAAAAGGAAAAATTTGAAAAAAAAAGAAAATTTTGAAAAAAGGAAAAAGTAGAAAAAGGAAACTTTTAACAATTAATGCACAAATATCCTAGATTTTTTTGGTCGATTTTTTCTTGGTAGTTCTCTATTTTTTTTAATTTTGATTTAACTTAATGAAGAATGGAAATTATGCTTAAACAAAAAGGAAAAACCGAGATTGCAATGCAAAGAATGAATCTAAACCCTAGTGATGCACATAGGCACTCGGTTTGAATCTAGATGTTAATTTTTTTTACTTTTTTGAATTAAACTTAAACTAATGCACGAATTGGAATTTATACTAAAGTAAAGGATAAAAACAACCCGGTTTTAGGAGCTTAAGCTCTAATACCAAAATGATACAAGCCTTGAATCAAGGCCGTAACACGCGTGGGGTGCTTGGAGAAGATTAGGCGAGAAACTCGTCCTTAGGCTTCAGGATGGGGGTTTTATGGTGGGTATTGGATGGAGAGGTGAAGTGAACCACACGAGAGGTGATGAACCTCGTGATAAATCACAACTTAGAAGCTAGTAGGGCTGGTCTCAACTAGGGTTCTAAGCGCAAGAGCTTTAGGAGACAACTCTTAGGAAGAAAGTTCTATCTTTATTAATATCAAAAAGTTGTCGAACTACAATGTTGAAGGAGCCTTATTAATATGCTCGGCAGCCTTGACCTTTTAGGGTCGACTCAAAAGAAAAATGGAAAAGTTACAAAAGTGCACAAGGAAAATTACAAAAATGAAATAACCGAAAAAGGACTACTACCTAAATTGTTCTTGACTCAAATGTAAAACTTCTAATTCCTACCCTGCAAAACAGAAAAGGCAAGTATATAAATGAAAACGTACCATTCTTACCTTTTGGCCAAGAAATGGAAGGTGGCCGACGTTGTGGCATGCACGCACCTAGCTCCTAGTTTTCGACTTGGAGTAGAGTTATGAATTGTTGGGCCCTGACCTCTTTTTCCATGAAAGCCCGAGTCTCTGGAGTCCTTTGCAATGTTTAGAAGCCTTTGGACTCTTCCTTGTACTCTTGGCCCTATGCTCCTTGTCGATAATCTTCTAGGAGCTTGTCTACCCACAAACTGAACTTGAGGAAGAGTGCCCTTGTTCTGCTCTTTGTCATGGCTCCTGGTGGCACTACTGGTGTAGAGACTTCATACAGGTTCATTCCTTGAAGCTGGTAGCTTAGCTGATACGAGTCCCCTTGTGTAGATGTGGAAATGGTGGTGCAATCGGCTGAGTTTGATTCCTGAGCCGGCGGCGTCACCAGTTGGGCCGGCGGTGTCATTCACGTCGCCGCCAATTGGGCCGGAAGTTTGGGCCTCTCTGCCGGAAATGTTTATCGGCCCGGGCTGGCTGGTCATAGGGCTGACGGTACTGCATGGGCTGCAGATGCGCCAAATTGTCCGGCTGTTTCGGGCAAACATTCTGGTCGGCCATTCTGGTCTTCTGGCCAGCCAGACGGTCTGATGCCCTCATCACATGCTAGATGAACTCAATGGAGCAAATATCTTCTCAAAAATTGATCTAAGAAGTGGATATCATAATGTTAGAATGAAAGAAGGTGATGAATGGAAGACAGCGTTTAAAACCAAACAAGGATTATATGAATGGCTAGTCATGCCATTTGGACTCAAAAACACTCCAAGTACTTTCATGAGACTCATGAACCACGTCCTAAGAGCATTTATCTGTAAGTTCATAGTAGTTTATTTTGATGACATTCTAATCTATAGCTCTAATCTTGAAGATCACTTACCACATCTTGAGCAGGTACTTGAAACGCTTAAGCCTGAAAACCTTTATGCTAACCTTAAGAAATGTACTTTCTGCACAGATCAAGTTGTATTCCTAGGATTTGTTCTAAGTTCTCAGGACTTAAAGGTCGATTAACAAAAGATCAAAGCAATTCAAGATTGGCCAACCCCAACAACAATCGGACATGTGAGGAGTTTCCATGGATTGGCTAGTTTCTACAGAAGATTTGTCAAGGACTTTACTACTGTTGCTGCACCTCTCACTTCAGTAATTAAGAAGAATGTGGAATTCGAATGGGGACCAGCACAAGAGAAGGCATTCAACAAGCTGAAAGATAGTCTCACACATGCGCCTGTTTTGGTACTTCCTAACTTGGATAAAACCTTTGAAATTGAATGTGATGATTCTGGAACAGGTATAGGAGCTGTCCTGATGCAGGGATGAAAACAGTGGCTTACTTCAGTGAGAAACTTAGTGGAGCTTCACTTACCTATCCCACATACGATAAAGAGCTCTATGCTTTGGTAAGGTCTCTTGAAACTTGGAAACATTACCTACTGTCAAAGGAGTTTGTTATTCACACAGATCATGAGACGCTCAAGCACTTAAGAGGACAAACTAAGCTTAAGAAGAGGAATGCAAAGTGGCTTGAGTTTGTGGAGACTTTTTCTTATGTGATCAAATATAAGAAAGGTAAAGATAACATTGTGGCTGATGCTTTATCAAGGCTACATGCTCTCATCAGCACAATGGAAGCTAAGATTATGGGATTTGAACACATCAAGGCAATGTATGAGACTTATCCAGATTTTCAAGAAATGTTTAAGGAGACCAACAAGGCTGCATATGGTATGTTTTATCAACATTATGGATTTTTGTTTAAAGAAAAGCGTCTTTGTATTCCTCAGGGATCAATAAGAGAACTATTGATTGGAGAAGCTCATAGAGGAGGACTCATGGGACATTTTGGCTGAGATAAGACATTGGGTATACTTATGGAACATTTCTACTGGCCACATCTAAAACAAGATGTTGAAAGATTATGTGCTAAGTGCATCATTTGCTTGATTGAAAAATCCAGGTCACACTCCTATGGTTGTTATATGCCTTTGCCCATTCCTAACCTACCTTGGGTAGATATCTCTATGGACTTTGTCTTAGGTCTGCCGAAAATCAACCACAACGATTCTATCTTTGTAGTTGTAGACAGATTCTCAAAGATGGCTCATTTTATACCATGTAACAAGACTAATGCTACTATGCAAATAGCTTCATGGAGTTCCTAGAACAATCATTTCAGATCGTAGCTACGCAAATACCATGTTAAAGAAGTAGTGCGCCTACATGGAGTTCCCACAACAATTATTTCAGATCGTGACACCAAATTTTTAAGTCATTTCTAGAAGACATTATGGAAAAAGTTGGGAACTAAGCTGCTCTTCTCAACTACTTGCCACCCACAGACCGATGGTCAAACAGAGGTAGTAAACCAAACTCTTTCAACATTGTTGAGAGCCACGGTCGGTAAGAATCTAAGAAACTGGTTGTCTTGCTTACCTTACATTGAGTTTGCTTATTATCATGCTAAACATTCAACAACTAAACTTTCTCCTTTTGAAGTGGTTTATGGATTTACTCCTACTACCCCACTTGATCTTATACCTTTACCTCAAGATGTTATGTCTAGTGAAGGAGAAACCAGGGCAGATTATGTTAAGAAGATTCATCAAAAGGTCAAGGAAAACTTGGAAAAGAGAACCAAGCAGAACAAAAGAAATGTAGATAAACACCAAAAAGACATATCATTTGAACCTGGAGATCGGGTCTGGTTGCACATGAGACATGAAAGATTCCCCAACCAAGCCTATAAGCTTGAGCTGCCAGGTGAGATGACCATATCTCCTACTTTTAATATTACTTATCTTGCTCTTTTTCATGGAGATGTACCCGTTCTGAGGACAGAACCTTTTCAAGAGGGAGGAAATGATGAGGACATCAATTCTAGCTCACTAGAAGCAGAGGAACAGCCCATTAATATACCTATTATGAGACAAGCTCAAAGAACAAGATCAGGCACAACAAATCTTAGTAAGATGTTCAAAAAGTCTGTCGAGAGTCTCACAACAATCATAGAAGATGGAGAATTCCATGAAGCTGAACTATGAACAACTAAAACCTAAAACAACTTCACTCCTTCCAACTTTACAAGGCTTCAGAGATACAACCTTGTTCATCCTTGCGTATTTAAAATTCTTTTGTTTGAATTAACAATTTTATTTGTGTGTTTTTGCAAGAATGTGAGTGTTAAGTTTAAGAGTCTTTTATTTGTCATTAGGTCCTAATGTCTTGTTGCTATTTTCATTTTAGTCCTTCCATTATAATGTATTTTCAGCACTAGAAGGCACCTTCTACTAGAATAGTATATAAAGTTCCTTCTCAACATGTAATCACTAAAGTTTTATGAAATAAAAAACCTAGTTTTTCTTCCTTTGAAAGTAGCTGACGCATGCAGCCTTTTTGTGTGATATCCTTGAAGCTTGAGTACTCTAGACTTATCACAAAACTTCCATAATCTGTGTAGCGTCTCTCGATCCAGCTCTCTACACAATCCTCACTTAGATCCACTAGGAAGTGCTCTACAGCCAGCTGAAGGGTCACCATCAACCCATCACTCTTGAATCTCTAGAAAGTGTTGTACAGCCAGCTAGAGCCTCTCCAGCAGTTCTCCTTGCTCGAAAAAGTCCTCTTGTTCCTGCATCAAACATTACCTATCCGCACTAAATCGTCCATAACTTTTGATTTAGAGTTGACAATGACACGAATCTAACATCTACGTTAAGCTAGCCCAATTTTCTATATTGTGAAAAAATTTAAGACAAAAATAGCTACAAAAAAACTTCAAAGTAATCCATTCTATCCCAAATTGCGTGATGCAATGCATTATGGTTCATTTGAAAATATTTGCTCAATGAGCACCAATGATCAGTTTAGAATGATCGATTTAACTAGCCAATAAACTTGAGATGTCTGTGCTAAATCGTCCGTAACATTTTATTTAGAGTTAAAAGTGACATGAATCCAATGCCCACGTTAAACTAGCTCAATTTTCTATACTATGACAAAATTTAAGACAAAAACAGCTTCGAAAAAGCATCCAAGTAATCCAATTTATCCCAAACTGCATGATGTCATGCATTATGCTTCATTTAGTGGCCTTTACTCAAAGGGTACTAATGATCAGTTTATAATGATCAATTTAAATATCCGATCAACTTGACATTTCCGCACTAAATCCTCTGTAACTTTTGATTCAGAGTTCAGAATGATAGGAATCCAACGTCCACGTCAAGCTAGCTCAATATTCTATTTTGTGACAAAATTTAAGATCGAAATAACTACGACAAAGCTTCCAAGAAATCCAATCTATCTAAAACTGCGTGACGCCATGCATTATGCTTCATTTGCAAATCTTTGCTCAATGAGCAACAATAATCAGTTTGGAATAATCAATTTTAACTAGTCGATAAACTTGTCATGTCCGCACTAATTCGTCAATAACTTTTGATTTAGAGTTCAAGATGACATGAATCCAACGACCACGTTAAGCTAGCTCAATTTTCTATACACTGGAAAAATGTATGACAGATATAGCTACGACAATGCCTCCCACTAATCCAATGTATCCCAAACTGCGTGATGCCATGCATTATCCTTCATTTATAAGCTTTTACTCAAGGAGCACCACTGGTCAATTTAGAATGATCATTGTATATGGATGATCAACTTGACCTGTCCGCACTAAATCGTTCATAACTTTTGATTTAGAGTTCATAATGACACGAATCTAACGTCCACGTAAGCTAGCCCAATTTTCAATATTATTCTAAAATTTAACACTGAAATAGCTACAAAACAACCTCTAAGTAATCTATTCTATCTCAAACTGCGTGATGCCATGAATTATGCTTTATTTGTAAACATTTGCTCAATGAGCACCTATGATCAGTTTAGAATGATCTATTTAACTAGCAATAACCTTTATATGTTTGCACTAAATCGTCCCTAACTTTTTATTTAGAGTTCAGAATGACATGAATCCAACGCACAAGTAATCCAATGTGTCCAAACAGCGTGATGCCATGCATTATGTCTCATTTATTAGCCTTTACTCAAGGAGCACCAGTTATCAGTTTGGAATGATCATTTTAACTGCTCAATCAACTTGACATGTCCGCACTAAATCATCCGCAACTCTTTATTTAGAGTTCAATACTCTATATTATGACAAAATTTAAGACCAAAATAGCTAAGAAAAAGCCTCCAAGTAATCCAATATATCCCACACTACGGATGCCATGCATTATACTTCAGTTGTAAACCTTTGTTCAATGAGCAACAATGATCAGTTTAGAATTATTATTTTAACTACCTGATCAACTTGACATATCCAAACTAAACCTTCTTTAACATTTGATTTATATCTCAAAATGACATGAATCCAACGCTCACGTTAATCTAGCTCAATTTTCAATATTGTGATAAAATTTGAGACTGAAAGCTCTATCACAAACTCTCCAAGGAATCCATTGTCTCCCAAACAATGTGATGCCATGCACTATGCTTCAATTATAAGCCTTTACTTATGGAGCACCAATAATTAGTTTAGAATGATCATTTTAATTGGCCGATCAACTTGACATGTATGCACTAAATCGTACATAACTTTTGATTCAGAGTTCAAAATGACATGAATCTAATGCCCACGTTAAGCTAGGTCAACTTTCTATATTTTGATAAAATTTAAGATTGAAATAGGCACGACAAAACCTCCAAGTAATCCAATCTATCCCAAACTGCGTGGTGCCATGCATTATGCTTCATTTGTAAACAATTTCTTAATGAGCACCAATGATTGGTTTAGAATGATCGACTTAACTAGCCGATAAACTTGACATTTTCGCACTAAATCGTCCGTAACTTTTGATTTATAGTTCAGAATGCCATGAATCCAACAACCACGTTAAGCTAGATCAATTGTCCATACTATGACAAAGGTTTTGACAGAAATAGCTACGACAAAGCCTCCTAGTAATCCAATGTATCCAAAACTGCATGATGCAATGCATTATGATTCATTTGTAAACTTTGGCTTAATGAGCACCAATGATCCCCTCCCCCTTTAGTTGGTTTTGACCTCAAAACTGGCTCATCTGCAAGTAATGGAGTTAAATCAGTCACATTGAATGTGTTAGACACATTAAACTCACCTGGAAGCTCGATCCGGTAGTCGTTTTTGTTGATCCTCTCCAGTACTCTGAATGGTCCATCTCCTCTTGGGGCCAGCTTGGAACTCCTTAGGTTAGAAAACCTCTCTTTCCTTAGGTGTAGCCACACCCAATCGCCTGGTTGAAAAATCATCTCTCTTCTCCTCTTGTTCAAAAATCATCTCTCTTCTCCCCTTGTTGGCATACTATCTCCCTTAAGAACAGCGCGGCTGTTTGCGTGGCATCATTAACATTGGCAAATGGGATGAAATGTGCCATCTTGGATAATTGGTCCACCACTACAAAGATGGCATCTTTGTGGTTGATCCTGGACAGACCTAGAACTAAGTTCATGGAAATGTCCACCCATGGGTGAGTAGGTATGGGCAGAGGGAGATACAACCTGTTAGGGTGCACCTTGGGACTTCGCCTTCTTGCAAGTGATGCACCTTGCACAATGGGTTTCTACTGACCTCTTGATGTGTGGCCAGTAGAAGTGCTCCTTGACCACTGCTAGTGTTTTGTCAACACCAAAGTGGCACATAAGACCTCCTCTATGAGCTTCTCGGGTGATAAGCTCTCGTAAAGATCCTTGTGGTATGCACAACCTTCTTTCTCGGAACAAAAACCCATCATGGATGTAGAACTTGCCATGACTCCCTGTGCAACACTCCTTGAAGCTCTCAGGAAATTCAGGATCATCCTTATACATGTCCTTGATGTGCTCCAATCCTAAGATTTTTTCTTCCATGTTAGATATCAAAGCAAACCGTCTTGATAGTGCATCGGCTACCACATTATCCTTGCCCTTCTTGTACTTGATAACATAAGGGAAGGTTTCTATCAACTCCATCCACCTGGCATGTCTCCTCTTGAGATTGGTTTGCCCTCTGAGGTGTTTGAAAGTCTCGTGATCAGTGTGGATCACAAACTCCTTGGACAACAAGTAATGTAGCCAAGTCTCCAAGGCTCGGACTAGGGCACATAGCTCCTTGTCGTAGGTGGGGTAATTCAGTGAGGCCCCACCTAAATTCTCACTGAATTATGCCACTGGTCTTCCTCCTTGGGTTAGTACTGTTCCTATGCCTATTCATGAGGCATCACACTCCACTTCAGATGTCCAGTTGAAGTCGGGCAGGACTAGTACTGGTGCATGCGTGAGGCTGTCCTTCAAGGCCTGGAATACCTTCTCTTGAGCTTCTCCCTAGCTAAACCCCACGTTCTTCTTCACTAGTGCTGTCAGTGGTGAGGCAATGCTGCTGAAGTTGGGCACGAATCTTCTGTAGAAGCTGGCCAGACCGTGGAAGCTCCTCACTTGGCTGATGTTGCTCGGTGTTGGCCACTTTTGTATGGCTCGAATATTTTCTTCATCAACCTGTAAGCCCTGTTGTAAGTCTGTAAGCCCTGTGAACTTACAACAAAGCCTAAGAAAACAAGCTTGTCAGCACAAAAGGTGCACTTCTTGAGATATGCATAAAACTCTTCTTGTCGAAGGGTTTTAAGTACCATCTCAAGATGTGTGAGGAGTTCCCGTAGTCACTTACTGTAAACTAGTATATCATCAAAATATACCACTACAAACTTACTGATGTACGCCCTAATTTGGTTCATAAGGCGCATGGAGGTGCTTGGGGCATTGGTCAAGCCAAATGGCATGACTGTCCACTTGTAGAGGCCTTGCTTTGTCTTGAAAGCAGTATTCCACTCATCACCCTCTTTTATTCTGACCTGTGGTATGCACTCTTGAGGTCTATCTTGGAGAAGACCGTGGCCCCACTCAGTTCATCTAGCATGTCGTCCAGCCATGGTATAGGATGCCGGTACTTGACTGTGATGTTGTTGATTGCTCGGCAGTCCACACACATTCACCAAGTCCCATCCTTCTTGGAGACTAGCAGCACTGGTACGGCACATGGACTGAGGCTCTCTCAAACATAGCCTTTCTCCAGGAGCTCTTTGACTTGCTTCTCAAGCTCTTTGGACTCCTCTGTACTCATCCAGTAGGCTGGTCGATTGGGTAGGGCTGCTCTGGGCATGAGGTCGACCTAGTGCTCTATGCCGCGTAAGGGAGGCAAGCCTGCTGGTATCTCCTCAGGGAATACATCATGGAATCTATTGAGGAGGGCTGCTACTTCAGGAGGTAGCTCTACCTGTTCTTTCTCTACATTCAAAACCTCTTTGAAAACCATTAGTAACATTAATTCCTTTGAGGCTAAAGCTCTCCGGACATGACTAGGTTGAATGAGAAAGTTAGATTTAATGAGTTTCTTTTCCTTACTCATTTTGTTGTTCTAGCTCATGTACCTGGGCAGGTGTGAGAGGAGCTAGGCTGACCTATCTCTTGTCGTGCACAAATGTGTAGAGATTAATTTGGCCATCATGCCTCTTCTCCTTATCAAACTGCCATGACCTTCCTAGCAGAAGATGGCCAGCTTGCATAGGTACTACACCACAGACTACCTGGTCTGGGTCTCTGCCCACACTGAATGGCACGGTTACTTGCTCATGGATCTTGAGCTCCACCTTGTATTCAAGCCATCTCAGTCTATATGGTCGGGGGTGCCTTGTCTTCCCTAGACCTAGCTTATCAACCATATACGAACTAGCCAATTAGTGCAAGAACCACCATCTATGATGAGGTTACATACCTTGCCCTTGATTGTGCACTGGCTGTGGAATATGTTCTCCCTTTGAATGGTCTTGGAGGGGTCTACCATTGCACTGAGGATACGTCTAGTGACCAGCACTTCCCCCACATCAGGGTACTCAATGTCACCGTATTTTCCTTCTAGTTCAAAGTCCTCTTCGTCTTGACACTCATACTCACCACCTTCCATGATCAGCATGACTCAGTTGTTTGGGCACTCCCTTGAGATGTGACCACGACCCCTACACTTAAAACAAGTGATTTCACGTGATCTCTGAGTGTTAGAAGACTTACTAGGCTCTCTCTGGTCACGGGTTTGCTCAATAGGCTTGCTCACCATGATTCAACCTCTATACTCTTGCCCTTGTCTACGGGCTTGGTGCTAATGCTTGGTGCCCAAGGCGTCTTAGGCTTGCTGCGTAGGTCTTGGCTCTTACGCCTGATGTGTTGCTCAGCCTGAACAGAGAGGTGGAACAAGTCTTTGAAGTCGTTGTAAATTTATCTCTCCACTTTTCGGCTGATCCTTTCTTGCAATCCATCAAAGAATTGAGCCATCAATGCCTCCTCATCGTCATTGAGCTCCAGCCTATTCCTTAGCCTTTCAAACTTCTCATAGTACTCCTCTTATGATCTTATGCCCTGTTTAAGAGTACGAAAACGTCGTTGCAAATCCCTATGGAAATAAGGTGGGACAAACCTTTGCCTCATGAGGTCCTTCATGTCGACCCAAGAGTCTACGGGCCTCAATCTTGTTCTCCTATGGTCAGAAGCCTCACGATCCCATCAGATGAGGGCATTATCCATGAGTTGTGCTACTGCCATGGAGACTCTCCTATGGCCTGGTTTGTTGTAATGGTCGAAGATGTGATCCATCCTCCTTTCCCAATCTAGATAGGGCTCGGGGTCAACTTTTCCTGCAAAACTAGGAGGTGTTAGCTTAACATCATGACTGTTTACCCAATTTTAGGCATAGTCATCCCCATCTTCATGATGTCTAGGGGGCATCCTTGGCCTCTGGTGATGACCATAGGGCTCGTAGCCATTGCCCTCTGCTGCTGGTTGTCGTGGAGGTCCTCTCGGTCTAGGATGATAGCCGTGGGGCTGTGCGTCCTCATCTCCATCCGGCTGGGGCTCCTCCTGTTCTGGCCATGTCCTAGGGTGATCAGGATCTTGGTCAGCCCTCGCGTGCCTTATGGCCTAGAATCTCACCGGTCTTTCCACGCGCTCCAACCTCTCGCCGATTGATGCGAGTTGTGTTTGGAGGGTGGTGAACATGGCCATCATGGCCTCGGTTGCATCTTGATTTCCTTCATCCATCGTGTGCTACAAGAAGAAAAACAAGTTAATGTGCTCCTAAAAATCGATTAGGAAAGTTTCTTTTATAGTAGTAGGTGCAACTAGAAAAAGGAAAAATTTGAAAAAAGGAAAAATTTGAAAAAAAAGAAAATTTTGAAAAAAGGAAAAAGTAGAAAAAGGAAACTTTTAACAATTAATGCACAAATATCCTAGATTTTTTTGGTCGATTTTTTCTTGGTAGTTCTCTATTTTTTTTAATTTTGATTTAACTTAATGAAGAATGGGAATTATGCTTAAACAAAAAGGAAAAACCGAGATTGCAATGCAAAGAATGAATCTAAACCCTAGTGATGCACATAGGCACTCGGTTTGAATCTAGATGTTAATTTTTTTTTACTTTTTTGAATTAAACTTAAACTAATGCACGAATTGGAATTTATACTAAAGTAAAGGATAAAAACAACCCGGTTTTAGGAGCTTAAGCTCTAATACCAAAATGATACAAGCCTTGAATCAAGGCCGTAACACGCGTGGGGTGCTTGGAGAAGATTAGGCGAGAAACTCGTCCTTAGGCTTCAGGATGGGGGTTTTATGGTGGGTATTGGATGGAGAGGTGAAGTGAACCACACGAGAGGTGATGAACCTCGTGATAAATCACAACTTAGAAGCTAGTAGGGCTGGTCTCAACTAGGGTTCTAAGCGCAAGAGCTTTAGGAGACAACTCTTAGGAAGAAAGTTCTATCTTTATTAATATCAAAAAGTTGTCGAACTACAATGTTGAAGGAGCCTTATTAATATGCTCGGCAGCCTTGACCTTTTAGGGTCGACTCAAAAGAAAAATGGAAAAGTTACAAAAGTGCACAAGGAAAATTACAAAAATGAAATAACCGAAAAAGGACTACTACCTAAATTGTTCTTGACTCAAATGTAAAACTTCTAATTCCTACCCTGCAAAACAGAAAAGGCAAGTATATAAATGAAAACGTACCATTCTTACCTTTTGGCCAAGAAATGGAAGGTGGCCGACGTTGTGGCATGCACGCACCTAGCTCCTAGTTTTCGACTTGGAGTAGAGTTATGAATTGTTGGGCCCTGACCTCTTTTTCCACGAAAGCCCGAGTCTCTGGAGTCCTTTGCAATGTTGAGAAGCCTTTGGACTCTTCCTTGTACTCTTGGCCCAATGCTCCTTGTCGATAATCTTCTAGGAGCTTGTCTACCCACAAACTGAACTTGAGGAAGAGTGCCCTTGTTCTGCTCTTTGTCATGGCTCCTGGTGGCACTACTGGTGTAGAGACTTCATACAGGTTCATTCCTTGAAGCTGGTAGCTTAGCTGATACGAGTCCCCTTGTGTAGATGTGGAAATGGTGGTGCAATCGGCTGAGTTTGATTCCTGAGCCGGCGGCGTCACCAGTTGGGCCGGCGGTGTCATTCACGTCGCCGCCAATTGGGCCGGAAGTTTGGGCCTCTCTGCCGGAAATGTTGATCGGCCCGGGCTGGCTGGTCATAGGGCTGACGGTACTGCATGGGCTGGCAGATGCGCCAAATTGTCCGGCTGTTTCGGGCAAACATTCTGGTCGGCCATTCTGGTCTTCTGGCCAGCCAGACGGTCTGATGCCCTCATCACATGCTAGATGAACTCAATGGAGCAAATATCTTCTCAAAAATTGATCTAAGAAGTGGATATCATAATGTTAGAATGAAAGAAGGTGATGAATGGAAGACAGCGTTTAAAACCAAACAAGGATTGTATGAATGGCTAGTCATGCCATTTGGACTCAAAAACACTCCAAGTACTTTCATGAGACTCATGAACCACGTCCTAAGAGCATTTATCTGTAAGTTCATAGTAGTTTATTTTGATGACATTCTAATCTATAGCTCTAATCTTGAAGATCACTTACCACATCTTGAGCAGGTACTTGAAACGCTTAAGCCTGAAAACCTTTATGCTAACCTTAAGAAATGTACTTTCTGCACAGATCAAGTTGTATTCCTAGGATTTGTTCTAAGTTCTCAGGACTTAAAGGTCGATTAACAAAAGATCAAAGCAATTCAAGATTGGCCAACCCCAACAACAATCGGACATGTGAGGAGTTTCCATGGATTGGCTAGTTTCTACAGAAGATTTGTCAAGGACTTTACTACTGTTGCTGCACCTCTCACTTCAGTAATTAAGAAGAATGTGGAATTCGAATGGGGACCAGCACAAGAGAAGGCATTCAACAAGCTGAAAGATAGTCTCACACATGCGCCTGTTTTGGTACTTCCTAACTTGGATAAAACCTTTGAAATTGAATGTGATGATTCTGGAACAGGTATAGGAGCTGTCCTGATGCAGGGATGAAAACAGTGGCTTACTTCAGTGAGAAACTTAGTGGAGCTTCACTTACCTATCCCACATACGATAAAGAGCTCTATGCTTTGGTAAGGTCTCTTGAAACTTGGAAACATTACCTACTGTCAAAGGAGTTTGTTATTCACACAGATCATGAGACGCTCAAGCACTTAAGAGGACAAACTAAGCTTAAGAAGAGGAATGCAAAGTGGCTTGAGTTTGTGGAGACTTTTTCTTATGTGATCAAATATAAGAAAGGTAAAGATAACATTGTGGCTGATGCTTTATCAAGGCTACATGCTCTCATCAGCACAATGGAAGCTAAGATTATGGGATTTGAACACATCAAGGCAATGTATGAGACTTATCCAGATTTTCAAGAAATGTTTAAGGAGACCAACAAGGCTGCATATGGTATGTTTTATCAACATTATGGATTTTTGTTTAAAGAAAAGCGTCTTTGTATTCCTCAGGGATCAATAAGAGAACTATTGATTGTAGAAGCTCATAGAGGAGGACTCATGGGACATTTTGGCTGAGATAAGACATTGGGTATACTTATGGAACATTTCTACTGGCCACATCTAAAACAAGATGTTGAAAGATTATGTGCTAAGTGCATCATTTGCTTGATTGAAAAATCCCGGTCACACTCCTATGGTTGTTATATGCCTTTGCCCATTCCTAACCTACCTTGGGTAGATATCTCTATGGACTTTGTCTTAGGTCTGCCGAAAATCAACCACAACGATTCTATCTTTGTAGTTGTAGACAGATTCTCAAAGATGGCTCATTTTATACCATGTAACAAGACTAATGCTACTATGCAAATAGCTTCATGGAGTTCCTAGAACAATCATTTCAGATCGTAGCTACGCAAATACCATGTTAAAGAAGTAGTGCGCCTACATGGAGTTCCCACAACAATTATTTCAGATCGTGACACCAAATTTTTAAGTCATTTCTAGAAGACATTATGGAAAAAGTTGGGAACTAAGCTGCTCTTCTCAACTACTTGCCACCCACAGACCGATGGTCAAACAGAGGTAGTAAACCAAACTCTTTCAACATTGTTGAGAGCCACGGTCGGTAAGAATCTAAGAAACTGGTTGTCTTGCTTACCTTACATTGAGTTTGCTTATTATCATGCTAAACATTCAACAACTAAACTTTCTCCTTTTGAAGTGGTTTATGGATTTACTCCTACTACCCCACTTGATCTTATACCTTTACCTCAAGATGTTATGTCTAGTGAAGGAGAAACCAGGGCAGATTATGTTAAGAAGATTCATCAAAAGGTCAAGGAAAACTTGGAAAAGAGAACCAAGCAGCACAAAAGAAATGTAGATAAACACCAAAAAGACATATCATTTGAACCTGGAGATCGGGTCTGGTTGCACATGAGACATGAAAGATTCCCCAACCAAGCCTATAAGCTTGAGCTGCCAGGTGAGATGACCATATCTCCTACTTTTAATATTACTTATCTTGCTCTTTTTCATGGAGATGTACCCGTTCTGAGGACAGAACCTTTTCAAGAGGGAGGAAATGATGAGGACATCAATTCTAGCTCACTAGAAGCAGAGGAACAGCCCATTAATATACCTATTATGAGACAAGCTCAAAGAACAAGATCAGGCACAACAAATCTTAGTAAGATGTTCAAAAAGTCTGTCGAGAGTCTCACAACAATCATAGAAGATGGAGAATTCCATGAAGCTGAACTATGAACAACTAAAACCTAAAACAACTTCACTCCTTCCAACTTTACAAGGCTTCAGAGATACAACCTTGTTCATCCTTGCGTATTTAAAATTCTTTTGTTTGAATTAACAATTTTATTTGTGTGTTTTTGCAAGAATGTGAGTGTTAAGTTTAAGAGTCTTTTATTTGTCATTAGGTCCTAATGTCTTGTTGCTATTTTCATTTTAGTCCTTCCATTATAATGTATTTTCAGCACTAGAAGGCACCTTCTACTAGAATAGTATATAAAGTTCCTTCTCAACATGTAATCACTAAAGTTTTATGAAATAAAAAACCTAGTTTTTCTTCCTTTGAAAGTAGCTGACGCATGCAGCCTTTTTGTGTGATATCCTTGAAGCTTGAGTACTCTAGACTTATCACAAAACTTCCATAATCTGTGTAGCGTCTCTCGATCCAGCTCTCTACACAATCCTCACTTAGATCCACTAGGAAGTGCTCTACAGCCAGCTGAAGGGTCACCATCAACCCATCACTCTTGAATGTCTAGAAAGTGTTGTACAGCCAGCTAGAGCCTCTCCAGCAGTTCTCCTTGCTCGAAAAAGTCCTCTTGTTCCTGCATCAAACATTACCTATCCGCACTAAATCGTCCATAACTTTTGATTTAGAGTTGACAATGACACGAATCTAACATCTACATTAAGCTAGCTCAATTTTCTATATTGTGAAAAAATTTAAGACAAAAATAGCTACAAAAAAACTTCCAAGTAATCCATTCTATCCCAAATTGCGTGATGCAATGCATTATGGTTCATTTGAAAATATTTGCTCAATGAGCACCAATGATCAGTTTAGAATGATCGATTTAACTAGCCAATAAACTTGAGATGTCTGTGCTAAATCGTCCGTAACATTTTATTTAGAGTTAAAAGTGACATGAATCCAATGCCCACGTTAAACTAGCTCAATTTTCTATACTATGATAAAATTTAAGACAAAAACAGCTTCGAAAAAGCATCCAAGTAATCCAATTTATCCCAAACTGCGTGATGTCATGCATTATGCTTCATTTAGTGGCCTTTACTCAAAGGGTACTAATGATCAGTTTATAATGATCAATTTAAATATCCGATCAACTTGACATTTCCGCACTAAATCCTCTGTAACTTTTGATTTAGAGTTCAGAATGATAGGAATCCAACGTCCACGTCAAGCTAGCTCAATATTCTATTTTGTGACAAAATTTAAGATCGAAATAACTACGACAAAGCTTCCAAGAAATCCAATCTATCTAAAACTGCGTGACGCCATGCATTATGCTTCATTTGCAAATCTTTGCTCAATGAGAAACAATGATCAGTTTGGAATAATCAATTTTAACTATTCGATAAACTTGTCATGTCCGCACTAATTCGTCAATAACTTTTGATTTAGAGTTCAAGATGACATGAATCCAACGACCACGTTAAGCTAGCTCAATTTTCTATACACTGGAAAAATGTATGACATATATAGCTACGACAATGCCTCCCACTAATCCAATGTATCCCAAACTGCGTGATGCCATGCATTATCCTTCATTTATAAGCTTTTACTCAAGGAGCACCACTGGTCAATTTAGAATGATCATTGTATATGGATGATCAACTTGACCTGTCCGCACTAAATCGTTCATAACTTTTGATTTAGAGTTCATAATGACACGAATCTAACGTCCACGTAAGCTAGCCCAATTTTCAATATTATTCTAAAATTTAACACTGAAATAGCTACAAAACAACCTCTAAGTAATCTATTCTATCTCAAACTGCGTGATGCCATGAATTATGCTTTATTTGTAAACATTTGCTCAATGAGCACCTATGATCAGTTTAGAATGATCTATTTAACTAGCCAATAACCTTTATATGTTTGCACTAAATCGTCCCTAACTTTTTATTTAGAGTTCAGAATGACATGAATCCAACGCACAAGTAATCCAATGTGTCCAAACAGCGTGATGCCATGCATTATGTCTCATTTATTAGCCTTTACTCAAGGAGCACCAGTTATCAGTTTGGA
>JAEVFF010001381.1:36353-61152 GCA_018901945.1 Pugionium dolabratum | reverse complement strand
GTTGATAGTGTCCTGTTGACAACTTCAGTTTGGCCATCGGTTTGAGGATGGCGAGTGGTTGAGAAGAGTAGCTTCGTGCCTAGCTTTCTCCAAAGGGTCCTCCAGAAATGGCTGAGGAACTTGGTGTCCCTATCTGATACGATGGTCCTTTGCACTCCATGAAGCCGTACTATCTCCCTGAAGAACAGCTCAGCTGTTTGTGTGGCATCATTGACATTGGCACATGGAATGAAGTGTGCCATCTTTGAGAATCTGTCCACCACTACAAAGATTGCATCTTTGTGGTTGATCTTGGGCAGACCTAGAACAAAATCCATCGAGATGTCCACCCATGGATGTGTTGGTATGGCCAGTGGGAGATACAACCCGTGAGGTTGCACTCGGGACTTTGCCTTCTTGCAAGTGATGCATCTTGCACAATGTGCTTCTACTGTCCTCTTGATGTGTGGCCAGTAGAAGTTCTCCTTGACCACTGCTAGAGTCTTGTCGACACCAAAGTGGCCCATGAGTCCTCCTCCATGAGCTTCTCGGATGATAAGCTCCCTTAGTGATCCTGTGGTATGCACAGCCTTCTTTCTCGGAACAAGAATCCCTCATGGATGTAGAATTTGCCATGACTCCCTGTGCTACACTCCTTGTAGCTCTCAGCAAGGTCAGTATCATCCTTGTATAGATCCTTGATGTGCTCGAATCCTAGGACCTTTGCCTCCATGGTTGATATCAAGGCAAACCTCCTTGATAGTGCATCGGCTACCACATTATCCTTGCCCTTCTTGTACTTGATGATGTACGGAAGGTCTCTATGAACTCCATCCACCTGGCATGTCTCCTCTTGAGATTGGTTTGCCCTCTGAGGTGTTTGAGAGTCTCATGATAAGTGTGGATCACAAACTCCTTGGACAGCAAGTAATGCTGCCAAGTCTCCAATGCTCGGACAAGGGCATAAAGCTCCTTGTCATAAATGGGGTAGTTCAGTGAGGCACCACCTAGCTTCTCACTGAAGTATGCCACTGGCCTCCCTCCTTGGGTTAGCACTGCTCCTATGCTTATTCCAGAGGCATCACACTCCACTTCAAACGTCTTGTTGAAGTCGGGCAGGACTAGCACTGGTGCATGTGTAAGGCTGTCCTTCAAGGCCTGGAATGCCCTCTCCTGAGCTTCTCCCCAGCTGAATCCCACGTTCTTCTTCACTACTGCCGTCAATGGTGAGGCAATACTGCTGAAGTTGGGCACGAATCTCCTATAAAAGCTGGCCAGTCCGTGGAAGCTCCTTACTTGGCTGATGTTTCCTGGTGTTGGCCATTCTTGTATGGCTCGAATCTTCTCTTCATCAACCTGTAGGCCCTGTGAACTTACAACAAAACCTAAAAAAGACAAGCTTATCAGTACAAAAGGTGCACTTCTTGAGATTGGCATAAAGCTCTTCTTGTCGAAGGGTTTTAAGTACCATCTCAAGATGTGTGAGGTGTTCCCGTAGGCACTTACTATAAACCAAAATGTCATCAAAGTAAACTACTACGAACTTACTGATGTACGCCCTAAGAACTTGGTTCATAAGGCGCATGAAGGTGCTTGGGGCATTAGTCAAGCCGAATGGCATGACTGTCCACTCGTAGAGCCCTTGCTTTGTCTTGAAAGCAGTCTTCCACTCATCACCTTCCTTCATTCTTACCTGGTGGTATCCACTTTTGAGGTCTATCTTGGAGAAGACCGTGGCTCCACTCAGCTCATCTAGCATGTCATCCAGTCGTGGTATTGGATGCCTATACTTGACTGTGATGTTGTTGATTGCTCGGCAGTCCACGCACATGCGCCAAGTCCCATCCTTCTTGGGCACTAGTAGCACTGGTACAGCACATGGACTGAGGCTCTCTCGAACATATCCTTTCTCCAGGAGCTCCTTGACTTGCTTCTCAAGCTCCTTGGACTCCTCTGGACTCATCCGGTAGGCTGGCCGGTTGGGCAGGGCTGCTCCGGGCACTAGATCAATCTGGTGTTCTATGCCACGTAAAGGAGGCAAGCCTGCTGGTATCTCCTCTGAAAATACATCCTGGAATTTGTTGAGGAGTGTTGCTACTTCATGAGGTAGCTCTACCTGTCCCTGTTCTATACTCAACACTTCCTTGAAAACCATTAGTACCATTAAGTCCTTCGAGGCTAAAGCTCTCCGGACATGACTAGGTTGAATAAGAAAGTTAGACTTGACAAGTTTCTTTTCCTTACTCATTTGGAGTTGTAGTTCATGTACTTGGGCAGGGTGTAAGAGGAGCTAGGCTGACCTTTCTCTTGTCATGCACGAAGGTGTAGAGATTGGTTCTGGCATCATGCCTGGTCTCTTTGTCAAACTGCAATGGTCTTCCTAGTAGAAGATGGCCGGCTTGCATGGGCACCACGTCGCACACGACTTGGTCTTGATACTTGCCCACACTGAATGGCACAGTGACTTGCTCATGAATCTTGAGCTCCCCTTTGTCATCGAGCCATCTCAGTCTATATGGTCGAGGATGCCGTGTCCTCTCTAGACCTAGCTTATCAACCATATACGCACTAGCAAAGTTAGTGCAAGAACCACCATCTATGATGAGGTTACATACCTTTCCCTTGATGGTGCAACGGCTGTGGAAGATTTTCTCCCTTTGGATGGTCTCTGAAGGATCCACCATTGCACTGAGGATACGTCTAGTGACCAGCACTTCCCCCACATCAGTGTACTCAATGTCACCATACTCTCCTTCTGGTTCATAGTCCTCTTCATCTTGGGACTCATATTCTCCTGCCTCCGTAATCAGCATGACTCGGTTGTTTGGGCACTTCCTTGAGATGTGTCCACGTCCCCTGCACTTGAAACAAGTTATGTCACGTGATCTTTGAGGGTTAGAAGACTTACCAGGCTCTCTCTGGTCACGGGTGGGGTCAGGAGGCTTGCTCTTGAACCTTGACTCGATCTCTACGCCTTTGCCTTTGTCTACGGTCTTAGGCATGTTGCTTGGTTCCCAAGGTGTCTTAGGCTTGCTGCGGATGTCTTGGCTCTTACGTTTGATGTGCTGTTCAGCTTGCACAGATAGGTGGAACAAGTCTTTGAAGTCGTTGTAGATTTGCCTTTCCACCTTGCAGCTGATCCTTTCTTGGAGTCCATCCAAGAATTGTGCCATCAATGCTTCTTCATCTTCATTGAGCTCCAATCTGTTCCTTAACCTCTCGAACTCTTCATAGTACTCCTCTACTGATCTGGTACCCTGCTTAAGAGTACGAAAACGACGTTGCAAATCCCTATGAAAGTAAGGTGGAACAAACCTTTGTCGCTTGAGGTCCTTCATGTCGACCCATGAGTCTACGGGTCTCATTCTCTTCCTCCTTCTGTCAGATACCTCACGATCCCACCAGATGAGGGCATTGTCCGTGAGGTGTGCTACTGCCATTGAGACTCTCCTAGGTCCTGGTTGGTTGTAGTGATCAAAGATATGATCCATTCGCTTCTCCCAATCTAGGTAAGCCTCGGGGTCTACTTTTCCTGCAAAACTTGGAGGCGTTAGTTTAACATCAGGATGAATTACCCGGTTGTAGGTGTGTTCATTTCCATCCTCATGACGTCTAGGAGGCATTCTGGGTCTCTGGTGAAGACCATATGGCTCAAAGCCATCATCTTCTACCTCTGGTTGCCGTGGAGGTCCTCTCGGCCTATGGTGAGGTTGCGTGTCCTCATCTCCTTCTGGCTGGGGTTCCTCCTGTTCGTGCCGTGTCCTAAGGTACTCAGGACCCTCAGGACGGTCTTGCTCAGCTCTCACATGCCTTATGGCCTGGAATCTTACTGGCCTCTCCACGCGCTCCAACCTCTCGCCTATGGATGCGAGTTGTGTTTGGAGTGTGGTGAACATGGCCATCATGGCTTCAGCTGCGTCTCTATTCTCTTCTCCCATGGTGTGCTAGAAAGAAAGAAGACAATTAGGGTGCTCCTAAATTATTAGGAGGGTTTTCTTTTTATATGGGGTTGAAAGAATGCAAAAAGGAAAAATCTTAAGGAAAGGAAATTCGACTACAAGAAAAAGGAAACTTCCTAGACAACTTGTGCTAGCTGTCCAATTCGAAATATCTTGGGTATTTTCCTATTCTCTTTTCTTTCCTTTTTTTTTCTTTTCTTTTTCTTTTTAATTTAACTTAAAATTAATGGAAATATGAATTAAACAAAAAGGAAAAACGTGAAAGACAATGCAAAAGTGAATCTAAACCCTAGTGATACACGTAGGAGGCTAGATGCACTCGGTTTGGAGTTTGATGTTGTTTTTTTTTATTTTTCTTGAATGCGACTTAAACTAATGCAAGAACTAAAAACAAAACAAGCTAAAGGATAGAAACAACCTTGTTTAGGAGCTTTAAGCTCTGATACCAAAATGATACAAGCCTTGATTCAAGGATGTATGCGCGTGGGCTGTTTGTAGAAGATTAGGTGAGAAACTCAACTTTAGGCTTCTGGATAGGGGTTTTCTGGTTGGTAAACGATGGAAGGGTGAAGTGAACCACACGAGGGGTGATGAACCTCGTGATAAATCACAAACTAAGAGCTAGGAGGGCTGGTCTCAACTAGGTTCTAAGCGCACAAGTCTCTCTTGAGAGAAAGCTCGTAGGGAAAAAGTTCTACTTTATTAATAATCAAAAAGATTGTCGAACTACAATGCTGGAAGGAGCCTTATTAATATGCTCGACAGCTTGACCTTCTAGGGTCGACACAAATAAAGAAAAAAGGAAAGTTTACAAAAGTGCACAAAAGGAAAAGATACAAAAGTGAATAACCGAAAAAAGACCTATTCCTAAAATGTTCTTGACTCAAAAATGTAAAGCAACTAGATCCTACCCTGCAAAACAGAAAGAGGCATATATTCGAATGTAAACTTACCTTAACTCACCTCACGGCAAAGAAATGGAAGGTGGCCGTCCTTGTGGCATGCACGCGCCTTGCTCCTAGTCTTCGACTTGGAGTAGGGTTAAATATCTTTGGGCCCTGACCTCTCTTGCCACTAAGCCCAAGTCTCTGATGTTCCTTGTGTTGTTGAGAAGCCTTTGGACTCTAATTTGCTCTTCTGGCCCATTGTCCTTAGCTGCTCTTCCTCTAGTAGCTTGTCGACCCATAAGCTGAATTTGTGGAAGAGTGCTCTTGATCTGCTTCTTGTCATTGCTCCTGGAAGTACCACTGGTGTAGATACTTCCTCTAAGTGCATGTCCTGGAGCTGGTAGCTCATTTGGTCCGAGTCCTCTTGTGTAGAAGTGGAAGTGCGTGTGTACTCGGCTGGATCGGCTGTACCGGCTGGATTGTGCGCGGTACTGGCCGGAATGACTTCAGGACCGGCCAAGTTGATCCCGGAGTCGGCGGTGTCATCAGAGGGACCGGCGGTGTCATCAACGTCCCCACCAAGTGTGCCGGAAGCTTGGGCCTCTCCGCCGGCAATGTTGACCGGTCTGGTCCTATAGGTCGAGGGTCCGGCGGTACTGTCTGGTCCGGCAGGCGTGCCAGATGGGCCTGCTGTCTCGGGCAAGCTTCCTGGTCGGCCAGTCTGGTCTCCTGGCTGGATGTACGACCTGATGTCCTCATCACTACTCCAAGTCGAAGACTAGGAGCAAGGCGCGTGCATGCCACAAGGACGGCCACCTTCCATTTCTTGGCCGTGAGGTGAGTTAAAGTAAGTTTACATTCGAATATATGCCTCTTTCTGTTTTGCAGGGTAGGATCTAGTTGCTTTACATTTTTGAGTTAAGAACATTTTAGGAATAGGTCCTTTTTCGGTTATACACTTTTGTATCTTTTCCTTTTGTGCACTTTTGTAAACTTTCCTTTTCTTTGTTTGAGTCGACCCTAGAAGGTCAAGGTGTCGAGCATATTAATAAGGCTCCTTCCAGCATTGTAGTTCGACAACCTTTTTGCTAATTAATAAAGATCGAATTTCCTTTCTACAAGTTATTCTCTCAAAGAACTTGTGCGCTTAGAACCTAGTTGAGACCAGCCCTCCTAGCTCTAAGTTTGTGATTTATCACGAGGTTCATCACCCCTCGTGTGGTTCACTTCACCTTCCATCTTTTACCAACCAGAAAACCCCCATCCAGAAGCCTAAGGTTGAGTTTCTCACCTAATCTTCTACAAACAGCCCACGCGTATACATCCTTGAATCAAGGCTTGTCTCAGCCAGTCTGGTCTCTTGGCTGGATGTACGACCTGATGTCCTCATCACACCCGGTCTAATTGTAAGAGTAGAGGTGTGGGAAGCGTTGTGCAGTCAATCATTACAGCAGCTTGGAGTAAATCAGTGGCATACTTAGGCTTGATTTAGAACTAAACCAGAACTGGTACAGTGTGCCTGAATACCCAAAAAATAGTGGAGATGACCCATATCTTTCATCCTGAATTTCTCACTAAGCACTTTAACTAGATCAGCCATCATTTTTGCATTATTTCCCGTAAGCAACATATCGTCAACATACAGAAGTAGTAGCAAGAGGGTGGTATCTTGTCGATAAATAAAGAGAGATGGATCTTGGGTGCTGCAAGTGAACCCAAAATGTAGAAGATAAAAGCTAAATTTATCGAATCAAGCTCTAGGAGCTTGTTTAAGCCCATAAATTGCCTTATGGAGCTTGCAGACATGATCGGAAAGAGTGGCATCTTCAAAACCAGGAGGTTATCTTATGTAGACATTTTCATTTACATCTCCATGGAAGAAAGCGTTCTTGACATCTAGTTTCTTGTCCTCCCATTGTTCTATTGTCGCAAGATGTAGGATTATACGAACTGTGGCGATTCGAAATACTGGACTGTACGTCTCAAGGAAGTCAATTCCCTCTTCTTTCTCATACCCCTTTGCTACCAGTTGTGCATGCAATTTATCTACCGTGCCATCAGCTTTGATATTGGTTTTGAATACCCACTTGCATCCCAAGATGTTGGCATTCGGTGGAGGAGGAACAAGATTCCAAGTCTTAGTTTCACGGCATGTGTCTATTTCTTCTTTCACAGCAACATGCCATCCTGAGTGTTTTAAAGCCGCAACCACTGTCTTGGGTTCCTTAGGAATGTCTTTGAATGCCATCAAGTAGTATCAGGATTGGGCTTAAATACCATCTTTAGCTCGGGTTCTCATGGAATGATTGTTTGTATACCGGTAAAACTAAGGGCTGTGTATTTGTTTCCTCAATATGACCTTGAGAATTGTCCCATTGGGAAGAGCTAGAGCTCGTCTTATTTGAGGGAGGAAAGTCTGGGAGAGGAGAAACTTGCTGAGTCTCAACTTTTGAATGAGAGTTATCTGCTGTAATGTTGCTGGAGTCTTTTGAACATGCTCTTCTGGTGGAGATGATGGAGTCTCAAGACTTTGAGTAGCAAGCTTATGACCGGAGAACCATGCTGAGAGAAGAGGGGTATGTGCAGGCTGAATAAACTTGTTGTAGCATTCAGCAAAGGGGAAACATTGTTCATCAAACAAGACATATCTACTGATATATACTCGTCTGGTGGGAGGATGAAGACAACGGTATCCCTTATACTTTTCATTATAGCCAACAAACACACACAACAACGATTTTGGATCGAACTAGCTCTGAGAATATGATCTTAAATTCGGGTAGCACACGCAACCAAAGATCCTTAATGAGGTATAAAGTGGAGCTTTACCATGAAATAGTTGAAATGGACTGAGCATTTTGGAGTGAACCGAAGTGGATAAGCCATTGCTGAGGAAGTTGGCAGTAAAAAGAGTTTCAACCCACAAGGTTTGAGGAAGATGACTTTGAAATAGCATAGACATTATGAGGTCAACTAGATGTCTGTGTTTTCTTTTTGCAAGACCATTTTGTTCAGGTGTGTGAGGGCAAGATATATACTGTTTTATTCCATGTTCTGAGAAGTGATTCAAAAACTGCTTGTTGACAAATTCTCCACAACCATCACTTTCGAAGATGCCAATTTTTGCATTGAAATTAGTTTCTACCATACGTTGAAACATTTTGAATATTGAAAACACATATGATTTCAACTTAAGTGGATAGAACCAACAAAACCTTGAATAACTGTCGATGAATATAACATAGTAGTGAAAGCCTTGAACGGAAATAAATGGAGAAGGATCCCACACATCACTGTGTATCCTTTCAAGTGGTCTAGACGCTTGAAAAACCGATTTAGAAAAGGCAAGTTTGCAAGTTTTTCCTAACTGACATGACTTACACATAGACATTGTGGTCTTATTAAACGAAATCGCCTTGATAGAAGATAGATGTTGCAAAACTCTATGATGTGGGTGCCCCAACCTCCTGTGCCATATTTCATCACTAACAACCTGCTGCCGCGATGCATAAAAGGCAAGGAAGTGAGGATTCTCCAGCCTATAAAACCCTTCATGCTTGCTTCCCTGAGTGAGAAGCTTGTTTGTCTTTTTGTCCTTAAGAAATACATTGTGAGAATCAAAGGTGAACGAGCATGGGTAGTCATCAATCAATTTTGACACTGAAATCGATGACTTAGTAATATCAGGGCAAACCAACACATCATGAAGATGTAAAGTGCCTGACAGAGATGGCAGAGCAATGGATCTTATATGGGTTATTGGTAAAAAAAATCTCCATTTTCTACCATAACAGATTCTGAGCCACCATAGGACAGAGCAGTGTGCAGATTTTGAGTAGAGTTCGTGACATGGTGGGTTGCTCCGGTGTCGGGATACCATTCAGTCCTGGTGTTTTCTTCCGGCTCTGTAATCCGTAGTGCAGCCATAGCTTGAGGAGATTCTTCTATTTAAAACGCTTGGTTGAACTTTTTATGGCATTTAAATGCAGCATGTCCATATTTCCCACAAATTTGGCATGTTGGGCGAGTTATTTCTTCTGAGTTAAGTCCACGAGCTTTGCCTTGGTCAAACTGCTGAAAAAAGCCACGTTCTTGAGTGGTGAAAGAGCCTCTGCCTTGATAGTTTCCTCTGCTCGTTCCACGGCCACAATTAAAGAATCCTCCTCTGTTGGTGTAGAAGGCTTGATGAGGAGAAACTTCAGTTGTCATGGCATAAGTTTGAAGCTTGTCATCAAACCCCACAAGCTTAAAAATTACATCCTCTAGAAAAGGTCCAGGAAAAGCATCCGTTGAGCTCTCAATGACTGTACATATAGATTTTTTTTGCTATGAAATAGGCGAACCTATATAGTCAAGCTGACTGCACAAGGTTTTCATTTCAGAAAGATATTCTGACATATATTTTGTTCCTTTGACAGTAGTTTGTAGCTTCCTTTGTAAATCTAAATTTCGAGTAGCTGGCACCCTGTTATATTTCTTTGCGAGTGCAAACCATACCTCATGTGTAGACAGGAGACTATAAACTGATTTTAGCGCATCTTCTCACAGCGACCCATAGAGCCACACCATCAGTAGTTGGTCCTTCTGCACCCATTTTTGGTATTCTGGATTGATGGTTTCTGTAACTTGTTCACCGGTTCGAACATTGATGGTGGGTGGAGGTCTTGGAGTAGCATCGGTAACGATTCCTCTCAGCATTTGATTCGAAAAGAATTGTTCAAATTGAAGTTTCCATAGGAGGTAGTTGTTGTCCGTGAGATTGAGAGTAACATATTGAGAAATCGTTAGAGTGTAGGTTGAGAAGAGATCTGTTGTTATTTCTTTGGCTCTGATATCATGAAAGCAGGAAGAAATAACAAAGTTTGAACCAAAAACAGAGAGAAATAGTCAAGGCTTTAATCGTTTGATTTCATATTTTCTTGATACGTGAAGTTGTTACAATGCTCTGTTTTTATAAAAATTATAACCACTAGAATTATGACATGTGTCTTCATCTTCACGCTCTACTCATGCAGCTTGATCCAAAAGTACTATAAATTTGTTTTCTAATTGAAAGAAGGAGGATGGTGTCCTCTCTGTGCTTCTATCGCCGTATGCTGGTCTGTATGCAGATCATCTATTTTGTGCAATAAATGATGCAGAAGGAATTTTTGACGTCTTTTTTGTTTTTGAATTGAATTGGTTGGTCATGGGCTTCATGTTTTGGTCGTAGCTCACTTTTGTGACTTTTCCTTGGGTTGTATATTGTGTAATGAAGTTGCCTTACTAGAACATATTGGGTTATGTGTTTAGAGTCTTCTCGGCCAAGCAGCTCTTCCAGCTTCACGAATTATGTCATATCTTTCGATTCTTCCAATAAATCAATTTCAAACAACATACATTTGAAAGGAAAATTCTTGCTCTATCATACTGCTAGTAATCAGAATTTGTCATAATTATTCGAAATGGTCTTATTTTTTCTTTTCTATCTATATAACCTTAATAACTTTAAAATGCTAAAAACACTAAAACACTAAAAACATTTAAAAACGAAAGCAAAAATGTCATAACAAACTATTAGAAAATTTTATGAAAATAGATTAAAAATGGGTGTTATCATCTCTCTCTATAATTTCTTTTATTTCACTCCGCAATACATTGAAAGATTATTGTAATTGAATTTTTGGACCTTATTGCAATAAAAAAAGTTTGACCAAAAATACTACCAAGTTAGAACGTAAGTTGCAAAAATGATTTTTTGTCACAACGGATCGAACCAATAACTCAACATATTCATACGAAAATTGAACACTCTCATACGAAGAAAAATGGAGTCGAAGTCCACACATATATAATGGATGTAGAGGTGATACAACCACTAAACTCCTACTCTTCTTCCGTTGCAAACTGATTCAAACTTTGAATTCAAATACTAAACTAACTCCCAAAAATTCTATTTCGCAAAACTAACCATTTGTCTCTTTTATATCTCTAACAACCTTTATATTTATACTTTTGCCATTATTATTATTATTATTATATATATATAATAAAATACAAAAAGATAACTAAATACACACATATTCAAATATTTAGATCTTTTTTACTACTTCAATCATCATTGTGAACTACCTTTGAGCTCTAAATACATCAATCAACCATATTTTATTCCTAATACTTCATCAAATCAAATTTCAACTCAATATATTTCATTTTCTCTCTAAATTTCTTTAAAATTGCGTTCATCTTATTATGTTCTAAAGCTTGCAAGTTTGGAAATAATCATCATATTTTTGCAAAAACAAGATTAGAAAAATAGATATTGGTCATCCTTGAAGTTAGAAGAGATCATTCACTTGAAAATCAAGATCTAAAATAATTTTTTTGTTTTTTGCTATGACTTTCACGTTACATATCGCAGATTTTTCAATAAGTCTACTTTGTATTTATATTTTAACATTGAAGAACTTGAATAAATCCGTCAATGTTGTAAGCACTCTTGGTTAAGTACTTATATTTGATTGATATTATCAACTTCTTAAATGTCACTCTTTCCCATGAGTAGCTCTCAAACACAGCTACATCCATCACCAATCTAACGAAGTTGCATTAGTTCCAACTCTACGATCTCGTACATCAATGAAAAATGCAAAAATCACCAAATACTCCAACTTAATCCTTTCAGGCATGTTCATATACCACAACTTGCACAAGCATTTATCAAATTCCTTAACTAGGATTTCATCAGTAATTACTCCAAGCTTCTTCCAAAAAATTCTCATCTTTTTTGTAACATTCATGTTCAGCTTTTCATCTAAACTTTCATCATAGGTGCAGTTTAAGTCAATCAAATATTCAAAATCATTTAGGGAGAACCGTACCGTATTATAGGTGAATCACATTGTAGGTGAAAAATTAACATGTGATGTACTAGCCTCGACGGCCATCCAAAATCTAGCTTGGAGAATTTCAAACATACACCCAGAGATGAATTACATAGTATCATTCATTTGCTTCGAGAGCAGCCACTAATGTAGGAAACAATTTACTATCACATATGTGGTACGCAATGCTCTTGTCTGAAACGAGCTCTTCATCTTTGGTGAAAAGCCTACAATCGCAATGCACTCTATTTTACAGTTTGCAAACAATACAAATCAATAATTCAAATAAATAAAGTGTGCAAACATAAACAAATTATTTATTTATATAATAATTATAAACGAGATCTTTCAATATAAACAAATCAATTGAAAGAAAGAAGATAAAACAAGGTTTACAAACATAAACAAATCATTACTTAGTTCAAACAAAGTTTGCAAACAATACAAACGAAGTGTGCAAGATCAAACAATATATGCACAAACAACCTAAGTCTATAAAAAAAAACAAAGTCTATAAGAACAAACGAAGTTTGCAAAAACAAAAGATATAAGAACAAACGAAGTCTACCAAAACAAACGAAGTTTGCTACAACAAACGAATTTTGCCAAAACAAACAAATTCTGTTAGAACAGCGAATTTTGCAAAAATAAACAAAGTTTAGAAACGAATGCAATATACATAAAATGCGAATGCAGTCGAAACCATCAAAAAATGCAACAAATCCACCAAAAAATGCAACAAATCCACCAAAAAAGACAACTAAACCACTGAAAATACAACCAAACCACCAAAAAAAGCAACCAGACCACCAAAAAATTGCAATCCCAGACCACCAAAAAAATGCAACCAAATCACTGAAAAGGAGATCCAAACAACCGAAAAAATGCAACCATGGACACTACATTTAAACCCACTGAAAAATGTAAAAATATTCAGAAACTAAAATGTTCAGAATTAACCAAACATTTATAGGGTATATTTATATGCAACAAAAAATGTAAACCCACCAAAAACATAAAAATATTCAGAAGCTAAAATATTTAAAATTAACCAAACATTTATATGAAATGCAGCAAAAATATTCAGAAGGTAAAAAATACATTTAATCAATAATATCAATGATATCAATAATATAAAAACTACAAAAAAATCTAAATCTAAACAAGATCTTTTCAAAATCTGAAATAAATTCAACTAATATGAATAAAAATAAAAATCTACACAAGATCTGAATCTAAATCTAAAATACAAAATCAAACATAAATCTAAAACACAGAAGTCACTAAAAATTCAAAACAAATTTTAAATCTAGAGAAAGCCACGGAAGTTCAAACTACAAAACTCAAAAATCCTAGTTCAAAACATAACATATCAATATGAAAATGAAACAACCAAAGTAGGCATGTTCGTTTCGTAGCCGCAGGAACCTGCGGCTGCGTCATACGGCCAAACGTTGTTCGTTTGACCACCGCAGGTTCCTGCGGTCAAACGCTGCGGTCGACCGCAAAAAGCTGCGATCAAAATTTTTAATCGCTGCGAAATTATAGCGTTTGCGATCAAACAATTGCGATATAACCTGCGGCGACAACCTGCGGCGACAACCTGCGACGATCAAACGAACAACAATATTACTGCGTCTAACCGTAGCGTCTGACCGCAGGTCGCTGCGGCAGACAAACAAACAGCGCTAGTATCAAAAAATATCAATAACTAAAACACTAGATCTACTCAAATGAAAACAACCCATACCTTTGGTGGCGCGTGAGACGACAATGCGGGCTCTGCTGTGACGTGGGATGGACGAAGATGGATGTTGTATCGACTGGGTTGAAGTGTTGCGGTTGGGGGGTTGGTGGGCTTGATGGTGCGAATCCCGACGGTTTCACTACTGAGCGACCATAGCATTGCAATTTTCCAGGTAATCGCGGCGGTGTGACGGCGGCAATATCATCTGGACGACGGTGGCGACAACAATGGAATACGCGACTTCTCGAGGAATGCTCTCAAATTTTTTTGGAGGCCGAAAATGAGTGGTAAATTTTAAAGTTTCGTTCATATGGGGATAGTAAATTTTGGTTGGTTAAAAAACTATAACTTTGGTTATATTAAATTAAAAACTGTAGTTTGTTGTTTTTTATTTTTTTTACAAAACAGATTTTTCGAAAAGTAGATTTTGTATTTTTATAAAAAATAATTAGACTTCTGAGAAATTTGATTTCTATTTCTATTTTGTGCAAATTTCTCAAAAAATCTGATTTAATTACAAATATTTTCACTACATACTTATCAAAAAGTTTGATTTATATTTTTTTACGAATCACATTTTTCGAAAATTTTGTTTTGTATTTCATTTACAAACTAGAATTTTCAAAATCTATTTTATATTTTTTTTATAAAACAGATTGTTTTCATTAACATGGCATACTTCATAGGCAAAATGTAACTGATATTTATAAACTATTTTTTTATGTTGGTTTTATAATATCTCTACCCCAAAAGCTATTTTTTCCAAATGATTTTTTATGTATGTTAATTTCGAAGTTGAACTCAAGTTCTAAATAATTTTTAGCAATTCCCTAGAAAATAATAGAGTGCATGAATTTGTTCTTCCGCTATAATGGTCCCATAGTGACCTTGAATGACACATAATTAAAATAGTATTAACTTACAACATTTATAATAATGTTGAAATGAAAAATCTGATTTTTGTTCGTTATACTTTAGATTGTGGGGTTTTAAATTCAAAATTTAATAAAAAAAATTCTAATACAATAAATTACATTCGGTAACACAACTTTACTATAAAATTCTAGGAATAACATATTACTATTATGGTCAGTTTTGTCCTCTCAATTTCTTGTTTTACCCCTACATATTACCAATTATAGCAAATATAATAAACAAATTTTGTATATTAATATACAGTAAGTTACGACATGCATAAGAACATAAAAAGGGATATAAATCAATTTGAACAATTGTCAGCTTGCGCATTTCAATTTGAATTTGAAAATTTGAATTTCTTACATAAACTTTAACTTGTATGTTTTTTCAACAAATTTGTTAATGGTGTTAATAAACTATAAAAAATGTTGAGTCATCCGTGGCAAATATCAGAATAATGTGCAACACAAAAAGACGTTATTTTCCACTTTAAACAAAACAACTTAGTTTTAAGTTAGGATTTAAAAAAAAACTTTTTCTTCCTCTTCCTTTTGCCTTCCTCCTCTCCTTTCCGTTCCTCCTCCTTTCCCTTCCTCCTCCTTTCCCTTCCTCCTCCTTTCCCTTCCTTCTCTTTAAAGTGCAAATGAAGAAAAGAACATTTTTTTTCATCAGGTCTCCTCAACAGCTTTGTTTATGGCAAGGATAACGGAGACCTCAAGTCCGTGACTAAAGGCTCGGTTGAAGAGAAGACGAGACTGGAAGGTGGAGATGAAAGAGAACCACGAAAGGAGAGCAATTAGAGCAAATATGAGCATACCCATTGCAGCATTATATATACGTCCAAACTCACAAACTGTTTACCACAATCCAATCAGTTTAATCACCCATTTCCATTTGATGGCTAGAAACATTATTGCCCAACCCGTCGGAATGAAACCCATCACGCATGCAAACATGTCTGGAATCGACAGATCTGTTAACGTAATGGCTAAAGATATTAGGGCAATCACTGTCAGCAAAACTATTCCCTGTAGAAAACGTAGTGAAAACCATTTATTCGTTTGCACTTCAAAGAGGAGGAAGGAAAGAATGAGGAAGCAAAAGAAACTTTTTTAACCCTAACTTAAAAAGACGTTGTTTTGCTTGAAATATAAAACGATGTCATTTTGTGTTGAACATTAGTCCGGTACTTACCACAGTGTCGGCTGATTAAATATTTTTGACGGTTTAATAACACCATTAAAAGATTTGTTGAAAAAATGTACAAGAGGTAAAGTTCTTGTAGGAAATTCAAATTTTTTATCTGTTCATGTGGTATTACGCACTGCTACTAAATTCAGGTCAAATGAACACGATGGAAATTGTTCAAGTTGCTTTAGACCTTTGTCTCTTAAGAACATAGAGAATAACTGTTTCTGAAAGATATGCAACTTAAATTAATGATCAAAATTTTTATTTCAAAATTTTGAAAAGAAACCAAAGCGCGATGTAAACAATCTAAAATCAAAGCTTCGAGTTTTTTCAGAGGAACCAAATTGGCGTACTATGTCCATCAATTTTTATATGTGCAGTTCGAAAATATGCAAAAACCATTTGACCCCATAAATACTCGCTTCATTCCTTATCCATTTCTTTTTGACGAAGCCTCAGTGCTCGCCAGATATTTTAAACAAAACCTATTTCAAGATGCAAAACAATGGTATGTTATTAGTTTTGATGGATTAACTATAGAAAATGTGGTTGCTTTTTTGGCGTGTGAATTTCATAGAAGGAATGAAAAGGTTACAAAATTTTAAAATAACCTCAGAAGTGTGTGCCTTGCCAAAAAAAATAGTGAAAAACAAGGGAAATGGAGAATTTGAAACGTTGTAGTTAATATAACCACAAGATCCAATGATTAGCTTTGTGAGCACCAAGAGAGGAGAGTCGTCCAAGTGTGGAGAAAGATCTGCGGGAGTAGGAGGCAGTGAAGAAAAAGACACCAGATTTCTTCAGAGAAAGGACACTTCAAGAAAAGATGATTGCGGGTCTCAGAAACACGGTTGCAAAAGGGATAGAAGGGAACAATAATCCTTCCCCAGTTAAGCCGTCCACACTAAAAAATCATGTATCGGGAGAGCACCTTTGAACCAGATAGAGCTTGCCCAGGGCATTTGCTGAGCACGACGACGAATAACTCCGAAGACAAAGCTGTGAGATTGGCGGCATTTACACACCAGTACGTGACGTCCTCCAAAGTGTAAGCCGATTGGGTAAGGATGGTGGTGAGATAAGCATGGAGAGAGAGCCTGATCAGATCTCGGGATGGCAAGTGCCCACCAAAGAGGTTGCAAGCGTCAGACACAAAGGCTGAGCACTAGAGACGTAGATCTCTCGGCCCATGTGGCCCGATAAAGTCATGGAGCGGACCAAATGGGGACCAAATATCAAACCAAAATTTCGTTGATAAGCCATTCCCAATAGATTTCATGATGAATTTTACAGCTAGGGGCCGAAGTATGAGCAGAGACTTCCAACTCCAAGGACGGAGACTAGATTCCTTGATGGAACAATAACTTTCTCCTTGTATGTGATGCTGGTACTGCCAAGCGACCTAAAAAGATCTTTTTCTTCTGAACAGGAGCCAGCAAAGTTTTAGACAGAGGTTGCGGTTATATAACCCAAAATTACGTTACCCTAGGTTTCTCTTTTTTCGGTAAACGTACGGTGTGTTAAGCAAATTTTGTGGCTTTTGCTGAGGAAGTTTCACCTGTCCAAAGGAAACAAGAGCAGAGGGACTCTAATTGCCAAATTCAGCCTTTAGGAAGGATAAAAATGAAGCCCAGAAATTGATCAAACCCATGATTTCTGAGACAATAAGTTGAAAGCCTTCCTGCAAAAGAAAGGGTTCTTGAAGCCCAAACCTGGAGTCGACCTTGCATCTTGGAGATAGTAGGATGTATTCCGATATCCGAAGCTTATGAGTCATGAGGGGCAAGCCAAGGTACTTTATGGAAAACAAGCCAACTTTGAAACCAACCCTAGAGATGGAAATGGTTTCAAATTAGTTTAACCCAACATGGAAGAGAGTGGTTTGTTCATCATTAAACGCGACCAACCCACAATAGTGTCCATTATATCAATAAGCATGTGGAGAGATTCCGTGCGTCCATCAAAGCAAATCATTATATCATCCACAAACATCAAATACGAAATCGCTAGGCTGCTAACCTTTGGGGTGATAGCGATCAAACCAGAATCAAAAGTATCATGAAGGAGTCCCGAGCAGACTTGTATCACTATACTAAATAGATACTATTAAAGGGGATCATCTTTTTAAGGCCGTTGGAGCTTTTAAATAAACCTTCCAATTGTCCATTCACTGAGACCGAGAAAGAGGCAGATGAGACACAACTATCCAAGTGATGAATCTTGGGGGAAAATCGCAGAGCTTCAAGATGTCAAAGAGGAAATCCCATCTCACACAATCAAAAGCTTTCCTTATATCCACATTAAGTATGGCCCTTTTTGAAATATTTTTAGTATTGTTCCCATGTATTAAGTCAGTCACAAGAAGGACATCTTTGGCGAGGAGTCTCCCCGGAAGGAAAGTTTTTGGATAGTCTGAAATCATTTTTGGAAGCAAGGACTTGAACCAAGAGGTTAGAGGTTTTGCGATTACCTTATAGAGGGTGTTCAAACATGCAATCGGTCTGAAATCTTGAGGGAAAAATGCATTTGGAATCTTAGGGATGAGAACCAAATTTTTGTAATTCCATTGAGATAACAGTTTTTTCCGTAGAAAAAAATTTCTACAATTGCCGAGGTTATTTCTTGATACAAGCCTCGATTCAAGGTTTGGATGCGCGTGGGCTGTTTGGAAAAGGTTAGGTGAGGAACTCGACCTTAGACTTCTTGGATAGGGGTTTTTGGTTTGGTATTGGATGGAAGGGTGAGGTGAACCACACGAGGTGTGATGAACCTCGTGATAAATCACAAACTTAGAGCTATGAGAGCTAGTCTCGACTAAATTCTAAGCGCACAAGTCTCTTTTGAGAGAAAGCTTGTTGGAAGAAAGTTCTACTTTATTAATATCGAAAAGGTTGTCGAACTACAATGCTAGAAGGAGCCTTATTAATATGTTCAACAGCTTGGCTTTCTAGGGTCGACTCAAAGAAAGAAAAGGAAAGATTACAAAAGTGCACAAATGGAAAATGTACAAAAGTGCATAACCGAAAAATGACCTATTCCTAAAATGTCTTTGACTCAAAAATGTAAAGAATATAAATCCTACCCTGCAAAACAGAAAGAGGAAAATATCCAAATTGAAAACTTACCTTTCTTACCTCACGGCCAAGAAATGGAAGGTGGTTGTCCTTGTGGCATGCATGCGCCTTGCTTATAGTCTTCGACTTGGAGTAGGGTTAGGAATCTTTGGGCTCTGACCTCTCTTGTTACTAAAGCCCAAGTCTCTGATCCCTTGCATTGTTGAGAAGGCTTTGGACTTTTCTTTGCACTTCTGGTCCACTGTCCTTAGTCGATCTTCCTCTAGGAGCTTGTCGACCCATAAGCTGAACTTGTGGAAGAGTGCTCTTGATCTGCTCCTTGTCATTGCTCCTGGTGGCACCACTAGTGTAGAGGCTTCCTCTAGATGCATGTCCTGAAGCTGGTAGCTTATCTGGTCTGAGTCTGCTTGTGTAGATGCTGAAATGCCCGTGTACTCGGCTGGATGGGCTGTACCGGTTGGACTGTGCGAGATGCTGGCTGGAATGCCTTCTAGACCGGCCAAGTTGATCCCGGAGTCGGCGGGTCACCAAGGGGACCGGCGGTATCATCCACGTCGCCACCAATTGTGCCAGAGGTTTGGGCCTCTCTGCCGGCAATGCTGATCGGTCCGGTCCTGTTGGTCGAGGGTCCGGCAGTACCGCTTGAGCCGGCAGACGTGCCAAATGGCCCGGCTGTCTCGGGCAAGCTTCTTGGTCGGCCAGACTGGTGTCCTGGCCGGACATACGACCTGATGTCCCCATCATCCCCTCCCTCTTCAGTAGGTTTTGACCTCAAAACTGGTTCATCTGCATGGAAAGGGGCTAAGTCAGTTACGTTGAACGTGTTGGGCACATTAAACTCACCTGAGAGCTCGATCCGGTAGGCGTTGTTGTTGATTCTCTCCAGCACTCTGAATGGCCCATCTCCTCTTGGTGCTAGCTTGGAACTCCTTAGATTGGGGAACCTCTCCTACCGTAGGTGTAGCCACACCCAATCGCCTGGTTGAAAGATCACCTCTTTTCTTCCCTTGTTAGCATGAGTCGCGTACTGCCCGGTCCTCTTCTCCAAGTTCTCTGCTACTTTCTAGTGTAACTTCCTTATGAACTCTGCCTTGGATGCTCCGTTGAGGTTGGTCATTTCTGCTGGTGGCAGTGGCATTTGCTCCAATGAGGTGAGAGGGTTGAAGCCGTATACTACTTCAAATGGTGTCTTCTTAGTTGCTGAGTACACGGCTCGGTTGTAAGCGAACTCTATGAATGGCAGACACTCCACCCAAGTCTTGAGGTTCTTCCCTAATGTAGTCCTGAGAAGAGTTGATAGTGTCCGGTTGACAACTTCAGTTTGGCCATCGGTTTCAGGATGGCAGGTGGTAGAGAAGAGTAGCTTCATGCCTAGCTTCCTCCAAAGGGTCCTCCAGAAATGGCTGAGGAACTTGGTGTCCCTGTCTGATTCGATGGTCCTTGGCACTCCATGAAGCTGTACTATCTCTTTGAAGAACAACTCGGCTGTTTGCGTGGCATCATTGACATTGGCACACGGAATGAAGTATGCCATCTTGGAGAATCTATCCACCACTACAAAGATTGCATCTTTGTGGTTGATCTTGGGCAGACCTAGAACAAAATCCATTGAGATGTCCACCCATGGATGTGTAGGTATGGGCAGTGGGAGATACAACCCGTGAGGTTGCACTCGGGACTTTGCCTTCTTGCAAGTGATGCATCTTGCACAATGAGCTTCCACTGTCCTCTTGATGTGTGGCCAGTAGAAGTGCTCCTTGACCACTGCTAGAGTCTTGTCGACACCAAAGTGGCCCATGAGTCCTCCTCCATGAGCTTCTCGAATGATAAGCTCCCTTAATGATCCTTGTGGTATGCACAGCCTTCTTTCTCGGAACAAGAACCCCTCATGGATGTAGAACTTGCCATGACTCCCTGTGCCACGCTCCTTGTAGCTCTCAGCAAAGTCAGGATCATCCTTGTATAGGTCCTTGATGTGCTCGAATCCTAGGACCTTTGTCTCCATGGTTGATATCAAGGCAAACCTCCTTGATAGTGCATCGGCTACCACATTGTCTTTGCCCTTCTTGTACTTGATGATGTATGGGAAGGTCTCTATGAAACTCCATCCACCTGGCATGTCTCTTCTTGAGATTGGTTTGCCCTCTGAGGTGTTTGAGAGTCTCGTGATCAGTGTGGATCACAAACTCCTTGGACAGCAAGTAATGCTGCCAAGTCTCCAAGGCTCGGACAAGGGCATAAAGCTCCTTGTCGTAAGTGGGGTAGTTCAGTGAGGCACCACCTAGCTTCTCACTGAAGTATGCCACTGGTCTCCCTCCTTGGGTTAGCACTACTCATATGCCTATTCCCGAGGCATCAGACTCCACTTCAAACGTCTTGTTGAAATCGGGTAGGACTAGCATTGGTGCATGTGTAAGGTTGTCCTTCAAGGCCTTGAATGCCTTCTCCTGAGCTTCTCCCCAGCTGAATCCCACGTTCTTCTTCACTACTACCGTCAATGGTAAGGCAATACTACTGAAGTTGGGCACGAATCTCCTGTAGAAGCTGGCCAGTCCGTGGAAGCTCCTCACTTGGCTAATGTTGCTTGGTGTTGGCCATTCTTGTATGGCTCGAATCTTCTCTTCATCAACCTGTAGGTCCTGTGAACTTACAACGAAGCCTAAAAAGACAAGTTTATCAGTACAAAAGATGCACTTCTTGAGATTGGCATAAAGCTCTTCTTGTCGAAGGGTTTTAAGTGCCATCTCAAGATGTGTGAGGTGTTCCCGTAGGCACTTACTATAAACCAAAATGTCATCAAAGTAAACTACTACGAACTTACTGATGTACGCCCTAAGAACTTGGTTCATAAGGGGCATGAAGGTGCTTGGGGCATTAGTCAAGCCAAATGGCATGACTGTCCACTCGTAGAGCCCTTGCTTTGTCTTGAAAGCAATCTTCCATTCATCACCTTCCTTCATCCTGACCTGGTGGTATCCACTCTTGAGGTCTATCTTGGAAAAGACCGTGGCTCCACTCAGCTCATCTAGCATGTCATCCAGCCGTGGTATTGGATGCCAGTACTTGACTGTGATGTTGTTGATTGCTCGGCAGTCCACGCACATTCGCCAAGTCCCATCCTTCTTGGGCACTAGTAGCATTGGTACGGCACATGGACTGAGGCTCTCTCGAACATAGCCTTTCTCCAGGAGCTCCTTGACTTGCTTCTCAAGCTCCTTGGACTCCTTTGGACTCATCCGGTAGGCTGGCCGGTTGGGCAGGGCTGCTCTGGGCACTAGATCGATCTGGTGTTCTATGCCACGTAAAGGAGGCAAGCCTGCTGGTATCTCCTCTGGAAACACATCCTGGAACTTGTTGAGGAGAGTTGCTACTTCAAGAGGTAGCTCTACCTGTTCTTTCTCTATATTCAACACTTCTTTGAAAACCATTAGTAGCATTAGATCCTTTGAGGCTAAAGCTCTCCGGACATGACTTGGTTGAATAAAAAAATTAGATTTAATGAGATTTTTTTCCTTACTCATTTGCTGTTGAAGCTCATGTACCTGGGCAGGTGTGAGAGGAGCTAGGCTGACCTTTCTCTTGTCATGTACGAAAGTGTAGAGATTGGTTTGGCCATCATGCCTGGTCTCCTTGTCAAACTGTCATGGCCTTCCTAGCAGAAGATGGCCATCTTGCATGGGCACCACGCCGCACACGACTTGGTCTTGGTACTTGCCCACACTGAATGGCACAGTGACTTGCTCATGGATCTTGAGCTCCACTTTGTCATCAGGCCATCTGAGTCTATATGGTCGAGGATGCCTTGTCTTCTCTAGGCCTAGCTTATCAACCATGTATGCACTAGCAACGTTAGTGCAAGAACCACCATCTATGATGAGGTTACATACCTTGCCCTTGATGGTGCAACGACTATGGAAGATGTTCTCCCTTTGGATGGTCTCTGAAGGATCCACCATTGCACTGAGGATGCGTCTAGTGACCAGCACTTCCCCCACATTAGGGTACTCAATGTCACCATATTCCTCTTCTGGTTCATAGTCCTCTTCATCTTGGGACTCATATTCTCCAGCCTCTGTAATCAACATGACCCGGTTGTTTGGGCACTCCCTTGAGATGTGTCCACGACCCCTACACTTGAAACAAGTGATGTCACATGATCTTTAAGGGTTAGAAGACTTACCAGGCTCTCTCTGGTCACGGGTGGGTTCAGGAGGCTTGCTCTTGAACCTTGACTCGATCTCTATGCTCTTGCTTTTGTCTACGGGCTTGGGAATGTTGCTTGGTGCCCAAGGCATCTTAGGCTTGCTGCGGATGTCTTGGCTCTAACGTTTGATGTGCTGTTCAGCTTGGGCAGATAGGTGGAAGAAGTCTTTGAAGTCATTGTAGATTTGCCTTTCCACCTTGCGGCTGATTCTTTCTTGGAGTCTATCCAAGAATTGTGCCATCAACGCTTCTTCATCATCATTGAGCTCCAACCTGTTCCTTAGCTTCTCGAACTCTTCATAGTACTCCTCTACTGATCTGGTACCCTGCTTAAGAGTACGAAAACGACGTTGCAAATCTCTATGAAAGTAAGGGGGAACAAACCTTTGTCGCATGAGGTCTTTCATGTCGACCCATGAGTCTACGGGCCTCATTCTCTTCCTCCTTCTGTCAGATACCTCATGATCCCACCAGATGAGGGAATTGTCCGTGAGTTGTGCTACTGCCATTGAGACTCTCCTAGGTCCTGGTTGGTTGTAATGATCAAAGATATGATCCATTCCTCTCTCCCAATCTAGGTAAGCCTCGGGGTCTACTTTTCCTGCAAAACTTGGAGGAGTTAGCTTAACATCAGGATGAGTTACCCGGTTATAGGCGTGTTCATCTCCATCCTCATGATATCTAGGAGGCATTCTTGGTCTCTGGTGAAGACCATATGGCTCAAAGCCATCATCTTCTGCCTCTGGTTGCCGTGGAGGTCCCCTCGGCCTATGGTGATAGTTATGAGGTTGTGTGTCCTCATCTCCATCTGGCTGGGGTTCCTCCTGTTCGTGCCGTGTCCAAAGGTGCTCAGGACCCTCAGGACGGTCTTGCTCAGCTCTCACGTGCCTTATGGCCTGGAATCTCACCGGTCTTTCCACGCGCTCCAACCTCTCGCCTATTGATGCGAGTTGTGTTTGGAGAGTGGTGAACATGGCCATCATGGCTTCGGTTGCTTCTTTATTTTCTTCTGCCATTGCGTACTACAAAGATAGAAGACAAGTTATGCTGCTCCTAAATTATTAGGAGGGTTTTCTTTTATAAGGGGATTCGAAAAAATGCAAAAAGGAAAATCTGAGAAATGGAAAATTCGAAAATTCGAAAATATGGAGATTTGAATAAAAAGGAAACTTTCTTGACAACTATTGCTAGCTGTCCAATTCGAATTATTTTGGTATTTCCTATTTTCTTTTTCTTTTCTTTTAATTTAATTTAAAAATAATAGAAATATGACTCTAACAAAAAGGAAAGTCGAAAATTGTAATGCAAGAATGATTCTAGAACCTAGTGATGCACGTAGGAACTAGATGCACTCGGTATGAACTTAGATGTTATTTTTTTTGATTTTCTTGAATGAAACTTAAACTAATGTAAGAACAAGAAACAAAACAAGTTAAAGTATAGAAACAACCTGGTTTAGGAGCTTTAAGCTCTGATACCAAAATGATACAAGCCTCGATTCAAGGCTTATATGCGTGTGGGCTGTTTGGAAAAGGTTAGGTGAGACACTCGACCTTAGACTTCTTGGATAAGGGTTTTTGGGTTGGTATTCGATGGAAAGGTGAACCACACGAGGGGTGATGAACCTCGTGATAAATCACAAACTTAGAGCTAGGAGGGCTGGTCTCAACTAGGTTCTAAGCGCACAAATCTCTTTTGAGAGAAAGCTTGTAGGAAGAAAGTTCTACTTTATTAATATCAAAAAGGTTGTCGAACTACAATGCTGGAAGGAGCCTTATTAATATGCTCGACTGCTTGACCTTCTAGGGTCGACTCAAAGAAAGAAAAGGAAAGATTACAAAAGTGCACAAATGGAAAATGTACAAAAGTGCATAACCGAAAAAGACTTATTCCTAAAATGTCTTTGACTCAAAAATGTAAAGAATCTAAATCCTACCCTGCACAACAGAAAGAGGCAAATATCCAAATTGAAAACTTA
>JAEVFF010001381.1:0-25531 GCA_018901945.1 Pugionium dolabratum | reverse complement strand
TCTATGTCTCCGTATTCTACATCTGGTTCAAAGTCCTATTCATCTTGAGACTCATATTCTCCAGCTTCCGTGATCAGAATGACCCGGTTGTTTGGGCACTCCCTGGAGATGTGACCGCGACCCATACACTTAAACCAAGTGATATCACGTGATCTCTGAGGGTTAGAAGACTTACTAGGCTCTCTCTGGTCATGAGTTTGTTCAGGAGGCTTGCTCTTGAACCGTGATTCTATCTCTATGCTCTTGCCTTTGTCTATGGGCTTGGTGCTATTGCTTGGTGCCCAAGGCGTCTTAGGTTGTTGCATATGTCTTGGCTCTTACGCTTGATGTGCTGTTCGGCCTAGACAGAGAGGTGGAACAAGTCCTTGAAATCATTGTAGATTTGTCTCTCCACTTTGCGGCTGATTCTTTCATGCCATCCATCCAAGAACTGAGCCATTAATGCTTCTTCATCGTCATTGAGCTCCAGCCTGTTTCTTAGCCTTTCAAACTCCTCATAGTACTCATCTACTGATCTTGTACCCTGTTTAAGAGTACGAAAATGGCGTTGCAAATCTCTATGAAAATAAGGTGGACAAACCTTTGCCTCATGAGATCCTTCATGTCGACCCAAGAGTCTACATGTCTCAATCTCCTTCTCCTACGGTCAGAAGCCTCACGATCCCACCAGATGAGGGAATTATCCGTGAGTTGTGCTACTGCCATGGAGACTCTCCTAGGGCCTGGTTGGTTGTAGTGGTTGAAGATGTGATCCATCCTCTTTTCCCAATCTAGATATGCCTCGGGGTCTACTTTTCCTGCAAAACTAGGAGGTGTTAGTTTGACAACGTGACTGTTTACCCGGTTGTAGGTGTAGTCATCTCCATCCTCATGATTTCTAGGGGGCACTCTTGGTCTCTGGTGGTGACCATATGACTCGTAGCCATTGCCCACTGCTTTTGGTTGCCGTGGAGGTCCTCTGGGCCTAGGGTGATAGCCGTGAGGCTGTTGGCCCTAATCTTCATCAGGCTGGGGTTCCTCCTGTTCTGGCCGTGTCCTTGGGTGATCAGGACCTTCAGCAGGGTCTTGGTCAGCCCTCACGTGCCTTATGGCCTAGAATCTCACCGGCCTCTGCACACGCTCCAGCCTCCGCCGATTGATGCGAGTTGTGTTTGGAGAGTGGTGAACATGGCCTTCACGGCCTCAGTTACGTCTTGATTTCCTCCTTCAGCTATTGTGTGCTACAAGAAGAAAACAAGGTTAGTTGCTCCTAAGAATTCTTTAGAAGGGTTTTCTTTTATAATATAAGTAGATGCAAATAGAAAAAGGAAAAAGTAGAAAAAAGGAAAAAAGTAGAAAAAAGGAAAAAAGTAGAAAAAAGGAAAAAAGTAGAAAAAAGGAAAAAAGTAGAAAAAAGGAAAAAAGTAGAAAAAAGAAAAGTTTCTAACAATTAATGTGCAAATCTCCTAGATCTTTTTGGTCGATTTTTTTTATTTTTCTTGGTAGTTTTCGTTTTTTTTTGTTTTTAATTTAACTTAAATAATAATGGAAGATATGCTCTAATAAAAAGAAAAGACGAAATTGTAAAGCAAAGAATGAATATAAACCCTAGTGACGCACATAGGAGCTAAATGCACTCGGTTTGATTTTTAGGTGTTATGTTTTTGGTTTTTTAAATGAAACTTAAACTAATACACGAACTAGAAATAATACTAAAGTAAAGCATAGAAACAACCTGGTTTTAGGAGCTTACGCTCTAATACCAAAATGATACAAGCCTTTAATCAAGGCCATAACACTCGCGGCTGGTTGGAGAAGACTAGGTGAGAAACTCGGCCTTACGCTTCTGGATAGGAGCTTTTGATGGGTATTGGATGGTGGGGTGAAGTGAACCATGCGAGGGATGATGAACCTCGTGATATATCACAACTTAGAATCTAGGAGAGCTGGTCTCAACTAGGGTTCTAAGCGATAGAGTTTTAGGAGAAAAACTCGTAGGAAAAAGTGTTCTCTTTATTAATAATCAAAAATTTGTCGAAATACAATGCTGAAGGAGCCTTATTAATATGCTCGGCAGCTTTGACCTTCTAGGGGTGACCCAAAATAAAAAATGGAAAAGATACAAAAGTGCATAAGGAAAATTACAAAAAGGAAATAACTGAAAAATGACAACTACCTAAATTGTTCTTCACTCAATAAATAGAAAACTTACTCTTCCTACCCTGCAAAACATAAAATGCAAGTATATAGTTGAAAACATACCTTTATTACCTTTCGGCCAAGAAATGGAAAGTGGCCGACCTTGTGGCATGAATACGCCTAGCTCGTAGTCTTCGACTTGGAGTAGGGTTATCAAATGTTGGGCCTTGACCTCTTTTGACACTAGAGCCCAAGTGATACAAGCCTCGATTCAAGGCTTATATGCACATGGGCTGTTTGGAGAAGGCTAGGTGAGAAACTCCACCTTAGAATTCTTGTGATACAAGCCTTGATTCAAGGATGTATGCGCGTGGGCTGTTTGGAGAAGTTTAGGTGAGAAACTCGACCTTAGACTTCTTGGATAGGGGTCTTTGGGTTGGTATTCGATGGAAAGGTGAAGTGAACCACACGAGGGGTGATGAACCTCGTGATAAATCACAAACTTAGAGCTAGGAGGGCTGGTCTCAACTAGTTTCTAAGCGCACAAGATTCTTGAGAGAAAACTTGTTGGGGAAAAAGTTCTATCTTTATTAATATCAAAAAGGTTGTCGAACTACAATGCTGGAAGGAGCCTTATTAATTTGCTCGACAGCTTGACCTTCTAGGGTCGACTCAAATAAAGAAAAGGAAAGTTTACAAAAGTGCACAAATGGAAAAGATACAAAAGTGTATAAACGAAAAAGGACCTATTCCTAAAATGTTCTTGACTCAAAAATGTAAAGCATCTAGATCCTACCCTGCAAAACAGAAAGAGGCATATATTCAAATTGAAACTTACCTTAACTTACCTCACGGCCAAGAAATGGAAGGTGGCCGTCCTTGTGGCATGCACACGCCTTGCTCCTAGTCTTCGACTTGGAGTAGGGTTAAATATCTTTGGGCCCTGACCTCTCTTGCCACTAAAGCCAAAGTCTCTGATGTTCCTTGTGTTGTTGAGAAGCCTTTGGACTCTAATTTGCTCTTCTGGCCCATTGTCCTTAGCTGCTCTTCCTCTAGGAGCTTGTCAACCCATAAGCTGAATTTGTGGAAGAGTGCTCTTGATCTGCTTCTTGTCATTGCTCCTGGAGGTACCACTGGTTTAGATACTTCCTCTAAGTGCATGTCCTGGAGCTGGTAGCTCATTTGGTCCGAGTCCTCTTGTGTAGAAGTGGAAGTGCACGTGTACTCGGCTGGATGGCCTGTACCGGCTGGATTGTGCGCGGTACTGGCCGGAATGACTTCAGGACCGGCCAAATTGATCCCGGAGTCGGCGGTGTCATCAGGGGGACCGGCGGTGTCATTCACGTCCCCACCAAGTGTGCCGGAAGCTTGGGCCTCACCGCCGGCGATGTTGACCGGTCTGGTCCTATAGGTCGAGGGTCCGGCGGTACTGTCTGGTCCGGCAGGCGCGCCAGATGGTCCTGCTGTATCGGGCAAGCTTCCTGGTCGGCCAGTCTGGTCTCCTGGCTGGATGTACGACCTGATGTCCTCATCATTCCCTCCCTCTTCAGTAGGTTTTGTCCTCAAAACTGGTTCATCTGCATGGAAGGGGGCCAAGTCAGTAACATTGAATGTATTGGACACATTAAACTCACCTGGGAGCTCGATCCGGTAGGCGTTGTTGTTGATCCTCTCGAGCACTCTGAATGGTCCATCTCCTCTTGGTGCTAGCTTGGAACTCCTTAGGTTTGGGAACATCTCCTGCCGTAGGTGTAGCCACACCCAATCGCCTGGTTGAAAGATCACCTCCTTTCTTCCCTTGTTGGCATGAGTCACGTACTGCCCGGTCTTCTTCTCCAAGTTTTCTGCTACCTTCTGGTGTAACTTCCTTATGAACTCTGCCTTGGATGCTCCGTTGAGGTTGGTCATCTCTGCTGGTGGCAGTGGCGTTTGCTCCAATGGGTGAGAGGGTTGAAGCCGTATACTACTTCAAATGGTGTCTTCTTGGTTGTTGAGTGCACGGCTCGGTTGTAAGCGAACTCTATGAATGGCAGGCACTCCACCCAAGTCTTTAGGTTCTTCCCTATTGTAGTTCTGAGAAGAGTTGATAGTGTCCTGTTGACAACTTCAGTTTGGCCATCGGTTTGAGGATGGCAGGTGGTAGAGAAGAGTAGCTTCGTGCCTAGCTTTATCCAAAGGGTCCTCCAGAAAATGGCTGAGGAATTTGGTGTCCCTGTCTGATACGATGGTCCTTGGCACTCCATGAAGCCGTACTATCTCCCTGAAGAACAGCTCAGCTGGTTGTGTGGCATCATTGACATTGGCACATGGAATGAAGTGTGCCATCTTGGAGAATCTGTCCACCACTAAAAAGATTGCATCTTTGTGGTTGATCTTGGGCAGACCTAGAACAAAGTCCATTGAGATGTCCACCCATGGATGTGTGGGTATGGGCAGTGGGAGATACAACCTGTGAGGTTGCACTCGGGACTTTGCCTTCTTGCAAGTGATGCATCTTGCACAATGAGCTTCTACTGTCCTCTTGATGTGTGGCCAGTAGAAGTGCTCCTTGACCACTGCTAGAGTCTTGTCGATACCAAAGTGGCCCATGAGTCCTCCTCCATGAGCTTCTCGGATGATAAGCTCCCTTAATGATCCTTGTGGTATGCACAACCTTCTTTCTCAGAACAAGAATCCCTCATGGATGTAGAACTTGTCATGATTCCCTGTGCCACACTCCTTGTAGCTCTCAGCAAAGTCAGGATCATCCTTGTATAGGTCCTTGATGTGCTCGAACCCTTGGACCTTTGCCTCCATGGTGGATATCAAGGCAAACCTCCTGTATAGTGCATCGGCTACCACATTATCTTTGCCCTTCTTGTACTTGATGACGTACGGGAAGGTTTCTATGAACTCCATCCACCTGGCATGTCTCCTCTTGAGATTGGTTTGCCCTCTGAGGTGTTTGCGAGTCTCATGATCAGTGTGGATCACAAACTCCTTGGACAGCAAGTAATGCTGCCAAGTCTCCAATGCTCGGACAAGGGCATAAAGCTCCTTGTCATAAGTGGGGTAGTTCAGTGAGACACCACCTAGCTTCTCACTCAAGTATGCCACTGGTCTCCCTCCTTGGGTTAGCACTGCTCCTATGCCTATTCCAGAGGCATCACACTCCACTTCAAACGTCTTTTTGAAGTCGGGCAGGACTAGCACTGGTGCATGTGTAAGGCTGTCCTTCAAGGCCTGGAATGCCTTCTCCTGAGCTTCTCCCCAGCTGAAACCCACGTTCTTCTTCACTACTGCCGTCAGTGGTGAGGCAATACTGCTGAAGTTGGGCACGAATCTCCTATAGAAGCTGGCCAGTCCGTGGAAGCTCCTTACTTGACTGATGTTGCCTGGTGTTGGCCATTCTTGTATGGCTCGAATCTTCTCTTCATCAACCTGTAGGCCCTGTGAACTTACAACAAAACCTAAAAGGACAAGTTTATCAGTACAAAAGATGCACTTCTTGAGATTGGCATAAAGCTCTTCTTGTCGAAGGGTTTTAAGTACCATTTCAAGATGTGTGAGGTGTTCCCGTAGGCACTTACTATAAACCAAGATGTCATCAAAGTAAACTACTACAAACTTACTGATGTACGCCCTAAGAACTTGGTTCATAAGGCGTATGAAGGTGCTTGGGGCATTAGTCAAGCCAAATGGCATGACTGTCCACTCGTAGAGCCCTTGCTTTGTCTTGAAAGCAGGCTTCCACTCATCACCTTCCTTCATTCTTACCTGGTGGTATCCACTTTTGAGGTCTATCTTGGAGAAGACCGTGGCTCCACTCAGCTCATCTAGCATTTCATCCAGTCGTGGTATTGGATGCCTATACTTGACTGTGATGTTGTTGATTGCTCGGCAGTCCACGCACATGCGCAAAGTCCCATCCTTCTTGGGCACTAGTAGCACTGGTACGGCACATGGACTGAGGCTCTCTCGAACATAGCCTTTCTCCAGGAGCTCCTTGACTTGCTTCTCAAGCTTCTTGGACTCCTCTGGACTCATCCGGTAGGCTGGCCGGTTGGGCAGGGCTGCTCCGGGCACTAGATCAATCTGTTGTTCTATGCCACGTAGAGTAGGCAAGCCTGCTGGTATCTCCTCTGGAAATACATCCTGGAACTTGTTGAGGAGAGTTGCTACTTCAGGAGGTAGCTCTACCTGTTCCTTTTCTACATTCAACACTTCTTTGAAAACCATTAGTAACATTAAATCCTTCGAGGCTAAAGCTCTCCGGACATGGCTTGGTTTAATAAGAAAATTAGACTTGATAAGTTTCTTTTCCTTACTCATTTGGAGTTGTAGCTCGTGTACCTGGGCAGGTGTAAGAGGAGCTAGGCTGACTTTTCTTTTGTCATGCACAAAAGTGTAGAGATTGGTTCGGCCATCATGCCTGGTCTCTTTGTCAAACTGCCATGGTCTTCCTAGCAGAAGATGGCCAGCTTGCATGGGCACCACGTCGCACACGACTTGGTCTTGGTACTTGCCCACACTGAATGGCACAGTGACTTGCTCATGGATCTTGAGCTCCACTTTGTCATCCAGCCATCTCAGTCTATATGGTCGAGGATGCCTTGTCTTCTCTAGACCTAGCTTATCAACCATATATGCACTAGCAACGTTAGTGCAAGAACCACCATCTATGATGAGGTTACATACCTTGCCCTTGATGGTGCAACGGCTGTGGAAGATGTTCTCCCTTTGGATGGTCTCTGAAGGATCCACCATTGCACTGAGGATGCGTCTAGTGACCAGCACTTCCCCCACATCAGGGTACTCAATGTCACCATATTCTCCTTCTGGTTCATAGTCCTCTTCATCTTGGGACTCATATTCTCCAGCCTCCGTAATCAGCATGACCCGGTTGTTTGGGCACTCCCTTGAGATGTGTCCACGACCCCTACACTTGAAACAAGTGATGTCACGTGATCTTTGAGGGTTAGAAGACTTACCAGTCTCTCTCTGGTCACGGGTGGGTTCAGGAGGCTTGCTCTTGAACCTTGACTCGATCTCTATGCTCTTGCCTTTGCCTACGGGCTTGGGAATGTTGCTTGGTGCCCAAGGTGTCTTAGGCTTGTTGCGGATGTCTTGGCTCTTACGTTTGATGTGCTGCTCAGCCTGGACAGATAGGTGGAACAAGTCTTTGAAGTCATTGTAGATTTGGCTTTCCACCTTGCAGCTGATTCTTTCTTGGAGTCCATCCAAGAATTGTGCCATCAATGCTTCTTCATCATCATTGAGCTCCAACCTGTTCCTTAGCTTCTCGAACTCTTCATAGTACTCCTCTACTGATCTAATACCCTGCTTAAGAGTACGAAAACGACGTTGCAAGTCTCTATGAAAGTAAGGTGGAACAAACCTTTGTCGCATGAGGTCTTTCATGTCGACCCATGAGTCTATGGGCCTCATTCTCTTCCTCCTTCTGTCAGATACCTCACGATCCCACCAGATGAGGGCATTGTCCGTGAGTTGTGCTACTGCCATTGAGACTCTCCTAGGTCCTGGTTGGTTGTAATGATCAAAGATATGATCCATTCTTCTTTCCAATCTAGGTAAGCCTCGGGGTCTACTTTTCCTGCAAAACTAGGAGGAGTTAGCTTAACATCAGGATGATTTACCCGGTTGTAGGTGTGTTCATCTCCATCCTCATGATGTCTATGAGGCATTCTTGGTCTCTGGTGAAGACCATATGGCTCAAAGCCATCATCTTCTGCCTCTGGTTGCCGTGGAGATCCTCTCGGCCTATGGTGATAGTTATGAGGTTGTGTGTCCTCATCTCCATCTGGCTGGGGTTCCTCCTGTTTGTGCCATGTCTTAAGGTGCTCAGGACCCTCAGGGTGGTCTTGCTCAGCTCTCACGTGCCTTATGGCCTGGAATCTCACCGGTCTTGCCACGCGCTCCAACCTCTCGCCTATGGATGCGAGTTGTGTTTGGAGTGTGGTGAACATGGCCATCATGGCTTCGGTGGCTTCTCTATTTTCTTCTGCCATTGTGCTACAAAGAAAGAAGACAAGTTAGGATGCTCGTAAATTATTAGGAGGGTTTTCTTTTTATAAGGATTCGAAAATTTGCAAAAAGGAAAAAAATCTGAGAATTGGAAATTCAAAAATGTGAAGATTTGAAAAAAAGGAAACCTTCTTGACAACTTGTGCTAGCTGTCCAATTCGAATTCCTTTGGTATTTTTCCTATTTTATTTTTCTTTTCTTTTTAATTTAACTTAAAAATAAAGGAAATATGATTTAAACAAAAAGGAAAACATTAATGGTAATGCAAAGTGAATCTAAACCCTAGTGATACACGTAGAAGGCTAGATGCACTCGGTTTGGAGTTTGATGTTATTTTTTTATTTTTCTTGAATGCAACTTAAACTAATGCAAGAACTAAAAACAAAACAAGCAAAAGGACAGAAACAACCTGGTTAGGAGCTTTAAGCTCTGATACCAAAATGATACAAGCCTTGATTCAAGGATGTATGTGCGTGGGCTGTTTGGAGAAGTTTAGGTGAGAAACTCGACCTTAGACTTCTTGGATAGGGGTTTTGAGGTTGGTATTCGATGGGAAGGTGAAGTGAACCACATGAGGGGTGATGAACCTCGTGATAAATCACAAACATAGAGCTAGGAGGGCTGGTCTCAACTAGATTCTAAGCGCACAAGATTCTTGAGAGAAAACTTGTTGGGGAAAAAGTTCTATTTTTATTAATATCAAAAAGGTTGTCGAACTACAATGCTGGAAGGAGCCTTATTAATATGCTCGACAGCTTGACCTTCTAGGGTCGACCCAAATAAGAAAAGGAAAACTTACAAAACTGCACAAAGGAAAAGATACAAAAGTGTATAATCGAAAAAGGACCTATTCCTAAAATGTTTTTGACTCAATAAAAGTAAATATTCTAGATCCTACCCTGCAAACAGAAAGAGGCAAATATTCTTATTGAAAACTTACCTTAACTTACCTCATGGCCAAGAAATGGAAGGTGGCCGTCCTTGTGGCATGCACGCGCCTTGCTCCTAGTCTTCGACTTGGAGTAGGGTTAAGAGTCTTTGGGCCCTGACCTCTCTTGCCTCTAAAGCCCAAGTCTCTGATGTCCCTTGTGTTGTTGAGAAGCCATTGGACTCTTCCTTGCACTTTTGGCCCATTGTCCTTAGTCGATCTTCCTCTAGCAGCTTGTCGACCCATAAGCTGAATTTGTGGAAGAGTGCCCTTGATCTGCTTCTTGTCATTGATCCTTGAGGTACCACCGGTGTAGATACTTCCTCTAGGTGCATGTACTGGAGCTGGTAGCTCATTTGGTCCGAGTCCTCTTGTGTAGAAGTGGAAATGTGCGTGTACTCGGCCGGATCGGTTGTACCGGCAGGGTTGTGTGAGGTACTGGCCGGAATGCCTTCAGGACCGGCCAAGTTGATCCCGGAGTTGGCGGCATTACCAGAGGGACCGGCGGTGTCATCCATGTCGCCAAAAAGTGTGCCGGAAGCTTGGGCCTCTCCGCCAGCAATGCTGGTTGCTCTGGTCCTTGTGGTCGAGTGTCCGGTGGTACAGCTTGGGCCGGCAGGCGTGCCAGATGGTCCGGCTGTTTTGGGCAAGCTTCCTGGTCGGCCAGTCTGGTCTCCTGGCTGGATGTACGACCTGATGTCCTCATCAGTGTAGCCACACCCAATCGCCTGGTTGTAAGATCACCTCCTTTCTTCCCTTGTTAGCATGAGTCACGTACTGCCCGGTCCTCTTCTCCAAGTTCTCTGCTACCTTCTGGTGTAACTTCCTTATGAACTCTGCCTTGGATGCTCCGTTGAGGTTAGTCATTTCTGCTGGTGGTAGTGGCGTTTGCTCCAATGGGGTGAGAGGGTTGAAGCCATATACTACTTCAAAGGGTGTCTTCTTGGTTGCTGAGTGTTCGGCTCGGTTGTAAGCGAACTCTATGAATGGCAGGCATTCCACTCAAGTCTTGAGGTTCTTCCCTAGTGTAGTCCTGAGAAGAGTTGATAGTGTCCAGTTGACAACTTCAGTTTGGCCATCGGCTTGAAGATTGCAGGTGGTAGAGAAGAGTAGCTTCGTGCCTAGCTTCCTGCAAAGGGTCCTCCAGAAATGGCTGAGGAACTTGGTGTCCCTGTCTGACATGATGGTCCTGGGCACTCCATGAAGCTGTACTATCTCCCTGAAGAACAGCTCGGCTGTTTACGTGGCATCATTAACATTGGCACACAGGATGAAGTCTTCCATCTTAGAGAATCTGTACACCACTACAAAGATTGCATCTTTGTGGTTGATCTTGGGCAGACCTAGAACGAAGTCCATTGAGATGTCCACCCATGGATGTGTAGGTATGGGCAGTGGGAGATACAACCCGTGAGGGTGCACTCGGGGCTTCACTTTTTGCAAGTGATGCACCTTGCACAATGGGCTTCTACAAACCTCTTGATGTGTGGCCAGTAGAAGTGCTCCTTGACCACTGCTAGGGTCTTGTCGACACCAAAGTGGCCCATGAGTTCTCCTTCATGAGCTTCTCGGATGATAAGTTGCTTTTACGATCCTTGTGGTATGCACAGCCTTCTCTCTCGGAACAAGAATCATTCATGGATGTAAAACTTGCCATGACTCCCTGTGCCACACTCCTTGTAGTTCTCAGCAAACTCAGGATCATCCTTGTATAGGTCCTTGATGTGCTCGAATCCTAGGACCTTTGCCTCCATGGTGGATATCAAGGCAAACCTCCTTGATAGTGCATCGGCTACCACATTTTCTTTGCCCTTCTTGTACTTGATGACGTACGGGAAGGTCTCTATGAACTCCATCCACCTGGCATGTCTCCTCTTTAGATTGGTTTGCCCTCTGAGGTGTTTGAGAGTCTCGTGATCAGTGTGGATCACAAACTCCTTGGACAGCAAGTAATGCTGCCAAGACTCCAATGCTCGGACCAGGGCATAAAGCTCCTTGTCGTAAGTGGGGTATTTCAGTGAGGTACCACCTAGCTTCTCACTGAAGTATGCCACTGGCCTCCCTCCTTGGGTTAGCACTGCTCCTATGCCTATTCCAGAGGCATCACACTCCACTTCAAACGTCTTGTTGAAATCGGGCAGGACTAGCACTGGTGCATGTGTAAGGCTGTCCTTCAAAGCCTGGAATGCCTTCTCCTGAGCTTCTCCCCAGCTGAATCCCACGTTCTTCTTCACTACTGCCGTCAATGGTGAGGCAATACTGCTGAAGTTGGGCACAAATCTCCTGTAGAAGCTGGCCAGTCCGTGGAAGCTCCCTACTTGGCTGATGTTGCTGGGTGTTGGTCATTCTTGTATGGCTCGAATTTTCTCTTCATCAACCTGTAGGCCCTGTGAACTTACAACAAAACCTAAGAAGACAAGTTTATCAGTACAAAAGATGCACTTTTTGAGATTGGCATAAAGCTCTTCTTGTCAAAGGGTTTTTAGCACCAACTCAAGATGTGTGAGGTGATCCCTTAAGCATTTACTATAAACCAATATGTCATCAAAGTAAACCACAATGAACTTACTGATGTCCGCCCTAAGAACATGGTTCATAAGGCGCATGAAGGTGCTTGGGGCATTAGTCAAGCCGAATGGCATGACTGTCCACTCGTAGAGCCCTTGCTTTGTCATGAAAGCAGTCTTCCATTCATCACCTTCCTTCATCCTGACCTGGTGGTATCCACTCTTGAGGTCTATCTTGGAGAAGACCGTGGCTCCACTCAGCTCATCTAGCATGTCATCCAGCCGTGGTATTGGATGCCGGTACTTGACTGTGATGTTGTTGATTGCTCGGCAGTCCACACACATTCGCCAAGTCCCATCCTTCATGGGCACTAGTAGCACTGGTACGGCACATGGACTGAGGCTCTCTCGAACATAGTCTTTCTCAAGTAGCTCCTCGACTTGCTTCTCAATATCCTTGGACTCCTCTGGACTCATCCGGTAGGCTGGCCGGTTGGGAAGGGCTGCTCCGGACACTAGGTTGATCTGGTGCTCTATGCCACGTAAGGGAGGCAAGCGTGCTGGTATCTCCTCTGGGAACACATCCTGGAACTTGTTGAGGAGAGTTGCTACTTCAGGAGGTAGCTCTACCTGTTCCTATTCTATACTCAAAATTTCTTTGAAGACCATTAGTAACATTAAATCTTTCGAGGCTAAAGCTCTCCGGACATGGCTTGGTTGAATAAGAAAATTAGACTTGATAAGTTTCTTTTCCTTACTCATTTGGAGTTGTAGCTCGTGTACCTGGGCAGGTGTAAGAGGAGCCAAGCTGACCTTTCTTTTGTCATGCACAAAAGTGTAGAGATTGGTTCGGCCATCATGCCTAGTCTCTTTGTCAAACTGCCATGGCCTTCCTAGCAGAAGATGGCCAGCTTGCATGGGCACCACGTCGCACATGACTTGGTCTTGGTACTTGCCCACACTGAATGGCATAGTGACTTGCTATTGGATCTTGAGCTCCACTATGTCATCGAGCCATCTCAGTCTATACGGTCGAGGGTGCCTTGTCTTCTCTAGACCTAGCTTATCAACCATGTACGCACTAGCAATGTTAGTGCAATAACCACCATCTATGATGAGGTTACATACCTTGCCCTTGATGGTGCAACGGCTGTGGAAGATATTCTCCCTCTGGATGGTCTCTGAGGGATCCACCATTGCACTGAGAATGCGTCTAGTGATCAGCACTTCCCTCACATCAGGGTACTCAATGTCACTGTATTCTCCTTCTGGTTCATAGTCTTCTTCATCTTGGGGTTCATACTCTCCAGCTTCTATAATCAACATGACCCGGTTGTTTGGGCACTCCCTTGAGATGTGTCCGCGACCCCTACACTTGAAACAAGTGATGTCACGTGATCTTTGAGGGTTAGAGGACTTACTAGGCTCTCTCTGGTCACGGGTAGGCTCAGGAGGCTTGCTCTTGAACCGTGACTCGATCTCTATGCTTTGCCTTTGTCTACGGGCTTGGGAATGTTGCTTGGTGCCCAAGGCATCTTAGGCTTGCTGCGGATGTCTTGGCTCTTACGTTTGATGTGCTGCTCAGCCTGGACAGATAGGTGGAACAAGTCCTTGAAGTCATTGTAGATTTGCCTTTCCACCTTGCGGCTGATTCTTTCTTGAAGTCCATCCAAGAATTGTGCCATCAAAGCTTCCTCATCGTCATTGAGCTCCAGCCTTTTCCTTAGCCTCTCAAAGTCTTCATAGTACTCCTCTACTGATCTGGTTCCCTGCTTAAGAGTACGAAAACGTCGTTGCAAATCTCTATGAAAATATGGTGGAACAAACCTTTGTCTCATGAGGTCTTTCATGTCGACCCATGAGTCTACGGGCCTCAATCTTTTCCTCCTTCGTTCAGACACCTCACGATCCCACCAGATGAGGGCATTGTCCATGAGTTGTGCTACAGCCATGGAGACTCTCCTAGGGCCTAGTTGGTTGTAGTGATCGAAGATGTGATCCATCCTTCTCTCCCAATCTAGGTAGGCCTCGGGGTCTACTTTTCCTGCAAAACTCGGGGGTGTTAGCTTAACATCAGGATGAGTTACCCGGTTGTAGGCGTGTTCATCTCCATCCTCATGATGTCTAGGAGGTATCCTTGGTCTCTGGTGACGTCCATATGGCTCGAAGCCATCACCTTCTGCCTCTGGTTGCGGTGGAGGTCCTCTCGGCCTATGGTGATAGTTATGAGGGGGTGCGTCTTCATCTCCATCTGGCTGGGGCTCCTCCTGTTCGTGCCGTGTCCTAAGGTGCTCAGGACCCTCAGAATGGTCTTGCTCAGCTCTGACGTGTCTTATGGCCTGGAATCTCACAGGCCTCTCCATGCGCTCCAATCTCTTGCCTATTGATGCGAGTTGCGTTTGGAGGGTGGTGAACATGGCCATCATGGCTTCGGCTGCTTCTCTATTCTCTTCTTCCATTGCGTACTACAAAGAAAGAAGACAAGTTATGCTGCTCCTAAATTGATTAGGAGGGTTTTCTTTTATAGGGGGATTCGAAAATTGCAAAAAGGAAAAATCTGAAAAAAGGAAAAAACTTGAAAAATGGTAAGTTTAGAAAAATGGAAACTTCCTACAACTTGTGCTAGCTGTCCAATTCGAATTCTTTTGGTATTTTTCCTATTTTCTTTTTCTTTTCTTTTTAATGTAACTTAAAAATAATGGAAATAAGATTTTAACAAAAGGAAAATGTAAATGGTAATTCAAAAGTGAATCTAAGCGCTAGTGATACACGTAGAAGCTAGATGCACTCGGTTTAGAGTTTAATGTTATTTTTTTGATTTTTCTTGAATGCGACTTAAAATAATGCAAGAACAAGAAACAAAACTAACTAAAGGATAGAAACAACCTGGTTTAGGAGCTTTAAGCTTTGATACCAAAATGATACAAGACTTGATTCAAGGCTTATATGTGCGTGGGCTGTTTGGAGAAGGTTAGGTGAGAAACTCGACCTTAGACTTCTTGGATAGGGGTTTTTGGGTTGGTATTTGATGGAAGGGTGAAGTGAACCACACGAGGGTGATGAACCTCGTGATAAATCACAAACTTAGAGCTAGGAGAGCTGGTCTCAACTAGGTTCTAAGCGCACAAGATTTTTTAGAGAGAAAACTTGTAAGAAGAAAATTCGCACTTTATTAATATCAAAAAGGTTGTCGAACTACAATGCTGGAAGGAGCCTTATTAATATGCTCGACAGCTTGACCTTCTAGGGTCGACTCAAAGAAAGAAAAGGAAAGTTTACAAAAGTGCACAAATGGAAAATATACAAAAGTGCATAACCGAAAAAGGACCTATTCCTAAAATGTCTTTGACTCAAAAATGTAAACAATCTAGATCCTACCCTGCAAAACAGAAAGAGACATATATTCGAATTGAAAACTTACCTTTCTTACCTCACGGCCATGAAATGGAAGGTGGCCGTCCTTGTGGCATGCACGTGCCTTGCTCCTAGTCTTCGACTTGGAGTAGGGTTTGGAATCTTTGGGCCCTGACCTCTCTTGCCACTAAAGCCCAAGTCTCTGAAGTCCCTTGCATTGTTGAGAAGCCTTTGGACTCTTCTTTGCACTTCTGGCCCACTGTCCTTTGTCGATCATCCTCTAGGAGCTTATCGACCCATAAGCTGAATTTGTGGAAGAGTGCTCTTGATCTGCTCCTTGTCATTGCCCCTGGTGGCGCTCCTGGTGGCACCACTGGTGTTGAGACTTCCTCTATATGCATGTCCTAAAGCTGGTAGCTTATCTGGTCTGATTCTCCTTTTGTAGATGTTGCAATGCTCGTGTACTTGGCTGGATCGGCTGTACTGGCTGGAATGCCTTCTGGATCGGCCAAATTGATCCCGGAGTCGGCGGCATCACCAATGGGACCAGCGGTGTCATCCACGTCGCCACCAGTTGGGCCAGAGGTTTGGTCCTCTCCGCCGGCAACGCTGATCGGTCCGGTCCTGTTGGTCGAGGGTCCGGCGGTACCGCTTGACCGGCAGACGTGCTAAATGGCCCAGCTGTCTCGGGCAAGCTTCCTGGTTGGCCAGTCTGGTCTCCTGGCCGGCCATACAACCTGATGCCCCCATCAGAAGGCCATGGCAGTTTGACAAGGAGACCAGGCATGATGGCCGAACCAATCTCTACACCTTTGTGCACGACAAGAGAAAGGTCAGCCTAGCTCCTCTCACACCTGCTCAGGTACATGAGCTACAACAAAAAATAAGTAAGGAAAAGAAACTTGTCAAATCAAATTTTCTTATTCAACCAAGTCATGTCTGGAGAGCTTTGGCCTCGAAGGATTTAATGTTGCTAATGGTCTTTAAGGAGATTTTGAGTGTAGAAAAGGAACAGGTAGAGCTACCTCTTGAAGTAGCAAGTCTCCTCAACAAGTTTCAGGATGTATTTCCAGAGGAGATACCAGCAGGCTTGCCTCCCCTACGCGGCATAGAGCACCAGATCCACCTCGTGCCCGGAGCAGCCCTGCCTACCCGGCCAGCCTACCGGATGAGCCCAAAGGAGTCTAAGGAGTTTGAGAAGCAAGTCAAGGAGCTCCTGGAGAAAGGCTATGTTCAAGAGAGCCTCAGTCTATGTGTTGTACCAGTGCTGCTAGTACCCAAGAAGTATGGGACTTGGCGAATGTGCTTGGACTGCCGAGCAATCAACAACATCGCAGTCAAGTACCGGCATCCGATGCCACGGCTGGATGACATGCTAGATGAGGTGAGTGGAGCCACGGTCTTCTCCAAAATAGATCTCAATAGTGGATACCACCAGGTCATAATGATGGAAGGTGATGAGTGGAATACTGCTTTCGAGACAAAGCAAGGGCTCTACGAGTGGACTGTCATGCCATTCGGCTTGACTAATGCCCCAAGCACCTTCATGCACCTTATGAACCATGTTCTTAGGGCGCACATCAGTAAGTTCGTTGTGGTTTACTTTGATGAAATTTTAGTTTACAGTAAGTGCCTACGTTATCACCTCACACATCTTGAGTTGGTACTTAAAACCCTTTGACAAGAAAAGCTTTATGCCAATCTCAAGAAGTGGATCTTTTGTACTGATAAACTTGTCTTCTTAGGTTTTGTTGTAAGTTCACAGGGTTTACAGGTTGATGAAGAGAAGATTCGAGCAATACAAGAAGGGCTAACACCGAGCAACATCAGCCAAGTGTGGAGCTTCTACGGTCTGGCCAGGTTCTACAGAAGATTCGTGCCCAACTTCAGCAGTATTGCCTCGCCATTGACAGCAGTAGTGAAGAAGAACGTGGGATTCAGCTGGGGAGAAGCTCAGGAGAAGGCATTCCAGGCCTTGAAGGACAGCCTTACGCATGCACCAGTGCTAGTACTGCCCGACTTCAACAAGACGTTTGAAGTGGAGTGTGATGCCTCTGGAATAGGCATAGGAGCAGTGCTAACCCAAGGAGGAAGGCCAGTAGCATACTTCAGTGAGAAGCTAGGTGGTGTCTCACTCAACTACCCCACTTACGACAAGGAGCTCTATGTCCTAGTACGAGCATTGGAGACTTGGCAGCATTACTTGCTGTCCAAGGAGTTTTTGATCCACACTGATCACGAGACTCTCAAACACCTCAGAGGGCAAACCAATCTCAAGAGGAGACATGCCAGGTGGATGGAGTTCATAGAGACCTTCCCGTACTTCATCAAGTCCAAGAAGGGCAAAGACAATGTGGTAGCCGATGCACTATTAAGGAGGTTTGCCTTGATATCCACCACGGAGGCAAAGGTCCTAGGATTCGAGCACATCAAGGACCTATACAAGGATGATCCTGACTTTTCTGAGAGCTACAAGGATTGTGGCGCAGGGAGTCATGGCAAATTTTACATCCATGAGGGATTCTTGTTCCGAGAGAGAAGGCTGTGCATACCACAAGGATCACTACGAGAGCTTATCATCCGAGAAGCTCATAGAGGAGGACTCATGGGCCACTTTGGTGTCGACAAGACTCTAGAATTGGTCAAGGAGCACTTCTACTGGCCACACATCAAAAGGTCAGTAGAAGCCCATTGTGCAAGGTACCGAGTGCACCCTCACGGGTTGTATCTCCCACTGCCCGTATCTACACATTCATGGGTGGACATCTCAATGGACTTTGTTCTAGGTCTGCCCAAGATCAACCACAAGGATGCAATCCTTGTAGCGATGGACAGATTCTACAAGATGGCACATTTCATTCCATGTGCCAATGTCAATGATGCCACGCAAACAGTCGAGCTGTTTTTCAGGGAGATAGTACGGCCTCATGGAGTGCCAAGGACCATCGTGTCAGACAGGGACACCAAGTTCCTCAGCCATTTCCGGAGGACCCTTTTGAGAAAGCTAGGCACGAAGCTACTCTTCTCTACCACCTGCTATCCTCAAACTGATGGCCAAACTGAAGTTGTCAACCGGACACTATCAACTCTTCTCAGGACTACACCAGGGAAGAACCTCAAGACTTGGGTGGAGTGCCTGCCATTCATAGAGTTCGCCTACAACCAAGCCATGCACTCAGCAACCAGGAAGACACCCTTTGAAGTAGTATACGGCTTCAACCCTCTCACACCATTGAAGCAAACACCACTGCCACCAGCAAAGATGACCAACCTCAACGGAGCATCCAAGGCAGAGTTCATAAGGAAGTTACACCAGAAGGTAGCAGATAACTTCGAGAAGAGGATCGGGCAGTACGTGAGTCATGCCAACAAGGGAAGAAAGAAGGTGATCTTTCAACCAGGTGATTGGGTGTGGCTACACCTACGGCAGGAGAGGTTCCCTGATACAAGCCTTGATTCAAGGATGTATGCGCGTGGACTGTTTGGAGAAGTATAGGTGAGAAACTCGACCTTAGACTTATTGGATAGGGGTTTTTGGGTTGGTATTCGATGGAAAGGTGAAGTGAACCACACGAGGGGTGATGAACCACGTGATAAATCATAAACTTAGAGCTAGGAGGGCTGGTCTCAACTAGATTCTAAGCGCACAAGATTCTTGAGAGAAAACTTGTTGGGGAAAAAGTTCTATCTTTATTAATATCAAAAAGGTTGTCAAACTACAATGCTGGAAGTAGCCTTATTAATATGCTCGACAGCTTGACCTTCTAGGGTCGACTCAAACAAAGAAAAGGAAAGTTTACAAAAGTGCACAAAAGGAAAAGATACATAAGTGCATAACCGAAAAAGGACCTATTCCTAAAATGTTCTTGACTCAAAAATGTAAAGCAACTAGATCCTACCCTGCAAAACAGAAAAAGGCATATATTCGAATGTAAACTTACCTTAACTCACCTCACGGCCAAGAAATGGAAGGTGGCCGTCCTTGTGGCATGCACGCGCCTTGCTCCTAGTCTTCGACTTGGAGTAGGTTTAAGAATCTTTGGGCCCTGACCTCTCTTGCCACTAAAGCCCAAGTCTCTGATGTCCCTTGTGTTGTTGAGAAGCCATTGGACTCTTCCTTGCATTTTTGGCCCACTGTCCTTAGTCGATCTTCCTCTAGGAGCTTGTTGACCCATAAGCTGAATTTGTGGAAGAGTGCCCTTGATCTGCTTCTTGTCATTGCTCCTTGAGGTACCACTGGTGTAGATACTTCTTTTAGGTGCATGTCCTGGAGCTGGTAGCTCATTTGGTCCGAGTCCTCTTGTGTGGAAGTGGAAATGCGCGTGTACTCGGCTGGATCAGCTGTACCAGCTGGATTGTGCGTGGTACTGGCCGGAATGCCTTCAGGACCGGCCAAGTTGATCCTGGAGTTGGCGGCATCACCAGAGGGACCGGCGGTGTCATCCACGTCGCCACTAAGTGTGCCGGAAGCTTGGGCCTCTACGCTGGCAATGCTGACCGGTCTGGTCCTATTGGTCGAGGGTCCGGCAGGACTGCCTGGTCCGGCAGACGTGCCAGATGGTCCTGCTGTCTCGGGCAAGCTTCCTGGTCGGCCAGTCTGGTCTCCTGGCTGGATGTACGACCTGATGTCCTCATCATTTCCCAACCAAAGGAGTTCCAAGCTAGCACCAAGAGGAGATGGATCAACAACAATGCCTACCGGATCGAGCTCCCAGGTAAGTTTAATGTGTCCAACACGTTCAACGTAACTGACTTAGCCCCTTTCCATGCAGATGAACCAGTTTTGAGGTCAAAACCTACTAAAGAGGGAGGGGATGATGGGGACATCAGGTCGTATGTCCGGCCAAGAGACCAGACTGGCCGACCGGGAAGCTTGCCTGAGAGAGCCGGGCCATTTGGCACGTCTGCCGGCCCAAGCGGTACCGCCGGACCCTCGACCAACAGGACCGGGCCAATCAGCATTGCTGGCGGAGAGGCCCAAACCTCCGGCCCAACTGGTGGCAACGTGGATGACACCGCCGGTCCCATTGGTGACGCCATCGACTCCTGGATCAACTTTGCCGGTCTAGAAGGCATTCCGGCCAGTACCTCGCATAGTCCAGCCGGTACAGCCGATCCAGCTGAGTACACGAGTATTTCAACTTCTACCCAAGGAGACTCGGACCAGATAAGCTACCAGCTTCAGGAAATGCATCTAGAGGAAGTCTCAGCACCAGTGGTGCCACCAAGAGCAATGACAAGGAGCAGATCAAGAGCACGCTTCCACAAATTCAGCTTATGGGTCGACAAGCTCCTAGAGGATGATCGACAAAGGACAGTGAGCCAGAAGTGCAAAGAAGAGCCCAAAGGCTTCTCAACAATGCAAGGGACTTCAGAGACTTGGGCTTTAGTGGCAAGAGAGGTCAGAGCCCAAAGATTCCTAACCCTACTCCAAGTCGAAGACTAGGAGCAAGGCGCGTGCATGCCTCAAGGACGGCCACCTCCCATTTCTTGGCCGTGAGGTAAGAAAAGTAAGTTTTCAATTCGAATATATGCCTCTTTCTGTTTTGCAGGGTAGGATCTAGATTGTTTACATTTTTGAGTCAAAGACATTTTAGAAATAGGTCCTTTTTCGGTTATGCACTTTTGTACATTTTCCATTTGTGCACTTTTGTAAACTTTCCTTTTCTTTCTTTGAGTCAACCCTAGAAGGTCAAGCTGTCGAGCATATTAACAAGGCTCCTTCCAGCATTGTAGTTCGACAACCTTTTTGATAATTAATAAAGTAGAACTTTCTTCCTACAAGCTTTTTCTCAAAAGAGACTTGTGCGCTTAGAACCTAGTTGAGACCAGCCCTCCTAGCTCTACGTTTGTGATTTATCACGAGGTTAATCACCCCTCCTGTGGTTCACTTCACCCTTCCATCCAATACCAACCAGAAAACCCCTATCCAGAAGCTTAAGGTCGAGTTTCTCACCTAAACTTCTCCAAACAGCCCACGCGCATCCAAGCCTTGAATCGAGGCTTGTATCATTCTCCCCAGCTGAATCCCACATTCTTCTTCACTACTGCCGTCAATGGTGAGGCAATGCTGCTGAAGTTGGGCACGAATCTTCTGTAGAAGCTGGCCAGGGGGTGGAAGCTCCTCACTTGGCTGATGTTGCTCGGTGTTGGCCACTCTTGTATGGCTCGAATCTTTTTTTCATCAACCTGTAAGCCCTGTGAACTTACAACAAAGCCTAAGAAAACAAGCTTGTCAGTACAAAAGGTGCACTTCTTGAGATTGGCATAAAGCTCTTCTTGTCGAAGGGTTTTAAGTACCATCTCAAGATGTGTGAGGTGTTTCCGTAGGCACTTACTATAAACTAGTATATCATCAAAGTAAACTACCACAAACTTACTGATGTACGCCCTAAGAACTTGGTTCATAAGGCGCATGAAGGTGCTTGGGGCATTAGCCAAGCCGAATGGCATGACTGTCCACTCGTAGAGCCCTTGCTTTGTCTTGAAAGCAGTCTTCCACTCATCACCTTCCTTTATTCTGACCTGGTGGTATCCACTCTTGAGGTCTACTTTGGAGAAGACCATGGCTCCACTTAACTCATCTAGCATGTCATCAAGCCGTGGTATGGCGTGCTGGTACTTGACTGTGATGTTGTTGATTGCTCGGCAGTCCACGCACATTTGCCAAGTCCCATCCTTCTTGGGTACTAGAAGCACTGGCACGGCACATGGACTGAGGCTCTCTAGAACATAGCCTTTCTCCAGGAGCTCCTTGACTTGCTTCTCAAACTCCTTGGATTCCGTTGGACCCATCCGGTAGGCTGGTCGATTAGGTAAGGCTGCTCTGGGCACGAGGTCGATCTGGTGCTCCATGTCGCGTATGGGAGGTAAGTCTGCTGGTATCTCCTCAAGGAATACATCCTGGAATTTGTTGAGGAGGGCTGCTACTTCAGGAGGCAGCTCTACCTGTTCTTTCGCTACACTCAAAACTTCCCTGAACACCATTAGTAACATTAAATCCTTTGAGGCTAAAGCTCTCCAGACATGACTAGGTTGAATGAGAAAGTTAGTTTTAATGAGTTTCTTTTCCTTACTTGTTTTTTGTTGAAGCTCATGTACCTAGGCAGGTGTGAGAGGAGCTAGGCTGACCTTTCTCTTGTCGTGCACAAATGTGTAGAGATTGGTTTGGCCATCATGCCTTGTCTCCTTGTCAAACTGCCATGGCCTTCCTAGCAGAAGATGGCCAGCTTGCATAGGTACTACATCACAGACTACCTGGTCCTGGTATCTGCCCACACTGAATGGCACGGTTACTTGCTCATGGATCTTGAGCTCCACCTTGTCATCGAGCCATCTCAGTCGATATGGTCAAGGGTGTCTTGTCTTCTCTAGACCTAACTTATCAACCATATACGCACTAGCCACATTAGTGCAAGAACCACCATCTATGAGGAGGTTGCATACCTTGCCCTTGATGGTGCACCGGCTGGGGAAGATTTTTTCCCTTTGAATGGTCTCGGAGGGGTCTACCATTGCACTGAGGTTACGTCTAGTGACCAGCATTTCCCCCACATTAGGGTACTCAATGTCACCGTATTCTCCTTTTGGTTCAAATTCCTCCTTATCTTGAGACTCATACTGATGGGGACATCAAGTTGTATGGCCGGCCAGGAGACCAGCTGGCCGACCAGAAAGCTTGCCCGAGACAACCGGGCCATTTGGCGCGTTTGCTGGCCCAAGCGGTACCACCGGGCCTTCGACCAGCCGGGCCGGGCCGACCAACACTTCCGGCGGAGAGGTCCAAACCTCTGGCCCAACTGGTGGCGACATGGATGACACCGCCTGATGAGGACATCAGGTCGTACATCCAGTCAGGAGACCAGACTGACCGACCAGGAAGCTTGCCCGAGACAGCAGGACCATCTGGCGCGCCTGCCGGACCAGACAGTACCGCCGGACCGTCGACCTATAGGACCAGACCGGTCAACATCGCCGGCGGAGAGGCCCAAGCTTCCGGCACACTTGGTGGGGACGTGAATGACACCGCCGGTCCCCCTGATGACACCGCCGACTCCGGATCAACTTGGCCAGTCCTGAAGTCATTCCGGCCAGTACCGCGCACAATCCAGCCGGTACAGGCCATCCAGCCGAGTACACGCACACTTCCACTTCTACACAAGAGGACTCGGACCAAATGAGCTACCAGCTCCAGGACATGCACTTAGAGGAAGTCTCAACACCAGTAGTACCTCAAGGAGCAATGACAAGAAGCAGATCAAGGGCACTCTTCCACAAATTCAGCCTATGGGTCGACAAGCTCCTAGAGGAAGATCGACTAAGGACAATGGGCCAAAAAGTACAAAGAAGAGTCCAATAGCTTCTCAACAACACAAGGGACATCAGAGACTTGGGCTTTAGTGGCAAGAGAGGTCAGGGCCCAAAGATTGTAACCCTACTCCAAGTCGAAGACTAGGAGCAAGGCGCGTGCATGCCACAAGGACGGCCACCTTCCATTTCTTGGCCGTGAGGTGAGTTAAGGTAAGTTTACATTCGAATATATGCCTCTTTCTGTTTTGCAGGGTAGGATCTAGTTGCTTTACATTTTTGAGTCAAGAACATTTTAGGAATAGGTCCTTTTTCGGTTATGCACTTTTGTATCTTTTCCTTTTGTGCACTTTTGTAAACTTTCCTTTTTCTTTATTTGTGTCGACCCTAGAAGGTCAAGCTGTCGAGCATATTAATAAGGCTCCTTCCAGCATTGTAGTTCGACAACCTTTTTGATTATTAATAAAGTAGAACTTTTTCCCTACAAGTTTTCTCTCTAAGAATCTTGTGCGCTTAGAACCTAGTTGAGACCAGCCCTCCTAGCTCTAAGTTTGTGATTTATCACGAGGTTCATCACCCCTCGTGTGGTTCACTTCACCCTTCCATCGTTTACCAACCAGAAAACCCCTATCCAGAAGCCTAAGGTTGAGTTTCTCACCTAATCTTCTACAAACAGCCCACGCGCATACATCCTTGAATCAAGGCTTGTATCATTTTGGTATCAGAGCTTAAAGCTCCTAAACCAGGTTGTTTCTATCCTTTTGCTTGTCTTATTTCTAGTTCTTGCATTAGTTTAAGTCGCATTCAAGAAAAATAAAAAAAAAACAACATCAAACTTCAAACCGAGTGCATCTAGCCTCCTACGTGTATCACTAGGGTTTAGGTTCACTTTTGCATTATCATTCACGTTTTCCTTTTTGTTTAAGTCATATTTCCTTTATTTTTAAGTTTAATTAAAAAGAAAAGAAAAAGAAAATAGAAAAGATACTAAAAGAATTCGAATTGGACAGCTAGCACAAGTTGTCTAGGAAGTTTCCTTTTTCTCTTGTAGTCGAATTTCCTTTCTTTAGAATTTTTCCTTTTTGCATTTTTTCAAACCACATATAAAAAGAAAACTCTCCTAATAATTTAGGAGCACCCTAATTGTCTTCTTTCTTTGTAGCACACATGGGAGAAGAGAATAGAGACGCAGCTGAAGCCATGATGGCCATGTTCACCACACTCCAAACACAACTCGCATCCATAGGCGAGAGGTTGGAGCGCGTGGAGAGACCAGTAAGATTCCAGGCCATAAGGCACGTGAAAGCTGAGCCAGATCGTCCTGAGGGTCCTGAGTACCTTAGGACACGGCACGAACAGGAGGAACCCCAGCCAGATGGAGATGAGGACACGCAACCTCATAACTATCACCATAGGCCGAGAGAACCTCCACGGCAACCAGAGGCAGAAGATTCATGGGAGGAAGAGAATGAGACCCGTAGACTCATGGGTCGACATGAAAGACCTCATGCGACAAAGGTTTGTTCCACCTTACTTTCATAAGGATTTGCAATGACGTTTTCGTACTCTTAAGCAGGGTACCAGATCAGTAGAGGAATACTATGAAGAGTTCGAGAAGTTAAGGAACAGATTGGAGCTCAATGATGATGAAGAAGCATTGATGGCACAATTCTTATATGGACTCCAAGAAAGGATCAGTTGCAAGGTGGAAAGGCAAATCTACAACGATTTCAAAGACTTGTTCCACCTATCTGTGCAAGCTGAACAGTACATCAAACGTAAGAGCCAAGACATCCACAGCAAGCCTAGGACACCTTGGGCACCAAGCAACATGCCTAAGACAGTGGACAAAGGCAAAAGCGTAGAGATCGAGTCAAGGTTCAAGAGCAAGCCTCCTGAACCCACCCGTGAACAGAGAGAGCCTGGTAAGTCTTCTAACCCTCAAAGATCACGTGACATAACTTGTTTCAAGTGCAGGGGACGTGGACACATCTCAAAGGAGTGCCCAAACAACCGAGTCATGCTGATTACGGAGGCAGGAGAATATGAGTCCCAAGATGAAGAGGACTATGAGCCAGAAGGAGAATATGGTGAAATTGAGTACCCTGATGTGGGGGAAGTGCTGGTCACTAGACGTATCCTCAGTGCAATGGTGGATCCTTCAGAGACCATCCAAAGGGAGAACATCTTCCATAGCCGTCGCACCGTCAAGGGAAAGGTATGTAACCTCATCATAGATGGTGGTTCTTGCACTAACGTTGCTAGTGCGTATATGGCGTATATGGTTGATAAG
>JAEVFF010001380.1:0-61378 GCA_018901945.1 Pugionium dolabratum | reverse complement strand
CTCAACAACACAAGGAACATCAGAGACTTGGGCTTTAGTGGCATGAGAGGTCAGGGCCCAAAGAATTTTAACCCTACTCCAAGTCGAAGACTAGGAGCAAGGCGCGTGCATGCCACAAGGACGGCCACCTTCCATTTCTTGGCCGTGAGGTGAGTTAAGGTAAGTTTACATTCGAATATATGCCTCTTTCTGTTTTGCAGGGTAGGATCTAGTTGCTTTACATTTTTGAGTCAAGAACATTTTAGGAATAGGTCCTTTTTCGGTTATACACTTTTGTATCTTTTCCTTTTGTGCACTTTTGTAAACTTTCCTTTTTCTTTATTTGTGTCGACCCTAGAAGGTCAAGCTGTCGAGCATATTAATAAGGCTCCTTCCAGCATTGTAGTTCGACAACCTTTTTGCTAATTAATAAAGATCGAATTTTCTTTACAAGTTATTCTCTCAAAGAAGCTTGTGCGCTTAGAACCTAGTTGAGACCAGCCCTCCTAGCTCTAAGTTTGTGATTTATCACGAGGTTCATCACCCCTCGTGTGGTTCACTTCACCCTTCCATCTTTACCAACCAGAAAACCCCTATCCAGAAGCCTAAGGTTGAGTTTCTCACCTAATCTTCTACAAACAGCCCACGCGCATACATCCTTGAATCAAGGCTTGTATCATTTTGGTATCAGAGCTTAAAGCTCCTAAACCAGGTTGTTTCTATCCTTTTGCTTGTCTTATTTCTAGTTCTTGCATTAGTTTAAGTCGTATTCAAGAAAAAATCAAAAAAACAACATCAAACTCCAAACCGAGTGCATCTAGCCTCCTACGTGTATCACTAGGGTTTAGGTTCACTTTTGCATTATCATTCACGTTTTCCTTTTTGTTTAAGTCATATTTCCTTTATTTTTAAGTTTAATTAAAAAGAAAAGAAAAAGAAAATAGAAAAGATACTAAAAGAATTCGAATTGGACAGCTAGCACAAGTTGTCTAGGAAGTTTCCTTTTTTCGAATTTCCTTTCTTTAGAATTTTTCCTTTTTGCATTTTTTCAAACCACATATAAAAAGAAAACTCTCCTAATAATTTAGGAGCACCCTAATTGTCTTCTTTCTTTGTAGCACACATGGGAGAAGAGAATAGAGACGCAGCTGAAGCCATGATGGCCATGTTCACCACACTCCAAACACAACTCGCATCCATAGGCGAGAGGTTGGAGCGCGTGGAGAGACCAGTAAGATTCCAGGCCATAAGGCACGTGAGAGCTGAGCAAGACCGTCTTGAGGGTCCTGAGTACCTTAGGACACGGCACGAACAGGAGGAACCCCAGCCAGATGGAGATGAGGACACACAACCTCATAACTATCACCATAGGCCGAGAGGACCTCCACGGCAACCAGAGCCAGAAGATGATGGCTTTGAGCCATATGGTCTTCACCAGAGACCAAGAATGCCTCCTAGACGTCATGAGGATGGAGATGAACACACCTATAACCGGGTAATTCATCCCGATGTTAAACTAACTCCTCCAACTTTTGCAGGAAAAGTAGACCCGAGGCTTACCTAGATTGGGAGAAGCGAATGGATCATATCTTTGATCACTACAACCAACCAGGACCTAGGAGAGTCTCAATGGCAGTAGCACAACTCACGGACAATGACCTCATCTGGTGGGATCGTGAGGTATCTGACAGAAGGAGGAAGAGAATGAGACCCGTAGACTCATGGGTCGACATGAAAGACCTCATGCGACAAAGGTATGTTCCACCTTACTTCCATAGGGATTTGCAACGACGTTTTCGTACTCTTAAGCAGGGTACCAGATCAGTAGAGGAGTACTATGAAGATTTCGAGAGGTTAAGGAACAGATTGGAGCTCAATGATGATGAAGAAGCATTGATGGCGCAATTCTTGGATGGACTCCAAGAAAGGATCAGCTGCAAGGTGGAAAGTGATGTAAGATTGAATATCAATCTCACAAGCGGTACGGCCGTGACTCGCAAGACCGAGAATCTCTCTTGGCTTAAGCGGGCAAGGGAACTAAAAGGAGGGGGTTTTGATCGAATCACGCGATCAAAGGTGAACCAAGGGAGTTTGAATCTCTCAAACTAACCTGGCCGTGGCTTCAATAGAAAGGAAGTGAATCACACACTTAGTTTCTAAAGAATAAGAATAAGTTCAAAGACAAGCCTTTGAAGAAAATACTTTGTATTCAACTTTTATTTCAATGGTGGTCTATCTTTACAATGAGGTCGTGCTGAGCTTATATAGTGCTCTTAGCAACGGTCCTAAACCTAAATAAAGAGAAAAGGAAATCATATATTTAAAATATATGGCTGTTGGCCATTAATGTCTAGTTTGGCCAACAAGGAAAGTGTATATGCTTGAATCTTGAGAGCTTTGGGGCGAATGTAAGGTGTCTAGGTACATCCTGGATGCTTTTGGAAAGTCTTCAATACGTGCCCAATTTGCAAGGAATAGAGATATTGCAATCTGAACACATTAAGTGCACTTCGGTCCATATATGGCAAGTCTTGGAGGAAAAGGATTCGCCTGATCCTCTGGTGGCTGGTGCATGGTAGGTTTATTTTGGGCTTCCTTAGGGCCTTAATAATATCTCCTGGACGCCATGTTTTGGTTTGCAAGTGATTAAACCAGTTCGCCATCTCACTTGCCATAAACGGCTCCAATCGGTTCATTTGAAGGCACGGATGGACCCGTCTGGTCCAAGGCGTGTTTGAGCTTCTAGAAGTGCTTAAGGGAGCTCCTAGAAGTACCAAAATGTCTCCTGGTCTCCAAAGAAACGTTTGGAGACTTTCATATAAGGAAAGTTCCAAATATGGTAAGTTTCAAAAACTCCAATTTGATGTATGGTGCATGACTTGATCTGGCCTTGTTTTGGATGAGCTGCATGTCGCCGCGCGTCCTCTGTGAGTCAGGATTATAGGCCAGGTTTGTTCTTGGCTGGCCGCTTCTTGGTTAAGCTTGGATTCATGAAGATACACCCATGTATCCTTTTGCGCGTATTTGGCCGCCTTTGTGTTCCTTGGGCCGGCCGGGCTGGGCAGTTTGCCGGGGGTTGTGCCGATGACCTCATCATACCCTCCTTCTTCGAAATGTTTTGTCCTCAAAACAGTTTGGCCTGCACATAGAGAAGGCAAGTTAATACCTTTATTTACTTGTGGGTTTAGGGCATTACCTTGGTTTATGGCCCTTATATGGTTCGGATGTGGCCATGGTGCATCTGGAGGTTGCTCCCTGATAAGAAAGGAAGAAATTACTCCTTTCCATTGCAGCTGGTTGCTTTGCTTTGCCTCCAAGGTGTTGGGTTCTCCATGGTCTCCTCTTGATTCCGAACACCGGTTTAATGTAGGAGGTGGGTCTTCTTGATCTTTGTTGAATCCTTGCTTTGTTACACCTGTTTCAACAACTTTTGGCAAAAACAAGTGCATTATGCTAGTACTGGAAATTTCAAATTGAAGCTCCTTCATTGCCTTAACACTTTTAGGCTTAATATTTTCGAGTTCTACTTGTAAGCTTGTTATTAGTTGTCTAGTTGGGCATGTCTTAGCAAAGTGTCCTCTTTCTTGACATCTATAGCATATAATTTCATCTGTTTTCACATTGTTAGAGGACTTACCTGGTGTTTCCTTGACGTGTATTCCAAGCAATGGCTTTGATGGTTTCATGTGTGCTATGGCTTGAGGCTTTTGAACTTGCTGGTCAATTTTTGGTTTGACCATCGGTTTAGCTACCTTTTGTCCTTCTAAGGTGTTTGAAAACACGTTGTTCTGCTCAGAGCAGTAGGCAAGCTTGGGCTTATGAAAGGGCTGCATGTTTGGTGCAGACATCTCACTCCTTGATGCTGTTGGGTGCATAAGTTGTGTGGTGATGTTTCTGCGTGTTTGGTGCTTTTTCACAAACTCCCTATACATTCGTGCCTTAAGATCTCCCCAATCAAGGACTGGTTTGGTGTAGAAGGTCCGTGCATTTTCCTTCAACCACCAATTGTAGGCATCTCCAACAAGCATATCGACGGCATATGAAAGCTTCTCCTCTTTGGGGATGTTGTTTGAGCGCAGCCATTGTTTCATGTTGGTTTCCCATCGGAGGTATTCATCTGGGTCCTTGTTGTACCCTGAAAAGGTTAGAGATTTGGAATTGTAAATATATACCTTACTGGTCTGATTCCTTGATCTAGTTGGAGTGGTGTAGGTTGGCACTCGGCTTGACACAACAAAGTGGCAAGGTGTAATTTTCTTTGGCCAGCTTCTGTCAATTGAATAGTATTCTGGTGGCTCTGGTTTGAGTTCTTCAACTTCTGTTTCATTGTCAAAATGATACTCTGGATAGTCTTCATGCCATGTATCATATCCATTAGAATATCCTACGTCAGACAAGTCTTGGTCATAGTCCAGTGGTTCTGGTTCAAGGTTTTCTCCATCTGATTTTTCCCTAAAATCAGTCTTCAAATAGTATTGATTCCATGACTCTTCTGCATAGTCACACTCGCTGGTGCTTAGGCATTGATCATAGTCGTTGTCTAGACTACAATCAGTTTGTTGTATGGTCATGGCGTCTTCTTCTTCATCATAGTTCTCCATCATTAAATTGTGTACCTTGCACGACAATAAGAAGATATATCAGGCCCAAATCAACAAATAAGGAAACTACACTCTAGTGAATATATCATATAAACACATAAGTAGTACTAAAAGGAAAATCGATACAAGTAAATATCTTGAGGTTTTTGTTTTTGTTTCTTTTGAAAACTAACTTTAATGCAAATAAAAGACAATATTTTTTTGGTTTTTGATATTTAAATTAATTTAGGACGAAAAAAACAATATTCAATGAATCTTTCTTTTTTTTTTAACTTTACTAATAACTAAATTCGAAAATAACAAAATGAGTGATGCTTATGTTTTTGGTTTTTTTTGCTTATGATGAATGAAATTAAGTAAACATGAAATACAATTTTTTTAAGTTGGTTTTAGATTTATATGAAGAGCAAACAAAAAAAACAACAAGAAACAATGCAAATGAAGAATAAGAACAAATGAAGAAGAATAAGAAAAAATGCNAGCTTTAAGCTCGGATACCAAAATGATACAACCCTTGATTCAAGGATGTATGCGCGTGGGCTGTTTGGAGAAGTTTAGGTGAGAAAATCGACCTTAGACTTCTTGGATAGGGGTTTTTGGGTTGGTATTCGATGGAAAGGTGAAGTGAACCACACGAGGGGTGATGAACCTCGTGATATATCACAAACTTAGAGCTAGGAGGGCTGGTCTCAACTAGATTCTAAGCGCACAAGATTCTTGAGAGAAAACTTGTTGGGGAAAAAATTCTATCTTTATTAATATCAAAAAGGTTGTCAAACTACAATGCTGGAAGGAGCCTTATTAATATGCTCGACAGCTTGACCTTCTAGGGTCGACTCAAATAAGAAAAGGAAAACTTACAAAAGTGCACAAAGGAAAAGATACAAAAGTGCATAACCGAAAAAGGACCTATTCCTAAAATGTTCTTGACTCAAAAATGTAAAGCATCTAGATCCTACCCTGCAAAACAGAAAGAGGCATATATTCGAATTGAAACTTACCTTAACTTACCTCACGGCCAAGAAATGGAAGGTGGCCGTCCTTGTGGCATGCACGCGCCTTGCTCCTAGTCTTCGACTTGGAGTAGGGTTAAAAATCTTTGGGCCCTGACCTCTCTTGCCACTAAAGCCCAAGTCTCTGATGTTCCTTGTGTTGTTGAGAAGCCTTTGGACTCTACTTTGCTCTTCTGGCCCATTGTCCTTAGCTGATCTTCCTCTAGGAGCTTGTCCACCCATAAGCTGAATTTGTGGAAGAGTGCCCTTGATCTGCTTCTTGTCATTGCTCCTGGTGGCACTACTGGTGTGGATACTTCCTCTAGATGCATGTCCTGAAGCTGGTAGCTTATCTGGTCCGAGTTTCCTTGTGTGGAAGTTGAATTGCTCGTGCACTCGACTGGATCAGCTGTACCGGCTGGACTGTGCGAGGTACTGGCCGGAATGCCTTCAGGTCCGGCCAAGTTGATCCCGGAGTTTGTGGCATCACCAAGTGGACCGGCGGTGTCATCCAAGTCCCCACCAAGTGTTGCCTGAAGCTTGGGCCTCTCCGCCGGCAATGCTGGTTGCTCTGGTCTTATTGGTCGAGGGTCCGGCGGTACTGCTTGGACCGGCAGGCGTGCCAGATGGCCCGGCTGTCTTGGGCAAGCTTCCTGGTCGGCCAGTCTGGTCTCCTGGCTGAATGTACGACCTGATGTCCTCATCATGAGTGGAGCTGCTATAGTGCTAAAGTTCATGAGAAATCTCCGGTAAAACCCAGCTAGGCCATGGAAGCTCCTTACTTCCCCAACATTCTTTGGGCTCGGCCACTGCTTAATCGCTTTTATCGTTTCCTCATCAACCTTAATACCATCTGTACTCACAACAAAACCTAAGAAGACAAGGTTATCTGTTCAAAAAGTATATTTCTTAAGATTGGCATACAAGGTTTCCTTTCTAAGCACTTCAAAAACCTTTATGAGGTGTTCTACATAATCATCTAACGTTTCGCTAAAAACTAGAATGTCATCAAAGTATACTACCATAAAATGACCTATGAATTCCCTAAGGACATGGTTCATCAATATCATGAAGGTACTAGCTGTATTTGTCAAGCCAAAAGGCATTACTAACGTGATGGGGACATCAGATCGTATGGCCGGCCAGGAGACCAGACTGGCCGACCAAGGAGCTTGCCCGAGACAGTTGGGCCATTTGGCGCGTCTGCCGGCCCAAGCGGTACCGCCGGGCCTTCGACCAGCCGGCCGGACCGACCAACATTTCCGGCGGAGAGGCCCAAACCTCCGGCTCAACTGGCGGTGACGTGGATGACACCACCGGCGCAATTGGTGACGCTGCCAGCTCCGGGATCAACTTGGCTGGCTCCGAAGACAATACGGCCAGCACCTCGCACAGTTCAGCCGGTACGGTCGATCCAGCCGATTGCACCACCATTTCATCATCTACACAAAGAGACTCGGACCAGATAACCTACCAGCTTCAAGAAATGCATCTAGATGAAGTTTCTACACCAGTGGTGCCACCAGGAGCAATGAAAAGGAGCAGATCAAGGGCGCTCTTCCACAAGTTCAGCCTGTGGGTCGACAAGCTCCTAGAGGATGATCGACAAAGAACATTGGGCCAAGAGTGCAAAGAAGAGTCCAAATGCTTCTCAACAATGCAAGGGACTTCAGCGACTTGGGCATTAGTAGAAAGAGAGGTCAGGGCCCAACAATTCCTAACCCTACTCAAAGTCGAAGACTAGGAGCAAGGCGCGTGCATGCCACAAGGTCGGTCACCTTCCATTTCTTGGCCGATAGGTAAGAATGGTAAGTTTTCAATTTATATACTTGCCTTTTTCTGTTTTGCATTTTAGGATTTAGAATGTTTACATTTTGAGTCAAAGACAATTTAGGTAGAAGTCCTTTTTCGGTTATTCACTTTTGTAATTTGTCCATTTGTGCAGTTTTGTAAGTTTTCCATTTTTCTTTGAGTCGACCCTAGAATGTCAAGCTGTCGAGCATATTAATAAAGCTCCTTCCAGCATTGTAGTTCGACAACCTTTTTCTGTTATTAATAAATATCTAATTTTCTTTCTACAAGTTTTTCTCTCAAGAGACTTGTGCGATTAGGACCTAGTCGAGACCAGCCCTCCTAGCTCTAAGTTTGTGATTTATCACGAGGTTCATCACCCTTTGTGTGGTTCACCTCACCCCTCCATCCATTACCAAACAGAAAACCCCTATCCAGAAGCTTGAGGTTCAGTTTCTCAGCTAATCTTCTCCACACAGCCCACGCGCGTACAGCCTTGAATCGAGGCTTGTTTCATTTTGGTATCAGAGGTTAAAGCTCCTAAAACAAGGTTGTTTCGATCCTTTATTTAGTCTTGTTTCCAGTTATTGCATTAGTTTAAGTCTCATTAAAAAAAATAAAAAAAAATAACATCAAAACTCAAACCGAGTGCATCTAGCTTCTACGTGCATGACTAGGGTTTAGATTCATTCTTGCATTGCAATTTTTGTCTTTCCTTTTTAATAAAAGCATATTTCCATTAAGTTAAATCAAAAAGCCAAAAAAAAAATATAGAAAACTACAAAGAAAAATCGACCAAAAAGCATATAGGATCTTTAGTATTAAAAAAAGAAGTTTCCATTTTTCTGTTTTTCCTTTTCCCAGAATTTTCCTTTTCAATTTTTCATTTTTGCAACTTCTACTTCAACTATAAAAGACAACCCTCCTAATCGAATTTTAGGAGCAGAATAACTTGTTTCTTTCTTTTGTAGCACACAATGGCAGAAGGAAATCAGGATGCAACCGAAGCCATGATGGCCATTTTCACCACACTCCAAACACAACTCGCATCAATCGGCGAGAGGTTGGAGCGCGTGGAGAGGCCGGTGAGATTCTAGGCCATAAGACACGCGAGGGCTGAGCAAGACCATGCTGAGGGTCCTGAGCACCCTAGGACATGGAACGAACAGGAGGAGCCCCAGCCGGTTGGAGATGAAGACACGCAGCCCCACGGCTATCACCCTAGGCCGAGAGTACCTCCACCGCAACCAGAAGCAGAAGGCGATGGCTTTGAGCCCTATGGTCATCACCAGAGACCAAGAATACCTCCTAGACATCTTTAGAATGGAGATGAATACACCTACAACAGGGTAACTCATCCTGATGTTAAATTAACACCTCCTAGTTTTGCAGGAAAAGTAGATTCCGAAGCCTATCTAGATTGGGAGAGGAGGATGGATCACATCTTCGATCACTACAACCAACCAGGCCCTAGGAGAGTCTCCATGGAAGTAGCACAACTCATGGAAAATGCCCTAATCTGGTGGGATCGTGAGGTTTCTGACCAAAAGGAGGAGAAGATTGAGGCCCGTAGACTCATGGGTCGACATGAAAGATCTCATGAGACAAAGGTTTGTTCCACGCTATTTCCATAGGGATTTGCAACAACGTTTTTGTACTCTTAAGAAGGGCACCAGATCAGTAGAGGAGTACTACGAAGATTTTGAAAGGCTAAGGAACAGGCTGGAGCTCAATGACGATAAGAGGCATTGATGGCACAATTCTTGGATGGGTTGCAAGAGAGAATCAGCCGTAAGGTGGAGAGACAAATCTACAACGACTTCAAGGACATGTTCCACCTGTCTGTCCAGGATGAGCAGCAGATCAGGCATAAGAGCCAAGACATCCGCAGCAAGCCTAAGACGCCTTGGGCACCAAGCAATAGCCCCAAGCCTGTAGACAAAGGCAAGAGCATAGAGATCGAATCACGGTTCAAGAGCAAGCATCCTGAACAAACCCGTGACCAGAGAGAGTCTAGTAAGTCTTCTAACCATCAGTGATCACGTGACATCACTTGTTTTAAGTGTAGGGGTCACGGTCACATCTCAAGGGAGTGCCCAAACAACCTTGTCATGCTGATCACGGAAGCTGGAGAGTATGAGTCTCAGACGAAGAAGACTATGAGCCAGTAGGGGAATACGGTGACATTGAGTACCCTGATGTGGGGGAAGTGCTAGTCACTAGGCGCATTCTCAGTGCAATGGTAGACCCCTCAGACACCATCCAAAGGGAGAACATCTTCCACAGCCGTTGCACCATCAAGGGCAAGGTATGTAACCTCATCATAGATGGTGGTTCTTGCACTAACGTTGCTAGTGCATACATGGTTGATAAGCTAGGTCTAGAGACGACAAGGCACCCTCGACCGTATAGACAGAGATGGCTTGATGACAAAGTGGAGCTCAAGATCCATGACCAAGTAACTGTGCCATTCAGTGTGGGCAGATACCAAGACCAGGTAGTGTGCGACGTGGTACCAATGCAAGCTGGCCACCTTCTGCTAGGAAGGCCATGGCAGTTTGACAAGGAGACCAGGCATGATGGCCAAACCAATCTCTACACTTTTGTGCACGACAAGAGAAAGATCAGCCTAGCTCCTCTCACACCTGCCCAGGTACATGAGCTACAACTACAAATGAGTAAGGAAAAGAAACTTATTAAGTCTAATTTTCTTATTCAACAAAACCATGTCCGGGGAGCTTTAGCCTCAAAGGATTTAATGTTACTAATGGTCTTCAAAGAAATTTCAAGTGTAGAAAAGGAACAGGTAGAGCTACCTCCTGAAGTAGCAGCTCCCTCAATAAGAACCAGGATGTGTTCCTGGAGGAGATACCAGCAGGCTTGCCTCCCCTACGCGGCATAGAGCACAAGATTGACCTCGTGCCCGGAGCAGCCCTTCCTAACCGGCCAGCCTACCGGATGAGCCCCGAGGAGTCTAAGGAGCTTGAGAAGCAAGTCAAGGAGCTCCTGGAGAAAGGTTATATTCGAGAGACCCTCAGTCCATGTGCCGTACCAGTACTGCTAGTACCCAAGAAGGATGGGACTTTGCGAATGTGCGTGGACTGCCGAGTAATCAACAACATAACAGTCAAGGACCGGCCGATACCACGGCTGGATGACATGCTAGATGAGCTGAGTGGAGCCACAGTCTTCTCCAAGATAGACCTCAAAAGTGGATACCACCAGGTCAGAATGAAGGAAGGTGATGAGTGGAAGACCGCATTCAAGAAAAAGCAAGGGCTCTACGAGTGGACAGTCATGCCATTCGGCTTGACTAATGCCCCAAGCACCTTCATGCACCTTATGAACCAAGTTCTTAGGTCGTACATCAGTAAGTTTGTTGTGGTTTACTTTGTTGACATTTTAGTTTACAGTAAGTGCCTAAGGGATCACCTCACACATCTTGAGTTGGTACTTAAAACCCTTTGACAAGAAGAGCTTTATGCCAATCTCAAGAAGTGCATCTTTTGTACTGATAAACTTTTCTGCTTAGGTTTTGTTGTAAGTTCACAGGACTTACAGGTTGATGACGAGAAGATTCGAGCCATACAAGAATGGCCAACACCGAGCAACATCAGCCAAGTGAGGAGTTTCCACGGTTTGGCCAGCTTCTACAGAAGATTAGTGCCCAACTTCAGCAGTATTGCCTCACCATTGATGGCAGTAGTGAAGAAGAACGTGGGATTCAGCTAGGGAGAATGATGTAAGATTGAATATCAATCTCACAAGCGGTACGGCCGTGACTCGCAAGACCGAGAATCTCTCTTGGCTTAAGCGGGCAAGGGAACTAAAAGGAGGGGGTTTTGATCAAATCACACGATCAAAGGTGAACCAAGGGAGTTTGAATCTCTCAAACTAACCTGGCCGTGGCTTCAATAGAAAGGAAGTGAATCACACACTTAGTTTCTAAGGAATAAAAACAAGTTCAAAGACAAGGCTTTGAAGAAAATACTTTGTATTCAACTTTTATTTCAATGGTGGTCTATCTTTACAATGAGGTCGTGCTGAGCTTATATAGTGCTCTTAGCAACGATCCTAAACCTAAAAAAGAGAAAAGGAAATCATATATTTAAAATATATGGCTGTTGGCCATTAATGTCTAGTTTGGCCAACAAGGAAAGTTTATATGCTTGAATTTTGAGAGCTTTGGGGCGAATGTAAGGTGTCTAGGTACATCCTGGATGCTTTGGAAAGTCTTCAATACGTGCCCAATTTGCAAGGAATAGAGATATTGCAATCTGAACACATTTAGTGCACTTCGGTCCATATATGGCAAGTCTTGGAGGAAAGGGATTCGCCTGATCCTCTGGTGGCTGGTGCATGGTAGGTTTATTTTGGGCTTCCTTAGGGCCTTAATAATATCTCCTGGACGTCATGTTTTGGTTTGCAAGTGATTAAACCAGTTGGCCATCTCACTTGCGATAAACGGCTCCAATCGGTTCATTTGAAGGCACGGATGGACCCGCCTGGTCCAAGGCGTGTTTGAGCTTCTAGAAGTGCTTAAGGGAGCGCCTAGAAGTACCAAAAAGTCTCCTGGTCGCCAAAGAAACGTTTGGAGACTTATATATTAGGAAAGTTCCAAATATGGTAAGTTTCGAAAACTCCAATTTGATGTATGGTGCATGACTTGATCTGTCATTTTTTTGGGTGAGCTGCATGTCGCCGCGTGTCCTCTATCAGTCATGATTATAGGCCAGGTTTGGTCTTGGCTGACCGCTCCTTGGTTAAGCTTGGATTCATGAAGATACACCCATGTATCCTTTTGCGCGTATTTGTACGCCTTTGTGTTCCTTGGGCCGGCCGGGCCGGGCAGTTGGCCGGGGGTTGGGCTGATGACCTCATCATACCCTCCTTCTTCGAAATGTTTTGTCCTCAAAACAGTTTGGCCTGCACATAGAGAAGGCAAGTTAATACCATGATTTACTTGTGGGTTTAGGGCATTACCTCCTCAAAACAGTTTGGCCTGCACATAAAGAAGGCAAGTTAATACCTTGATTTACTTGTGGGTTTAGGGCAGTACCTTGGTTTATGGCCCTTATATGGTTCGGATGTGGCCATGGTGCATCTGGCGGTTGCTCCTTGATAAGAAAGGAAGAAATTACTCCTTTCCACTGCAGCTGGTTGCTTTGCTTTGCCTCCAAGGTTTTGGGTTCTCCATGGTCTCCTCTTGATTCCGAACATCGGTTTAATGTAGGAGGTGGGTCTTCTTGATCTTTGTTGAATCTTTGCTTTGTTACACCTGTTTCAACAACTTTTGGCAAAGACAAGTGCATTATGCTAGTACTGGAAATTTCAAATTGAAGCTCCTTCATTGCCTTAACACTTTTAGGCTTAATATTTTCGATTTCTACTTGTAAGCTTGTTATTAGTTGTCTAGTTGGGCATGTCTTAGCAAAGTGTCCTCTTTCTTGACATCTATAGCATATAATTTCACCTGTTTTCACATTGTTAGAGGACTTACCTGGCGTTTCCTTGACGTGTATTCCAAGCAATGGCTTTGATGGTTTCATGTGTGCTATGGCTTGAGGCTTTGAACTTGCTGGTCAATTTTTGGTTTGACCATCGGCTTAGCTACCTTTTGTCCTTCTAAGGTGTTTGAAAACACGTTGTTCTGCTCAGAGCAGTAGGCAAGCTTGGGCTTATGAAAGGGCTGCATGTTTGGTGTAGACATCTCACTCCTTGATGCTGTTGGGTGCATAAGTTGTGTGGGGATGTTTCTGCGTGTTTGGTACTTCTTCACAAACTCCCTATACATTCGTGCCTTAAGGTCTCCCCAATCAAGGACTGGTTTGTTGTAGAAGGTCCGTGCATTTTCCTTCAACCACCAATTGTAGGCATCTCAAACGAGCATATCAACAGCATATGAGAGCTTCTCTTCTTTGGGGATGTTGTTTGAGCGCAGCCATTGTTTCATGTTGGTTTCCCATCGGAGGTATTCATCTGGATCCTTGTTATACCCTGAAAAGGTTAGAGATTTGGAATTGTAAATATATACCTTACTGGTCTGATTTCTTGATCTAGTTGGAGTGGTGTAGGTTGGCACTCGGCTTGACACAACGAAGTGGCGAGGCGTAATTTTCTTTGGCCAGCTTCGGTCAGTGGAATAGTAGTCTGGTGGCTCTGGTTTGAGTTCTTCAACTTCTGTTTCATTGTCAAAATGATATTCTGAATAGTCTTCCTGCCATGTCCCATATCCATTAGAATCATCTACGTAGGACAAGTCTTGGTCATAGTCCAGTGGTTCTGGTTCAAGGTTTTCTCCATCTGATTCTTCCCTAAAATCAGTCTCCAAATAGTCTTGATTCCATGACTCTTCTGCATAGTCACACTCGCTGGTGGTTAGGCTTTGATCATAGTCGTTGTCTAGACTACAATCAGTTTGTGGTATGCTCATGGTGTCTTCTTCTTCTTCATAATTCTCCATCATTAAATTTTGTACCTTGCACAACAATAAGAAGAGATATCAGGCCGAAATCAACAATTAAAGAAACTACACTCTAGTGAATATATGATATTAACACATAAGTAGTAAAATTAAAATCGATACAAGTAAATATTTTGAGTTTTTTGTTTTTGTTTATTTTGGAAACTAACTTTAAAGCAAACTAAAAGACAATATTTTTTTTTGGTTTTTTGATATTTTAAATTAATTTAGGACGAAAAAACAATATTCAATGAATCTCTTTTTTTTTTAACTTTACTAATAACTAAATTCGAAATTAACAAAATGAGTGATGCTTATCTTTTTGGTTTTTTTTTCTTATGATGAATGAAATTAAGTAAACATGAAATACAATTTTTTTGTGTTGGTTTTAGATTTATATGAGAGCAAACAAAAAAAAACAACAAGAAACAATGCAAATGAAGAATAAGAACAAATATTTTTATTTGTTTTTTTTTATAAGATGTAAATAAGAAAAATGCAAAACAAAAGCATAAAAAATAAAGGATAAAGGTTGGATTAACACAACCTGAGATAGGAGCTTTTAGCTCTGATACCAAATGATGTAAGATTGAATATCAATCTCGAAAGCGGTACGGCCGTGACTCGCAAGACCGAGAATCTCTCTTGGCTTAAGCGGGCAAGGGAACTAAAAGGAGGGGGTTTTGATCGAATCACACGATCAAAGGTGAACCAAGGGAGTTTGAATCTCTCAAACTAACCTGGCCGTGGCTTCAATAGAAAGGAAGTGAATCACACACTTAGTTTCTAAAGAATAAGAACAAGTTCAAAGACAAGGCTTTGAAGAAAATACTTTGTATTCAACTTTTATTTCAATGGTGGTCTATCTTTACAATGAGGTCGTGCTGAGCTTATATAGTGCTCTTAGCAATGGTCCTAAACCTAAAAAAGAGAAAAGGAAATCATATATTTAAAATATATGGCTGTTGGCCATTAATGTCTAGTTTGGCCAACAAGGAAAGTGTATATGCTTGAATCTTGAGAGCTTTGGGGCGAATGTAAGGTGTCTAGGTACATCCTGGATGCTTTGGAAAGTCTTCAATACGTGCCCAATTTGCAAGGAATAGAGATATTGCAATCTGAACACATTAAGTGCACTTCGGTCCATATATGGCAAGTCTTGGAGGAAAGGGATTCGCCTGATCCTCTGGTGGCTGGTGCATGGTAGGTTTATTTTGTGCTTCCTTAGGGCCTTAATAATATCTCCTGGACGCCATGTTTTGGTTTGCAAGTGATTAAACCAGTTGGCCATCTCACTTGCCATAAACGGCTCCAATCGGTTCATTTGAAGGCACGGATGGACCCGCCTGGTCGAAGGCGTGTTTGAGCTTCTAGAAGTGCTTAAGGGAACTCCTACAAGTACCAAAAAGTCTCCTGGTCGCCAAAGAAACGTTTGGAGACTTTCATATAAGGAAAGTTCCAAATATGGTAAGTTTCGAAAACTCCAATTTGATGTATGGTACATGACTTGATCTGGCCTTGTTTTGGGTGAGCTGCATGTCGCCGCGTGTCCTCTGTGAGTCAGGATTATAGGCCAGGTTTGGTCTTGGCTGGCCGCTTCTTGGTTAAGCTTGGATTCATGAAGATACACCCATGTATCCTTTTGCGCGTATTTGGCCGCCTTTGTGTTCCTTGGGCCGGCCGGGCCGGGCAGTTGGCCGGGGTTTGGGCTGATGACCTCATCACTTGGGCTTTAGTGGCAAGAGAGGTGATGAGGACATCAGGTCGTACATCCAGCCAGGAGACCAGACTGGCCGACCAGGAAGCTTGCACGAGACAGCCGGACCATCTGGCACGCCTGCCGGCCCAAGCAGTACCGCCGGACCCTCGACCACAAGGACCAGAGCAACCAGCATTGCCGGCGGAGAGGCCCAAACTTCTGGCACACTTCGTGGCGACGTGGATGACACCGCCGGTCCCTCTGGTGNAGATACACCCATGTATCCTTTTGCGCGTATTTGGCCGCCTTTGTGTTCCTTGGGCCGGCCGGCCGGGCAGTTGGCCGGGGTTTGGGCTGATGACCTCATCATACCCTCCTTTTTCGAAATGTTTTGTCCTCAAAACAGTTTGGCCTGCACATAGAGAAGGCAAGTTAATACCTTGATTTACTTGTGGGTTTAGGGCATTACCTTGGTTTATGGCCCTTATATGGTTTGGATGTGGCCATGGTGCATCTGGCGGTTGCTCCCTGATAAGAAAGGAAGAAATTACTCCTTTCCATTGCAGCTGGTTGCTTTGCTTTTCCTCCAAGGTGTTGGGTTCTCCATGGTCTCCTCTTGATTCCGAACATCGGTTTAATGTAGGAGGTGGGTCTTCTTGATCTTTGTTGAATCCTTGCTTTGTTACACCTGTTTCAACAATTTTTGGCAAAGACAAGTGCATTATGCTAGTACTGGAAATTTCAAATTGAAGCTCCTTTATTGCCTTAATACTTTTAGGCTTAATATTTTCGAGTTCTACTTGTAAGCTTGTTATTAGGTGTCTAGTTGGGCATGTCTTAGCAAAGTGTACTCTTTCTTGACATCTATAGCATATAATTTCATCTGTTTTCACATTGTTAGAGGACTTACCTGGCGTTTCCTTGACATGTATTCCAAGCAATGGCTTTGATGGTTTCATGTGTGCTATGGCTTGAGGCTTTTGAACTTGCTGGTCAATTTTTGGTTTGACCATCGGCTTAGCTACCCTTTGTCCTTCTAAGGTGTTTGAAAACACGTTGTTCTGCTAAGAGCAGTAGGCAAGATTGGGCTTATGAAAGGGCTGCATGTTTGGTGTAGACATCTCACTCCTTGATGCTGTTGGGTGCATAAGTTGTGTGGTGATGTGTCTGCGTGTTTGGTACTTCTTCACAAACTCCCTATACATTCGTGCTTTAAGGTCTCCCCAATCAAGGACTGGTTTGTTGTAGAAGGTGCGTGCAGTTTCCTTCAACCACCAATTGTAGGCATCTCCAACGAGCATATCAACGGCATATGAGAGCTTCTCTTCTTTGGGGATGTTGTTTGAGCGCAGCCATTGTTTCATGTTGGTTTCACATCGGAGGTATTCATCTGGATCCTTGTTATACCCTGAAAAGGTTAGAGATTTGGAATTGTAAATATATACCTTACTGGTCTGATTTCTTGATCTAGTTGGAGTGGTGTAGTTGGCACTCGGCTTGACACAACGAAGTGGCGAGGCGTAATTTTCTTTGGCCAGCTTCGGTCAGTGGAATAGTAGTCTGGTGGCTCTGGTTTGAGTTCTTCAACTTCTGTTTCATTGTCAAAATGATATTCTGAATAGTCGTCATGCCATGTCCCATATCCATTAGAATCATCTACGTCGGACAAGTCTTGGTCATAGTCCAGTGGTTCTGGTTCAAGGTTTTCTCCATCTGATTCTTCCCTAAAATCAGTCTTCAAATAGTATTGATTCCATGACTCTTCTGCATAGTCACACTCGCTGGTGGTTAGGCATTGATCATAGTCGTTGTCTAGACTACAATCAGTTTGTGGTATGCTCATGGTGTCTTCTTCTTCTTCATAGTGCTCCATCATTAAATCTTATACCTTGCACAACAATAAGAAGAGATATCAGGCCGAAATCAAAAATTAAGGAAACTACACTCTAGTGAATATATGATATTAACACATAAGTAGTAGTAAAATTAAAATCGATACAAGTAAATATTTTGAGGTTTTTGTTTTTGTTTCTTTTGGAAACTAACTTTAAAGCAAACTAAAAGACAATATTTTTTTTGGTTTTTGATATTTTAAATTAATTTAGGACGAAAAAACAATATTCAATGAATCTTTTTTTTTAACTTTACTAATAACTAAATTCGAAAATAACAAAATGAGTGATGCTTATATTTTTGGTTTTTTTTTCTTATGATGAATGAAATTAAGTAAACATGAAATACAATTTTTTTGTGTTGGTTTTAGATTTATATGAGAGCAAACAAAAAAAAACAACAAGAAACAATGCAAATGAAGAATAAGAACAAATATTTTTATTTGGTTTTTTTGATAAGATGTAAATAAGAAAAATGCAAAACAAAAGCATAAAAAAAGGATAAAGGTTGGATTAACACAACCTGAGATAGGAGCTTTTAGCTCTGATACCAAATGATGTAAGATTGAATATCAATCTCACAAGCGGTACGGCCGTGACTCGCAAGACCGAGAATCTCTCTTGGCTTAAGCGGACAAGGGAACTAAAAGGAGGGGGTTTGGATCGAATAACACGATCAAAGGTGAACCAAGGGAGTTTGAATCTCTCAAACTAACCTGGCCGTGGCTTCAATAGAAAGGAAGTGAATCACACACTTAGTTTCTAAAGAATAAGAACAAATTCAAAGACAAGGCTTTGAAGAAAATACTTTGTATTCAACTTTTATTTCAATGGTGGTCTATCTTTACAATGAGGTCGTGCTGAGCTTATATAGTGCTCTTAGCAACGGTCCTAAACCTAAAAAAAAGAGAAAAGGAAATCATATATTTAAAATATATGGCTGTTGGCCATTAATGTCTAGTTTGGCCAACAAGGAAAGTGTATATGCTTGAATCTTGAGAGCTTTGGGGCGAATGTAAAGTGTCTAGGTACATCCTGGATGCTTTGGAAAGTCTTCAATACGTGCCCAATTTGCAAGGAATAGAGATATTGCAATCTGAACACATTAAGTGCACTTCGGTCCATATATGGCAAGTCTTGGAGGAAAGGGATTCGCCTGATCCTCTGGTGGCTGGTGCATGGTAGGTTTATTTTGTGCTTCCTTAGGGCCTTAATAATATCTCCTGGACGCCATGTTTTGGTTTGCAAGTGATTAAACCAGTTGGCCATCTCACTTGCCATAAACGGCTCCAATCGGTTCATTTGAAGGCACGGATGGACCCGCCTGGTCCAACGCGTGTTTGACCTTCTAGAAATGCTTAAGGGAACTCCTAGAAGTACCAAAAAGTCTCCTGGTTGCCAAAGAAACGTTTGGAGACTTTCATATAAGGAAAGTTCCAAATATGGTAAGTTTCGAAAACTCCAATTTGATGTATGGTGCATGACTTGATCTGGCCTTGTTTTGGGTGAGCTGCATGTCACCGCGTGTCCACTGTGAGTCAGGATTATAGGACAGGTTTGATCTTGGCTGGACGCTTCTTGGTTCAACTTGGATTCATGAAGATACACCCATGTATCCTTTTGCGCGTATTTGGCCGCCTTTGTGTTCCTTGGGCCGGCCGGGCCGGGCAGTTGGCCGGGGGTTGGGCTGATGACCTCATCATGTAGTATCTTCAAATTTTCTATTGAGATCTTGAGTGGTTGTTGAAGGTTTGGAATCAACTTTAGCAATCTGTTTTCCTTCCCTTTGGTAGCTAGGCTTATTGTTAGCTGCTCCATAGCTTGGCCTACTATAAATTTTTCTTTTTAGCTGCTTTTCAACCAATATAGCTTTGTGCAACATTTCCTCTATCTCCACATAATTTTCCAGCTCCATTCTATCTTAAATGTCATGGTTAAGTCCTCCTTAAAAAAATCTTGCCATAGTAGCTTCTCTACCTTCTGAAATGTCTGTCCTGATCATGAGAGTTTCCAACTCATGCTAACAGTCTTCAACAATTTGGCTTCCTTGATTGAGTCTCCTTAGCTTTTGGTAAAGATCATGGTGGTAATGGCTGAGCACAAACCTTTTTCTCATTATAGATTTCATCTCAGCCCATGTTTCTACTGGATACTCACCACTACGTCTTCTGGAAGTCACTAATTGATCCCACCAGCTGAGTGCATACTCATAAAACTCAATAGCAGCTATGCAGGCCTTGTTGAGCTCGGAATAATGTTGACAACCAAACACCAGCTCGATCTTCTTCTCCCATTTCAGGTAAGTATCTGGATATTTTTTTGGCATAGAATAATGGTATCTTAAATTTAAAACCTCCTAAGGCGTTATTAGGTTGACCACTTTCTTCTCTTACATGCCTAGGCCTCCTTTGGGTTCTCCTACTCCCTTCACTGCCACAACTATAGTAGGCTCCTGTTTCTTCATTTTGGCCATGTCTAAAGGGGTTCCTAGTTCTCGTTGGACCTCCGTCTGGGTTACTATTGTTCTGAACATCATCAAGGAGTAAGTGAATGGCTTCGTGCTCTATTTGTAATGCTTTCTTCATTTCTGCTACTAAAGCCTCCATTAACAAGTTTGGTGTTTCTGAAGTATGATTTCCTCCTGATATAGCCACAAATACACTTAACAAATATGTGTTAAAAGTACCTGTTCTGAAAAACAATTTTGATGGAAGATGAAGAGTTGCGAGTGTGTTATTTTCTAATGTGAAAATGCAATGGGTTGAGGTCGATTTTGTGTGATAAACTGATGTAATATTCGATAAAACAGCATTGCAATTATATGAATAGATTTTTTAGATTAATCAACTGATGCAAATCCATACACAAACTGATGTAATCTAAAAAGATGGAAATGGAGAGATAGAGAGATGAGGGATAGGGATAACTGACCAGAAGTGTGTTCTGATACCAAATGATGCAAACCACCCAAAGAAAATACACTTCTGAATGCAGTTGAGATAGGCTTTCCATCATAATGAATTGAAAGTCAATCTGTTCAAAGGTTGTGGATTGAAGGGTCACACAGTAGCTGCAGAAAAGACTACTGATTTACCTAAGATAGTACCTTAGATATTACACATTAAGGCTACTAAATGTTGACTAAAGGACATTACACACCAACAATCAGATTAAGAAGAGAATCACTCTCAAACTTAAGAAAAGAAGCTATTTTTATTTGAAAAGTTCTCAAGTTTACAAAAGAAAATCGTTATTTATACAAGGGTTATTTTTGACTATGAATGTAAACACTCCCCCCCCCCCTTGATGACGCCAATTTGGACGAGTTTGAAGTGGCCTCTTTTCGAATTGAACCAACAAATTGAGTCGTGGATTGAAGGGTCAAACAGTAACAGCGGAAAGACTACCGATTTAAATAAGATAGTAGGTTAGATATTACACACTAAAGCTACTAAATGTTGACTGAACCATATTACACACCAAAAATCAGATTAAGAAGAGAATCCCTCTCAAACTTAAGAAAAGAAGTTGTTTTTATTTGAAAAGTTGAATGATGAAGTTTATAAGAGAAAGCCCCTATTTATACTCTTAGGAGGCGTAATATGACGAGCCTACAACATTAAATTGGTTAAAATTACAAGGGAAGACTTGACCAAAGACCTTGACTCCATTAACTCTTATTTTTGACTATGAATGTAGACACTTCCCCCCTCCCCCCCTCCCCCTTGATGACGCCAATTTGGACCAGTTTGAAGTGGACTCCTGTTGATTTGAATCAACAAATTGGGTTGTGGATTGAAGGGTCACACAGTAGATGTGGAAACACTACTGATTTACCTAAGATAGTACCTTAGATATTACACACTAAGGCTACTTAATGTTGACTAAAGCATATTACACACCAACAATCAGATTAAAAAGAGAATCACTCTCAAACTTAAGAAAAAAACTGTTTTTATTTGAAAAATTGAATGATGAAGTTTACAAGAGAAAGCCCATATTTATACTGTTAGGAGGCATATTAGGAGGAGCTTACATCATTAAAGTTGTTAAAATTACAAGGGAAGACTTGACCAAAGACCTTGAGTACATTAACTCTTATTTTTGACTATGAATGTAAACACTCCCCCCCCCCTTGATTTGAAGAAAGAAATAGGGTTGGTTGTAATGTGATTCATTTTCCACACTAAAAACCATACCAAAAAAACCCAATGGTACAAAACTTGGATAACAGAAAAACAGTACAAATGGATCACATACCCATTTGTATGTTGGTTTGGGCTTGTACTAAATCCAGAGTGCTTTTAGGTACTTCTCCATTCAAGTCCAAGTGAATTTGTTGTGCATTCTCCTTGTTGAGTAGGCTGCTGATTGCCTCTTTTAGTTTCTTAGCATTGGCTCGAGTTAATGGTCCAGCTGGTAGTACAAGAGCTTATTCATTTTCCACTGGTTCATTCCTAGCCATGAGCTTCCCTTTTGTTTGCATTCCATTCTCGTATCAGTTGGTGACCACGATTGTTGTTGTAACGTGGACTGTGATGATAGTTATGTTTATGGCGAACATTGGCAGCGTTTTCGGTAACCGGTAGCGATAGACATGGAGGAGTTACCGATACTAGTGTCGCTTCCTTATTGAGCAGCTTTTCGTGAACCTCTGTGAGCAATGGAGTGACGTCGCAACCTTAGAGCTGATCTTTAATTGATTTGTATTCATCAGGCATTCCCTCAAGCACGTATTCGATCTTTTCATTTTGATTGGTTGGCTTACCTAGAAGAGCCAATTCATTGAACTGTGTTATGCAATTCAATCGTATAACGTGCTTGGGAGGGTTTCGACCCCAAATTTTGGTGAGACCCACACATCGTGTGTAGCCTTATTTATTGAGTAAAACTCAGGAAGAATTATTGCAACAAGTGGATAAAGACCATATATACGATTGTATGACATGTACTACCGGATGCGATCATACCCGAACTAATGCATCGGATCCCATTACAACTCAGTAATTAAACATGCTTGGATGAGGGTAGTACTGCGATGGGTGACCTGTACGGAAGTCCTCGTGTTGCACCCCTTCTTTTATTCACTCGAGTTTTTATGTTTCTATCGCAAAACCCAGTATTTTAGAAATTCCATAACTTTTGCACCGTGATGAACTACACGTCTGACAATATCATTTCGGAAAGCTCTCTAAAATAATTTTGACGTGCCAATGGTAGAAAGACCCATTGGGGCTGTTTTTGGCTCCAAATTCTGATGTAGACGGTCTTTCGAAACTTTTTCTCGGGTGAAAGTAATCACGACATCAAAACCGTATTATGGGCCATCTCAAAGTCATAGCAACGCCGATCATAAACTCTTCAACCATTTAAGTGAGGCCCACACATTCTGTGGAGCCTTCTTTATCAAGTGGAGCTCACGAAGAATTAATGCAAAAAGTGGATGAAGAGCATATGTACAATTGCATGACATGTACTACCGGGTGCGATCATACCAGCTGTAATGCACCGGATCCTATCAGAACTCTACAATTAAATGTTCTTGGGAGAGGGTAGTACTGAGATAGGTTACTTTCTGGGAAGTCCTCGTGTCGCACCTCTTCTTTTATTCACTCGACTTTTATTGTGTCTATTGCAAAACGCCGTATTTATGAAATGCGATAACTTTTACAAAGCGATGAACTACACGACCAATGATATCATTTTGGAAAGCCCTCTAAAATATCTCTGACAATAAAATGATACGAAGATCCATTAAGACTGTTTTCGACCCTAAATTTAGATGTTTAGACAGTCTTCCGGGCGTTTTTCTCCGGTGGAAGCAATCACGACCTCAAAAGCGTATTATCGGCTATCTCAAACTCATCGCATTGCCAATCTAGGTGAGTCCAAAACATCGTTTGGAGCCTTGTTAATCAAGTGGAGTTCGTGAAGAATTAGTGCAAAAAGTGGACGAAAAGCATATATACGGTTGCATGAAATTTACTACCGTGTTCGATCATACAAGCACTAATGCACCGGACCCTATCAGAACTCTGCAGTTAAACGTGCTTGGGAGAGGGTAGTACTGGGATGGATGACCTCCTAGGAAGTCCTCGTATTGCACCCCTTCTTCTATTCACTCGCTTTTTTATGTGTCTATACCAAAATGCCGTATTTTTGAAATGTCCTAACTTTTGCACCACAATGACCTACACCGCCGAAAATACCATTTTGGATAGCAGTCTCAGAGATTTCTCAATTGAAAATAGTATGAAGACCCTTTGGGAGTGTTTTCAACCCAAAATTTTTATTTTTGATGCTCTTTCGGATGTTTTTTGGGCAGAAGCAATCACGGCCTCAAAACTGTATTATCGACAGTGTCAAACTCATTGCACCGTGGAGCCAAAACTTGTTAACCTTCTAGGTGAGGCCCACACATTGTTTGGAGCCTTCTTTATTGATTGGCCTCACGAGAAATCACTCTAAAAAGTGGATGAAGAGTTTATATACAATTACATGACATATACTACCAAGTCCGATCATAGAACACTAATGCACCAGATCCCATCAGTACTTTGAAGTTAAATGTGCTTGGGGGAGGGTAGTAGTGGGATGGGTGACCTCTTTGGAATTCCTTGTATTGCATCTTTTCTTTTTTCACTGTATTTTTTATGTGTCTATCGTAAAACACCGTATTTTTAAAATGCCATAACTTTGCACAGCGATGAACTACACAGCCGAAAATATCAATTCGGAGAGTATTCTCAACGATCTCTAACGTGATAATGTTATGAAGACCCATTGGGGCTCTTTTCGACCGACAGTTTTGATGTTTATATGCTCTTTCAGACATTTTTCTTAGACGAAAGCAATCACAACCTCAAAACCGTATTATTGGCCACATCAAACTCATCGCAACACCGATCCAAAACTTTTTAACCATTAAGGTGAGGCCCACATATTTTTTGGAGCCTTCTTTATCGAGTGGAGCAAACGAAGAATTAATGCAAAAAGTGGATTAAGAGCATAAGTACGATTGCATGACATGTACTACCGGGTTCGATCATACCAAAACTAATGCACTGGATCCTATCAGCACTATGCAGTTAAACGTGCTTGGGTGAGCTTTGTATTGGGATGGGTGACCTCCTGCGAAGTCCTCGTATTGCACCAGTTCTTTTATTCGTTCACTTTTTATGTGTCTACCACACAATACCGTATTTTTGAAATGTCGTAACTTTTGCACCACGATGAACTACATGGCCGTAAATACCATTTCATATAGCACTCTCAAAGATTTCTGACTTGACAATAGTACAAAGACCCCTTGGGGCTGTTTTTCGACCCCAAATTTCAATGTTTCGACACTCTTTCAAGATGTTTTTCTTAGGCTGAAGCAATAACGGTGTCGAAACCGTATTATCCGCATTCTTAAACTTATTGAACCGTGGAGCCAAAACTTTTCAACCATATAGGTGAGACCCACACATCGTTTGGAGCCTTCTTTATCGAGTGGAGCTCCTGAAAAACCTTTGCAAAAAGTGGATGAAGAGTATATATACGATTGCATGACATGTACAATGGGGTGCGATCATACCAACACTAATGCACCACATCCCATCATAACTCTGCAGTTAAACATGGAGAGGGTAGTACTGGGATGGGTGACCTCCTGGGAATTCCTCGTATTGCATCCTTTCTTTTATTCACTCGATATTTTATGTCTCTATCGCAAAACACTGTATTTTTTGAAATGCCATAACCTTTGCACCCCAATGAACTACACAGCGGAAAATACCATTTTGAAAAGCTCTCTCGAAGATCTCTGACATGAAAATGGTACGTATACCCATATGGGGGGGATTAACCCCCAAATTTTTATGTTTTACTCTCCTTTGTACGTTATTCTTGGGTGGAAGCAATCACCATATATACGATTGAGTGAAGCCCAGGAAGAATCATTGAAAAAAGATGATAAACACCATATATACGATTGCATGATATGTACTACCTGGTGTGATCATACCCGAACTAATGCACCGGATCTCATCAGAACTCTGCAATCAAGTGTGCTTGGATGAGGGTTGTAAGAGTTTTTATGTGTCTATCGCTAAACACTGTATTTTTGAAATGCCAAAACTTTTGCACCGCGATGAACTACACGATCAACAATACCATTTCGGAAAGCTCTTTAAAATATTTTTGACGTGCCAATGGTACGAAGACCCATTGGAGCTGTTTTCGACTCCATATTCTGATGTTGACACTCTTTCAGACTTTTTTCTTGGGCGAAAGCAATCAAAACCGTATTATGGGCCGTCTCAAACTGATTGCAATGCCGATCATAAACTTTTCAACCATTTAAGTAAGGCCCACACATTTATGGGAGCCTTCTTTATCAAGTGGAGCTCACAAAGAATTAATGCAAAAAGTGGATGAAGAGCATATAGACGATTGCAATACATGCATTAGCGGGTGTGATCATATATGCACTAATGCACTGGATCCTATCAGAACTCCATAATTAAACGTTCTTGGGCGAGGGTAGTACTGGGATAGGTGACCTCCTGGGAAGTCCTCGTGTTGCACCTCTTCTTTTATTCACTCGATATTTTATGTTTCTATAGCAAAGCGTCGTAGCTATGAAAAGGGATAACTTTTGGAACGCGATGAACTACACAACCAACAATATCAGTTTGGAAATACTCTAAAAGATCTCTGGCATGAAATTATACGAAGACCCTTTAGAGCTGTTTTCGATCCCAAATTTAGATGTTTAGACACTCTTCCCTGCGTTTTTCTCGAAGCAATCACGATCTCAAAACGTATTATTGGCTGTCTCAAACTCATCGCATTGCCAATCTAAAACTTTTCAACCATCCAGGTGAGGCCCACACATCGTTTGGTTCCTTGTTTTTCAAGTGGAGCTCACGAAAATTAATGCAAAAAATGGATGAAGAGCATATATACGATTGCATGACATGTACTACCGCGTAAGATCATATCCGCACAAATGCATTGAATCCCATCAGAACTCTACATCTAAAAAGGCTTGGGCGAGGGTAGTACTTGGATGGGTGAAATTCTGAGAAGTTCTCGTGTTACACCCCTTCTTTTATTCACTAGATTTGTTATGTGTATCGCAAAACGCCGTATTTTTGAAATGCCGTAACTTTTGCACCACGATGAACTACACGGCCGAAAACACGATTTTGGATAGCACTCTCAAAAATTTCTTTCTTGACAATACTACAAAGACCCATTGGGGATGTTTTCGTCCCCAAATCTTAATGTTTCAAAAAAATTTCGGATGTTTTTCTCAGGCAGAAGCTATCACGACATCAAAACCGTATTATCGGCCATCTCAAACCATCACATCATGGAGCAAAAACTTTTCAACCACCTAGGTGAGGCCCACACATCGTGTGGAGCCTTCTTTATCGAGTGAACCTTAGGAAGAATCATTGAAAAATTAGATAAAGATCATATACGATTTTATGACATGTACTACCGGGTGCGATCATAAGGAATCCCATCAGAACTCAACTTAAACGTTCTTGGGCAAGGCTATTAGTGGGATGGGTGACCTCCTGGGAAGTCCTTGTGTTGCACCTCTACTTCATTCACTAGATTGTTATGTGTCTATCGCAAACGCTGATTTATGAAATGTGAGAACTTTTGCATCCCAAATTTAGATGTTTAGACGCTCTTTCGGTCGTTTTTCTTGGGCTGAAACAATCAAGACAACAAAACCATATTATTGGCCTTCGCAAACTCATCGCATTGCCCATCTAATATTTTTAAACCATCTACGTGAGGTGCACATATCGTTTGGAGGCTTGTTTATCGAATGGAATTCACGAAGAATCATTGCAAAAAGTAGATCAAGAGCATATATACGAATGCATTAATGCATGACATGTCACTCATTTTTATGTGTCTATCGCAAAACATCGTATTTTCGAAATGTCATAACTTTTGCACCGCGAAGAACTACACGGCCGACAATACCATTTTGGAAAGATCTCTAAATGATCTCAGACCGTTGGTGTGACGACCAATTTGGAGTTTTGTTTTGACCCAAAATTTTGATGTTTTGATGCTCTTTCGGACCTTTTTTCTCGGGCCGAAGCGTGCACGCCCACAAACCCGTATTATTGGCCATCTAAAACTCATCACATCGCTGATCTAAAACTTTTAAACCATCTAGGTGAGACTCACATACCATTTAGAGCCTTCTTTATCGAATGGAGCTCACAAAGAATCATTGCATAAAAAATGAAAAGCATATATACGATTGCATGACATGTACTACCCGGGTGCGATTATACAAACACAAATGCACCGGATCCCATAAAAACTCTGCAGCTAAAAGTTCTTGGGAGAGGGTAGTAATGGGATGGGTGACCTTCTGGGGATTCTTCGTGTTGCACCCCTTCTTTTATTCGCTTGATTTTCTATGTGTTTATCACAAAATGCCGTATTTTTGAAATGTTATTACTTTTGCACTGCGATGAACTAAAGGGCCAAAAAACCATTTCAGAAAGCTCTCTCAATGGTCTCTGACAAATCAATAGTACGAAGACCAATGGGGGCGGTTTTTGACTCCACATTTTTATGTTTAGACTCTCTTTCGGACGTTTTTCTTAGGCCGAAGCAATCACGACCTCAAAACCATATTATCGGACTTCTCTAACTCATCGCATCTTCGATCCAAAACTTTCAACCAGCTAGGTGAAGCCCACACATCTTGTGGAGTCTTCTTTATCAAGTGAAGCTCACGAAGAATCATTGCAAAAAGTGGATGAAGAGCATATATACCATTGCATGACATGTACTACCGGGTGCGATCTTACTAGCACTAATGCACAGGATCCCATCTGGACTTTGTAGTTAAAACAGCTTGGGGAGTGTAGTACGGGGATGGTTGACCATCTGGTGCGTCCTCGTGTTGCACCCCTTCTTTTATTCACTAGATTTTATATGTGTCTATCGCAAAACGTCGTATTTTCAAAATGCTATAACTTTTGCACCGCGATGAACACACTGTCAACAAAACCATTTTGGAGAGCTCTCTCAAAGATCTCTCACGTAGTAATTGTACATAGACCAATTGGGACTTTTTCAACCACAAAGTTTGATGTTTACACGCTCTTTCGGACATTATTCTTGTGTGAAAGCAATCATTACCTCAAAACCATATTAGCGGCCGTCTCAAACTTATCGCATCGCCAATCCAAAACTTTTCAACCATCTAGGTTGAGGCCCACACATTTTTTGGAGCGTTCCTTATCAGGTCAAGCTCAGAAGAATCATTGCATAAAATGGATGAAGAGCATATATACGATCGCATGACATGTACTACCGGATATGATCACACCAGCACAAAGTCACCATATCCTGTAACAACTCCGCAGCAAAATTGTTTAGGCCATGGTAGTATTGGGATGTGTGACCTTCTGGGAACTGGTCGTGTTGCACCCCTCTTTTATTCACTCGATTTTTATGTGTATATCATAAAACACAGCATTTTTTGAAATGCTATAACTTTTGCACCACGATGAACTACACGGAGGACAAAACCATTTCAGAAAACTCTCTTATTGATCTCTGACATTCTAATTGTACGAAGACCAATTGGGGCTGTTTTTGACCCCAAATATTTATTTTAGACGCTTTTTCAAATGTTTTTCTCGTGCCAAAGAGATCACGACATAAAAACCATATTATCCCCGTCTCAATCCCAACGCATTTTCGATCCAAAATTTTTCAACCATCTAGGCGAAGCCCATAGATCGTTTGGAGACTTTTTTTATCGAGTACATGATGAGGGCATCAGATCGTCTAGCCGGCCAGGAGACCAGAATGGCCGAGCAGAATACTTGCCTGAGACAGCCGGGCCATTTGGCACGTTTGCCGGCCCAAGTGGTACCGCCGTCTCTAAGACCAGCCAGGCCGGACCGATCAATATTTCCGGTGGAGAGGCCCAAACCTCCAGCCCACCTGGCGGCGACGTGGATGGCACCGCCGTCGTGTTGCACCCCTTCTTTTATTCATTCAATATTTTATGTCTGTATTCCAAAACGCCATATTTTTTGAAATTCTACAACTTTTGGACCGCGATGAACTACACAGCTAACAAAACAATTTCAGAAAAGCTCTCTCAAAGATCTCTGACGTAACAATTGTACGATGACCAATTGGGGCTGTTTTAGACCCTAAATTTTGATGTTTAGATGCTCTTTCAGACGATTTTCTCGAGCCGAAGCAATCACGACCTCAAAACCGTATTATCGGCAGTCTCAATCTCAATGCATCGCTTATCCAAAACTTTTCAACCATCTAGGTTAGGCCCAAATATTGTTTGGAATCTTCTTTATCGAGTGGAACTCACGTAGAATCATTGAAAAAAGAGGATGAAGCACATATATACGATTGCATGGCATTGAACACCGCGTAAGATCATACAACCACAAATGCACCGGATTCCATCAGAACTCTGCAGCTAAAAATGATTGGGGGAGTGATACAAGCCTCGATTCAAGGCTTATATGCGCGTGGGCTGTTTGGAGAAGGTTAGGTGAGAAACTCGACCTTAGACTTCTTGGGTAGGGGTTTTTGGGTTGGTATTCGATGGAAAGGTGAAGTGAACCACACAAGGGGTGATGAACCTCGTGATAAATCACAAACTTAGAGCTAGGAGGGCTGGTCTCAACTAGGTTCTAAGCGCACAAGTCTCTTGAGAGAATAACTTGTTGAAAGAAAATGCGATCTTTATTAATATCAAAAAAGGTTGTCGAACTACAATGCTGGAAGGAGCCTTATTAATATGCTCGACAGCTTGACCTTCTAGGGTCGACACAAATAAAGAAAAAAGGAAAGTTTACAAAGTGCACAAAAGGAAAAGATACAAAAGTGCATAACCGAAAAAGGACCTATTCCTAAAATGTTCTTGACTCAAAAATGTAAAGCATCTAGATCCTACCCTGCAAAACAGAAAGAGGCATATATTCGAATTGAAACTTACCTTAACTTACCTCACGGCCAAGAAATGGAAGGTGGCCGTCCTTGTGGCATGAACGCGCCTTGCTCCTAGTCTTCGACTTGGAGTAGGGTTAGGAATCTTTGGGCCCTGACCTCTCTTGCCACTAAAGCCCAAGTCTCTGAATTCCTTGCATTGTTGAGAAGCCTTTGGACTCTTCTTTGAACTTCTGGCCCATTGTCCTTAGTCGATCTTCCTCTAGGAGCTTGTCGACCCATAAGCTGAACTTGTGGAAGAGTGCTCTTGATCTACTCCTTGTCATTGCTCCTGGTGGCACTACTGGTGTGGATACTTCCTCTAGATGCATGTCCTCAAGCTGGTAGCTTATCTGGTCCGAGTTTCCTTGTGTAGAAGTTCGAATGCTCGTGCACTCGGCTGGATTGGCTCTACCGGCTGGAATGTGCGAGGTACTGGCCGGAATGCCTTCACGACTGGCCAAATTGATCCCAGAGTTGGCGGCATCACCAAGGCGACCGGGGGTGTCATCCACGTCGCCACCAAGTGTGCTGGAAGCTTGGGCCTCTCCGCCGGCATGCTGGTTGGTCTGGTCCTATTGATCGAGGGTCCGGCGGTACTGCTTGGGCCAGCAGGCGTGCCAGATGGCCTGGCTGTCTCGGGCAAGCTTCCTGCTCGGCCAGTCTGATCTCCTGGCTGGACATACGACCTGATGCCCTCATCATCCCCTCCTTCTTCAGTAGGTTTTGACCTCAAAACTGGTTCATCTGCATGGAAAGGGGCTAAGTCAGTTACGTTGAACGTGTTGGACACATTAAACTCACCTGGGAGTTCGATCCGGTAGGCGTTGTTGTTGATCCTCTCCAGCACTCTGAATGGTCCATCTCCTCTTGGTGCTAGCTTGGAACTCCTTAGGTTCGGGAACCTCTCCTGCCGTAGGTGTAGCCACACCCAATCGTCTGGTTGAAAGATCACCTCCTTTCTTTCCTTGTTGGCATGAGTCACGTACTGCCCGGTCCTCTTCTCCAAGTTTTTTGCTACCTTCTGGTGTAACTTCCCTGTGAACTCTGCCTTGGATGCTCCGTTGAGGTGGGTCATCTCTGCTGGTGGCAGTGGCGTTTGCTGCAATGGGCTGAGAGGGTTGAAGCCGTATACTACTTCAAATGGTTTCTTCTTGGTTGCTAAGTGCACGGCTCGGTTGTAAGCGAACTCTATGAATGGCAGGCACTCCACCCAAGTCTTGAGGTTCTTCCCTAGTGTAGTCCTGAGAAGAGTTGATAGTGTCCTGTTGACAACTTCAGTTTGGCCATCGGTTTGAGGATGGCAGGTGGTAGAGAAGAGTAGCTTCGTGCCTAGCTTCCTCCAAAGGGTCCTCCAGAAATGGCTGAGGAACTTGGTGTCCCTGTCTGATACGATGGTCCTTGGCACTCCATGAAGCCGTACTATCTCCTTGAAAAACAGCTCGGCTGTTTGCATGGCATCATTGACATTGGCACACGGGATGAAGTGTGCCATCTTGGAGAATCTGTCCACCACTACAAAGATTGCATCCTTGTGGTTGATCTTGGGCAGGCCTAGAACAAAGTCCATTGAGATGTCCACCCATGGATGTGTAGGTATGGGCAGTGGGAGATACAACCCGTGAGGTTGCACTCGGGACTTTGCCTTCTTGCAAGTGATGCATCTTGCACAATGAGCTTCTACGGTCCTCTTGATGTGTGGCCACTAGAAGTGCTCCTTGACCACTGCTAGAGTCTTGTCGACACCAAAGTGGCCCATGAGTCCTCCTCCATGAGCTTCTCGGATGATAAGCTCTCTCAATGATCCTTGTGGTATGCACAACCTTCTCTCTCGGAACAAGAACCCCTCATGGATGTAAAACTTGCCATGACTCCCTGTGCCACACTCCTTGTAGCTCTCAGCAAAGTCAGGATCATCCTTGTATAGGTCCTTGATGTGCTCGAATCCTAGGACCTTTGCGTCCATGGTTGATATCAAGGCAAACCTCCTTGATAGTGCATCGGCTACCACATTGTCTTTGCCCTTCTTGTACTTGATGACGTGCCGGAAGGTTTCTATGAATTCCATCCACCTGGCATGTCTCCTCTTGAGATTGGTTTGCTATCTGAGGTGTTTGAGAGTCTCATGATCAGTGTGGATCACAAACTCCTTGGACAGCAAGTAAGCTGCCAAGTCTCCAATACTCGGACAAGGGCATAAAGCTCCTTGTCATAAGTGGGGTAGTTCAGTGAGGCACCACCTACCTTCTTACTGAAGTATTCCACTGGTATCCCTCCTTGGGTTTGTACTGCTCCTATGTCTATTCCAGAGGCATCACACTCCACTTCAAACGTCTTGTTGAAGTCGGGCAGGACTAGCACTGGTGCATGTGTAAGGCTGTCCTTCAAAGCCTGGAATGCCTTCTTCTGAGCTTCTGCCCAGCTGAATCCCACGTTCTTCTTCACTACTGCCGTCAAAGGTGAGGCAATACTGCTGAAGTTGGGCACGAATCTCCAATAGAAGCTGGCCAGTCCGTGGAAGCTCCTTACTTGGCTGATGTTGCATGGTGTTGGCCATTCTTGTATGGCTCGAATCTTCTCTTCATCAACCTGTAGGCCCTGTGAACTTACAACAAAACCTAAAAAGACAAGTTTATCAGTACAAAAGGTGCACTTTTTGAGATTGGCATAAAGCTCTTCTTGTTGAAGGGTTTTAAGTACCATCTCAAGATGTGTGAGGTGTTCCCGTAGGCACTTACTATAAACCAATATATCATCAAAGTAAACCACTACAAACTTACTGATGTACGCCCTAAGAATTTGGTTCATAAGGCCCATGAAGGTGCTTGGGGCATTAGTCAAGCCGAATTGCATGACTATCCACTCGTATAGCCCTTGCTTTGTCTTGAAAGCAGTCTTCCTTTCATCACCTTCCTTCATCCTGACCTGGTGGTACCCACTCTCGAGGTCTATCTTGGAGAAGACCGTGGCTCCGCTCAGTTCATCTAGCATGTCATCCAGCCATGGTATTGGATGCCGGTACTTGACAGTGATGTTGTTGATTGCTCGGCAGTCCACGCACATTCGCCAAGTCCCATCCTTCTTGGGCACTAGTAGCACTGGTACGACACATGGACTGAGGCTTTCTCGAACATAGCCTTTATCCAGGAGCTCCTTGACTTTCTTCTCAAGCTCCTTGGACTCCTCTCGACTCATCCGGTAGTCTGGCCGGTTGGGCAGGGCTGCCCCGGGCACTAGATCGATCTGGTGTTCTATGCCACGTAAAGGAGGCAAGCCTGCTGGTATCTCCTCTGGAAACACATCCTGGAACTTGTTGAGGAGAGTTGCTACTTCAGGAGGTAGCTATACCTGTTCCTGTTCTATACTCAAGATTTCTTTGAAGACCATTAGTAACATTAAATCCTTCGAGGCTAAAGCTCTCCGGATATGGCTTGGTTGAATAAGAAAATTAGAGTTGTAGCTCGTGTACCTGCAGGTGTAAGAGGAGCCAAGCTGACCTTTCTTTTGTAATGCACAAAAGTGTAGAGGTTGGTTTGGCCATCATGCCTGGTCTCTTTGTCAAACTGCCATGGTCTTCCTAGCAGAAGATGGCCAGCTTGCATGGGCACCACGTCGCACACGACTTGATCCTGGTACTGGCCCACACTGAATGGCACAGTGACTTGCTCATGGATCTTGAGCTCCACTTTGTCATCCAGCCATCTCAGTCTATATGGTTGAGGATGCCTTGTCTTCTCTACACCTAGCTTATCAACCATATATGCACTAGCAACGTTAGTGCAAGAACCACCATCTATGATGAGGTTACATACCTTGCCCTTGATGGTGCAGCGGCTGTGGAAGATGTTCTCCCTTTGGATGGTCTCTGAAGGATCCACCATTGCACTGAGGATACGTCTAGTGACCAGCACTTCCCCCACATTAGGGTACTCAATGTCACCATATTCTCCTTCTGGTTCATATTCCTCTTCATCTTGGGACTCATATTCTCCTGCCTCCGTAATCAGCATGACTCGGTTGTTTGGGCACTCCCTTGAGATGTGTCACGTCCCCTGCACTTGAAACAAGTTATGTCACGTGATCTTTGAGGGTTAGAAGACTTACCAGGCTCTCTCTGGTCACGGGTGGGTTCAGGAGGCTTGCTCATGAACCTTGACTCGATCTCTACGCTTTTGCCTTTGTACACTGTCTTAGGCATGTTGCTTGGTGCCCAAGGTGTCTTAGGCTTGCTGCGGATGTCTTGGCTCTTACGTTTGATGTGCTGTTCAGCTTGCACAGATAGGTGAAACAAGTCCTTGAAGTCGTTGTAGATTTGCCTTTCCACCTTGCAGCTGATCCTTTCTTGGAGTCCATCCAAGAATTGTTCCATCAATGCTTCTTCATCATCATTGAGCTCCAATCTGTTCCTTAACTTCTCAAACTCTTCATAGTACTCCTCTACTGATCTGGTACTCTGCTTAAGAGTACGAAAACGATGTTGCAACTCTCTATGAAAGTAAGGTGGAACAAACCTTTGTCGCATGACATCTTTCATGTCGACCCATGAGTGTATGGGCCTCATTCTTTTCCTCCTTCTGTCTAATACCTCACGATCTTACCAGATGAGGGCATTGTCCGTGAGTTGTGCTACTGCCATTGAGACTCTCCTAGGTCTTGGTTGGTTGTAATGATCAAAGATATGATCCATTCTTCTCTCCCAATCTTGGTAAGCCTCGGGGTCTACTTTTCCTGCAAAACTTGGAGGAGTTAGTTTAACATCAGGATGAGTTACCCAGTTGTAGGCGTGTTCATCTCCATCCTGATGATGTCTAGGAGGCATCCTTGGTCTCTGGTGAAGACCATATGGCTCGAAGCCATCATCCTCTGCCTCTGGTTGCCGTGGAGGTCCTCTCGGGCTATGGTGGTAGTTATGAGGTTGTGTGTCCTCGAAAAAGGACCTATTCCTAAAATGTCTTTGACTCAATAAATGTAAATATTCTAGATCCTACCCTGCAAAACAAAAAGAGGCAAATATTCTTATTGAAAACTTACCTTACTTACCTCACGGCCAAGAAATGGAAGGTGGCCGTCCTTGTGGCATGCACGCGCCTTGCTCCTAGTCTTCGACTTGGAGTAGGGTTAGGAATCTTTGGGCCCTGACCTCTCTTGCCACTAAAGACCAAGTCTCTGATGTTCCTTATGTTGTTGAGAAGCCTTTGGACTCTACTTTGCACTTCTAGCCCATTGTCCTTAGCTGATCTTCCTCTAGGAGCTTGTCCACCCATAAGCTGAACTTGTGAAAGAGTGCTCTTGATCTACTCCTTGTCATTGCTCCTGGTGGCACTACTGGTGTGGATACTTCCTCTAGATGCATGTCCTGAAGCTGGTAGCTTATGTGGTCCGAGTTTCCTTGTGTAGAAGTTGAAATGCTTGTGCACTTGGCTGGATCGGCTGTACCGGCTGGAATGTGCGAGGTACTGGCCGGAATGCCTTCAGGACCGGCCAAGTTGATACCGGAGTCGGCGGCATCACCAAGGGGACCGGCGGTGTCATCCACGTCGCCACCAAGTGTGCCGGAAGCTTGGGCCTCTCCGCCGGATGTCTCGGGCTAGCTTCCTGGTCGGCCAGTCTTATCTCCTGGCTGGACATACGACCTGATGTCCTCATCACCGTGGCTCCACTCAGCTCATCTAGCATGTCATAGAGCCGTGGTATCGGATGGCGGTACTTGACTGTGATGTTTTTGATTGCTCGGCAGTCCACGCACATTGGCCAAGTCCCATCCTTCTTGGGTACTAGTAGCACTGGTACGGCACATGGACTGAGGCTCTCTCAAACATAGCCTTTCTCCAGGAGCTCCTTCACTTGCTTCTCAAGCTCCTTGGACTCCCCTGGACTCATCCGGTAGGCTGGCCGGTTGGGCAGGGATGCCCCGGGCACTAGGTCGATCTGGTGTTATATGCCACGTAAAGGAGGCAACCCTGCTGGTATCTCCTCTGGGAACACATCCTGGAACTTGTTGAGGAGAGTTGCTACTTCAGGAAGTAGCTCTACCTGTTCCTGTTCTATACTCAAAATTTCTTTGAAGACCATTAGTAACATTAAATCCTTCAAGGCTAAAGCTCTCCGGACATGGATTGGTTGAATAAGAAAATTAGACTTGATAAGTTTCTTTTCCTTACGCATTTGGAGTTGTAGCTCTTGTACCTGGGCAGGTGTAAGGGGAGCCAAGCTGACCTTTTTTTGTCATGCACAAAAGTGTAGAGATTGGTTCGGCCATCATGCTTGGTCTCTTTGTCAAACTGCCATGGCCTTCCTAGCAGAAGATGGCAAGCTTGCATGGGCACCACATCGCACATGACTTGGTCTTGGTACTTGCCCACACTGAATGGAACAGTGACTTGTTCATGGATCTTGAGCTCCACTTTGTCATCGAGCCATCTAAGCCTATATGGTCGAGGGTGCCTTGTCTTCTATAGACCTAGCTTATAAACCATGTACGCACTAGCAACATTAGTGCAAGAACCACCATCTATGATGAGGTTAAATACCTTGCCCTTGATGGTGCAACGGCTGTGGAAGATGTTTTCCCTCTGGATGGTCTCTGAGAGATCCACCATTGCACTGAGAATGCGTCTAGTGACCAGCACTTCCCCCACATCAGGGTACTCAATGTCACCGTATTCTCCTTCTGGTTCGTAGTCTTCTTCATCTTGGGATTCATACTCTCCAGCTTCCGTAATCAGCATTACTCGGTTGTTTGGACACTCCCTTGAGATGTGTCCACGACCCCTACACTTGAAACAAGTGATGTCACGTGATCTTTGAGGGTTAGAGGACTTACTAGGCTCTCTCTGGTCATGGGTTGGCTCAGGAGGCTTGCTCTTGAATCTTGACTCGATTTCTATGCTTTTGCCTTTGTCTACGGGCTTGGGAATGTTGCTTGGTGCCCAAGGCGTCTTAGGCTTGCTGCGGATGTCTTGGCTCTTACGTTTGATGTGCTGCTCAGCCTGGACAGATAGGTTGAACAAGTCCTTGAAGTCATTGTAGATTTGCCTTTCCACCTTGCGGCTGATTCTTTCTTGGAGTCCATCCAAGAATTGTGCCATCAAAGCTTCCTCATCGTCATTGAGTTCCAGCCTGTTCCTTAGTCTTTCAAACTCTTCATAGTACTCCTCTACTGATCTGGTTCCCTGCTTAAGAGTACGAAAACGTCGTTGCAAATCTCTATGAAAATAAGGTGCAACAAACCTTTGTCTCATGAGGTCTTTCATGTTGACCCATGAGTCTACGGGCCTCAATCTTTTCCACCTTCGTTCAGACACCTCACGATCCCACCAGATGAGGGCATTGTCCGTGAGTTGTGCTACTGCCATGGAGACTCTCCTAGGGCTTGGTTGGTTGTAGTGAGCGAAGATGTGATCCATCCTTCACTCCGAATCTAGGTAGGCCTCGGGGTCAACTTTTTCTGCAAAACTCGGAGGTGTTAGCTAAACATCAGGATGAGTTAACCGGTTGTAGGCGTGTTCATGTCCATCCTCATGATGTTTAGGATGTATCCTTGGTCTCTGGTGGTGCCCTTATGGCTCGAAGCCATCACCTTCGCATCTGGTTGCCTTGGAGGTCCTCTCGGCCTATGGTGATAGTTATGAGGAGGTGCGTCCTCATCTCCATCTGGCTGGGGCTCCTCCTGTTCGTGCTGTGTCCTAAGGTGCTCAGGACCCTCAGCACAGTCTTGCTCAGCTCTCACGTGCCTTATGGCCTAGAATCTCACAGGCCTCTCCACGCGCTCCAGCCTCTCGCCTATTGATGCGAGTTACGTTTGGAGGGTGGTGAACATTGCCACCATGGCTTTGGCTGCTTCTCTATTTTCTTATGTCATTGCGTACTACAAAGAAAGAAGTGAAGTTATTTTGCTCCTAAATTGATTAGGAGGGTTTTCTTTTATAGGGGAATTCGAAAATTGCAAGAAGGAAAAATCTGTAAAAAGGAAAAATTTGAAAAATAGAAAGTTTAGAAAAAATGAAAACTTCCTACAACTTATGCTAGCTGTCCTATTCAAATTCTTTTAGTATTTTTCCTATTTTATTTTTCTTTTCTTTTTAATTTAACTTAAAAATAATTTAAATATGATTTGAACAAAAAAGAAAACGTAAATGGTAATGCAAAAGTGAATCTAAGCCCTAGTGATACACGTAGAAGCTAGATGCACTCGGTTTGGAGTTTCATGTTATTTTTTTTTATTTTTCTTGAATGCGACTTAAACTAATGCAAGAACAAGAAACAAAACTAACTAAAGGATAGAAACAACCTGGTTTAGGAGCTTGAAGCTAAGCCTCGATTCAAGGCTTATATGCACGTAGGCTGTGTGGAGAAGGTTAGGTGAGAAACTCGACCTTAGACTTCTTTTATATGGTTTTTTTGGGTTAGTATTGAGCAGAAGGGTGAGGTGAACCACACGAGGGGTGATGAACCTCGTGATAAATCACAAGCTTAGAGCTAGGAGGGCTGGTCTCAACTAGGTTCTAAGCGCACAAGATTCTTAGAGAGAAAACTCGTAAGAAAATTCGCACTTTATTAATATCAAAAAGGTTGTCGAACTACAATGCTGGAAGGAGCCTTATTAATATGCTCGACAATTTGATCTTCTAGGGTCGACTCAAAGAAAGAAAAGGAAAATTTACAAATGTGCACAAAAAGAAAACGTACAAAAGTGCATAACGGAAAAATGACCTATTCCTAAAATGTCTTTGACTCAAAAATGTAAACAATCTAGATCCTACCCTGCAAAACAGAAAGAGGCATATATTCGAATTGAAAACTTACCTTTCTTACTTCACGGCCAAGAAATGGAAGGTGGCCGTCATTGTGGCATTCACGCGCCTTGCTCCTAGTCTTCGACTTGGAGTAGGTTTAGGAATCTTTGGGCCCTGACCTCTCTTGCCACTAAACCCCAAGTGTCTGAAGTGAGAAGCCTTTGGACTCTTCTATGCACTTCTGGCCCACTGTCCTTAGTCGATCTTCCTCTAGGAGCTTGTCGACCCATAAGGTGAACTTGTGGAAGAGTGCTCTTAATCTGCTCCTTGTCATTGCTCCTGGTGGCACCACTGGTGTAGAGACTTCCTCTATATGCATATCGTCAAGCTGGTAGCTTATCTGGTCCGAGTCTCCTTGTGTAGATGTTGAAATGCCCGTGTACTCGGCTGGATCGGCTGTACCGGCTGGACTGTGCGAGGTACTTGCCGGAATGCCTTCTGGACCAGCAAAGTTGATCCCGGAGTCGGTGGCATCACCAATGGGACCGGCAGTGTCATCCACGTCGCCACCAGTTGGGCCGGAGGTTTGGGCCTCTCCGCCGGAAATGCTGATCGGTCCGGTCCTGTTGGTCGAGGGTCCGGCGGTACCGCTTGTTCCGGTAGACGTGCCAAATGGCCCGGCTGTCTCGGGCAAGCTTCCTGGTCGACCAGTCTGGTCTCCTGGCCGGCCATACGACCTGATGTTCCCAACATCCCCTCCGTCTTCAGTAGGTTTTGACCTCAAAACTGGTTCATCTGCATGGAAAGGAGCTAAGTCAGTTACGTTTAACGTGTTGGACACATTAAACTCACCTGGGTGCTCGTTCTGGTAGGCGTTGTTGTTGATCCTCTCCAGCACTCTGAATGGTCCATCTCCTCTTGGTGCTAGCTTGGAACTCCTTAGGTTGGGGAACCTCTCTTGCCGTAGGTGTAGCCACACCCAATCGCCTGGTTGAAAGATCACCTCCTTTCTTCCCTTGTTAGCATGAGTCACGTACTGCCCGGTCCTCTTCTCCAAGTTCTCTGCTACCTTCTGGCGTAACTTCCTTATGAACTCTGCCTTGGATGCTCCGTTGAGGTTGGTCATCTCTGCTGGTGGCAGTGGCGTTTGCTCCAATGGTGTGAGAGGGTTGAAATCGTATACTACTTCAAAGGGTATCTTCTTGGTTGCTAAGTGCACGGCTCGGTTGTAAGCAAACTCTATGAATGGCAGGCACTCCACCCAAGTCTTGAGGTTCTTCCCTAGTGTAGTCCTGAGAAGAGTTTATAGTGTCCGGTTGACAACTTCAGTTTGGCCATCGGTTTGAGGATGGCAGGTGGTAGAGAAGAGTAGCTTCGTGCCTAGCTTCCTCCAAAGGGTCCTCCAGAAATGGCTGAGGAACTTGGTGTCCCTGTATGACACGATGGTCCCTGGCACTCCATGAAGCCGTACTATATGCCTGAAGAACAACTCGGCTGTTTGCGTGGCATCATTAACATTGGCACACGGGATGAAGTGTTCCATCTTGGAGAATCTGTCCACCACTACTAAGATTGCATCTTTGTGGTTGTTCTTGGGCAGACCTAGAACGAAGTCCATTGAGATGTCCACCCATGGATGTGTAGCTATGGGCAGTGGGAGATACAACCCGTGAGGGTGTACTCGGGACTTCGCCTTTTTGCAAGTGATGCACCTTGCACAATGGGCTTCTATTGACCTTTTGATGTGTGGCCAGTAGAAGTGCTCCTTGACCACTGCTAGAGTCTTGTCGACACCAAAGTGGCCCATGAGTCCTCCTCCATGAGCTTCTCGGATAATAAGCTCCCTTAATGATCCTTGTGGTATGCACAGCCTTCTTTCTCGGAACAAGAATCCCTCATGGATGTAGAACTTGCCATGACTCCCTGCGCCACACTCCTTGTAGCTCTCAGCAAAGTCAGGATCATCCTTGTATAGGTCCTTGATGTGCTCGAATCCTAGGACCTTTGCCTCCATTGTGGATATCAAGGCAAACCTCCTTGATAGTGCATCGGCTACCACATTGTCTTTGCCCTTCTTGTACTTGATGACGTACGGGAAGGTTTCTATGAATTCCATCCATCTGGCATGTCTCCTCTTGAGATTAGTTGTCCCTCTGAGGTGTTTGAGAGTCTCATGATCAGTGTGGATCACAAACTCCTTGGACAGCAAGTAATGCTGCCAAGTCTCCAATGCTCGGACAAGGGCATAAAGCTCCTTGTCATAAGTGGCGTAGTTCAGTGAGGCACCACCTAGCTTCTCACTGAAGTATGCCACTGGTCTCCCTCCTTGGGTTAGCACTGCTCCTATGCCTATTCCAGAGGCATTACACTCCACTTCAAACGTCTTGTTGAAGTCGGGCAGGACTAGCACTGGTGCATGTGTAAGGCTGTCCTTCAAGGCCTTGAATGCCTTCTCCTGAGCTTCTCCCCAGCTGAATACCACGTTCTTCTTCACTACTGCCGTCAGTGGTGAGGCAATACTGCTGAAGTTGGGCACGAATCTCCTATAGAAGCTGGCCAGTCCGTGGAAGCTCCTTACTTGGCTAATGTTTCCTGGTGTTGGCCATTCTTGTATGGCTCGAATCTTCTCCTCATCAACCTGTAGGCCCTGTGAACTCACAACAAAACCTAAAAAGACAAGCTTATCAGTACAAAAGGTGCACTTATTGAGATTGGCATAAAGCTCTTCTTGTCGAAGGGTTTTAAGTACCATCTCAAGATGTGTGAGGTGTTCCCATAGGCACTTACTATAAACTAGTATATCATCAAAGTAAACTACCACAAACTTACTGATGTACGCCCTAAGAACTTGGTTCATAAGGGGCATGAAGGTGCTTGGGGCATTAGTCAAGCCGAATGGCATGACTGTCCACTCGTATAGCCCTTGCTTTGTCTTGAAAGTAGTCTTCCATTCATCACCTTCCTTCATCCTGACCTGGTGGTATCCACTCTTGAGGTCTATCTTGGAGAAGACCGTGGCTCCACTCAGCTCATCTAGCATGTCATCCAACCGTGGTATCGGATGCCGGTACTTGACTGTGATGTTGTTGATTGCTCGGCAGTCCACGCACATTCGCCAAGTCCCATCCTTCTTGGGCACTAGTAGCACTGCTACGGCACATGGACTGAGGCTCTCTCGAACATAGCCTTTCTCCAGGAGCTCCTTGACTTGCTTCTCAAGCTCCTTGGACACCTCTGGACTCATCCGGTAGGCTGGCCGGTTGGGCAGGGCTGCTCCGGGCACTAGATCAATCTGGTGTTCTATGCCACGTAAAGGAGGCAAGCCTGCTAGTATCTCCTCTGGAAATACATCCTGGAACTTGTTGAGGAGAGTTGCTACTTCAGGAGGTAGCTCTACCTGTTCTTTTTCTATATTCAACACTTCTTTGAAAACCATTAGTAACATTAAATCCTTCGAGGCTAAAGCTCTCTGGACATGGCTTGGTTGAATAAGAAAATTAGACTTGATAAGTTTTTTTTCCTTACTCATTTGGAGTTGTAGCTCATGTACCTGGGCAGGTGTAAGAGGAGCCAAGCTGACCTTTCTTTTGTCATGCACAAAAGTGTAGAGATTGGTTCGGCCATCATTCCTGGTCTCTTTGTCAAACTGCCATGGTCTTCCTAGCAGAAGATGGCCAGCTTGCATGGGCACCACGTCGCACACGACCTGGTCTTGGTACTTGCCCACATTGAATGGCACAGTGACTTGCTCATGAATCTTGAGCTCCACTTTTTCATCGAGCCATCTCAGTCTATATGGTCGAGGATGCCGTGTCCTCTCTAGACCTAGCTTATCAACCATATACGCACTAGCAACGTTAGTGTAAGAACCACCATCTATGATGAGGTTACATACCTTTCCCTTGATGGTGCAACGGCTGTGGAAGATGTTCTCCCTTTGGATGGTCTCTGAAGGATCCACCATTGCACTGAGGATACGCCGAGTGACCAGTACTTCCCCCACATCAGGGTACTCAATGTCACCATATTCTCCTTCTGGTTCATAGTCCTCTTCATCTTGGGACTCACACTCTCCAGCCTCCGTAATAAGCATGACCCGGTTGTTTGGGCACTCCCTTGAGATGTGTCCACGACCCCTACACTTGAAACAAGTGATGTCACGTGATCTTTTAGGGTTAGAAGACTTACTAGGCTCTCTCTGGTCACGGGTTGGTTCAGGAGGCTTGCTCTTGAACCTTGACTCGATCTCTATGCTCTTGCCTTTGTCTATGGGCTTGGGAATGTTGCTTGGTGCCCAAGGCGTCTTAAGCTTGCTGCGGATGTCTTGGCTCTTACGTTTGATGTGCTGCTCAGCCTGGACAGATAGGTGGAACAAGTCTTTGAAGTCATTGTAGATTTGCCTTCCCACCTTGCGGCTGATTCTTTCTTGGAGTCCATCCAAGAATTGTGCCATCAACGCTTCTTCATCATCATTGAGCTCCAGCCTGTTCCTTAGCTTCTCGAACTCTTCATAGTACTCTTCTACTGATCTGGTACCCTGCTTAAGAGTACGAAAATGACGTTGCAAGTCCCTATGAAAGTAAGGTGGAACAAACCTTTGTCGCATGACATCTTTCATGTCGACCCATGAGTCTATGGGCCTCATTTTTTTCCTCCTTCTGTCAGATACCTCACGATCCCACCAGATGAGGGCATTGTCCGTGAGTTGTGCTACAGACACTAAGACTCTCCTATGTCCTGGTTGGTTGTAATGATCAAAGATATATATGATCCATTCTTCTCTCCCAATCTAGGTAAGCCTCGGGGTCTACTTTTCCTGCAAAACTTGGAGGAGTTAGTTTAACATTAGGATGAGTTACCCGGTTGTAGGCGTGTTCATCCCCATCCTGATGATGTCTAGGAGGCATCCTTTGTCTCTGGTGAAAACCATATGGCTCGAAGCCATCATCCTTTGCCTCTGGTTGCCGTGGAGGTCCTCTCGGCCTATGGTGGTAGTTATGAGGTTGTGTGTCCTCATCTCCATCTGGCTGGGGCTCCTCCTGTTCGTGCCGTGTCCTAAGGTGCTCAGGACCCTCAGGACGGTCTTGCTCAGCTCTCACGTTCCTTATGGCCTGGAATCTCACAGGCCTCTCCACGCACTCCAATCTCTCGCCTATGGATGTGAGTTGCGTTTGGAGGGTGGTGAACATGGCAATCATGGCTTCGGTTGCTTCTCTATTTTCTTCTGCCATTGTGTACTACAAAGATAGAAGACAAGTTATGATACTCCTAAATTATTAGGAGGGTTTTCTTTTTCTAAGGATTCAAAAAATTTGCCAAAAGGAAAAAATCTGAGAATTATAATTCGAATATATGGAGATTTGAATAAAATGAAATTTTCTTGACAACTATTGCTAGCTGTCCAATTCGAAATCTTTTAGTATTTTTCCTATTTTCTTTTCTTTTCTTTTTCTTTTCTTTTAATTTAACTTAAAAATAATAGACATATGATTCTAACAAAATGGAAAGTCGGATATAGCAATGCAACAATTATTCTAGAACCTAGTCATGCACGTAGGAACTAGATGCACTCAGTATGAACTTAGATGTTATTTTTTTGATTTTCTGGAATGAAACTTAAACTAATGCAAGAACAAGAAACAAGACAAGCTAAAGGGTAGAAACAATCTGGTTTAGGTGTTTTAAGCTCTGATACCAAAATGATACAAGCCTCGATTCAAGGCTTATATGCGCGTGGGCTGTTTGGAGAAGGTTAGGTGAGAAACTAGACCTTAGACTTCTTGGATAGGGGTTTTTGGGTTGGTATTCGATGGAAAGGTGAAGTGAACCACACGAGGGGTGATGAACCTCGTGATAAATCACAAACTTAGAGCTAGGAGGGCTGGTCTCAACTAGATTCTAAGCGCACAAGATTCTTGAGAGAAAACTTGTTGGGGAAAAAGTTCTATCTTTATTAATATCAAAAAGGTTGTCGAACTACAATGCTGGAAGGAGCCTTATTAATATGCTCGACAGCTTGACCTTCTAGGGTCGACCCAAATAAGAAAAGGAAAACTTACAAAAGTGCACAAAGGAAAAGATACAAAAGTGTATAATCGAAAAAAGACCTATTCCTAAAATGTCTTTGACTCAATAAAAGTAAATATTCTAGATCCTACCCTGCAAAATAGAAAGAGGCATATATTCGAATTGAAACTTACCTTAACTTACCTCACGGCCATGAAATGGAAGGTGGCCGTCCTTGTGGCATGCACGCGCCTTGCTCCTAGTCTTCGACTTGGAGTAGGGTTAGGAATCTTTGGGCCCTGACCTCTCTTGCCACTAAAGCCCAAGTCCCTGATGTTCCTTGTGTTGTTGAGAAGCCTTTGGACTCTACTTTGCACTTCTGGCCCATTGTCCTTAGCCGATCTTCCTCTAGGAGCTTGTCCACCCATAAGCTGAACTTGTGGAAGAGTGATCTTGATCTACTCCTTGTCATTGCTCCTGGTGGCAATACTGGAGTGGATACTTCCTCTAGATGCATGTCCTGAAGTTGGTAGCTTATCTGGTCCGAGTTTCCTTGTGTAGAAGTTGAAATGCTCGTGCACTCGGCTGGATCTGCTGTACCGGCTGAAATGTGCGAGGTACTGGCCGGAATGCCTTCAGGACTGGCCAAGTTGATCCCGGAGTCGGCGGCATCACCAAGGGGACCAACGGTGTCATCCACGTCGCCACCAAGTGTGCCGGAAGCTTGGGCCTCTCCGCCGGCAATGCTGGTTGGTCTGGTCCTATTTGTCGAGGGTCCGGCGGTACTGCTTGGGCCGGCAGGTGTGCCAGATGGCCCGGCTGTCTCGGGCAAGCTTCCTGGTCTGCCAGTATTATCTCCTGGCTGGACATACGACCTGATGTCCTCATCACCATGGCTCCACTAAGCTCATCTAGCATGTCATCTAGCCATGGTATCAGATGGCGGTACTTGACTGTGATGTTTTTGATTGCTCGGCAGTTCTCGCACATTGGCCAAGTCCCATCCTTCTTGGGCACTAGTAGCACTGGTACGGCACATGGACTGAGGCTCTCTCAAACATAGCCTTTCTCCAGGAGCTCCTTGACTTGCTTCTCAAGCTCCTTGGACTCTTCTGGACTCATCCGGTAGGCTGGCCGGTTGGGCAGGGCTGCTCCGGGCACTAGATCAATCTGGTGTTCTATGCCACGTAAGGGAGGCAAGCCTGCTGGTATCTCCTCTGGAAATACATCCTGGAACTTGTTGAGGAGAGTTGCTACTTCAGGAGGTAGCTCTACCTGTTCCTGTTCTATACTCAAAATTTCTTTGAAGACCATTAGTAACATTAAATCCTTTGAGGCTAAAGCTCTCCGGACATGGCTTGGTTGAATAAGAAAATTAGACTTGATAAGTTTCTTTTCCTTACTCATTTGGAGTTGTAGCTCATGTACTTGGGCAGGTGTAAGGGGAGCTAGGCTGACCTTTCTCTTGTCATGCACGAAGGTGTAGAGATTGGTTCTGCCATCATGCCTGGTCTCTTTGTCAAACTGCCATGGTCTTTCTAGCAGAAGATGGCCAGCTTGCATGGGCACCACGTCGCACACGACTTGGTCTTGGTACTTGCCCACACTGAATGGCACAGTGACTTGTTCATGGATCTTGAGCTCCACTTTGTCATCCAGCCATCTCAGTCTATATGGTCGAGGATGCCTTGTCTTCTCTAGACCTAGCTTATCAACCATATATGCACTAGTACCTTTAGTGCAAGAACCACCATCTATGATGAGGTTACATACCTTGCCTTTGATGGTGCAACGGCTGTGGAAGATGTTCTCCCTTTGGATGGTCTCTGAAGGATCCACCATTGCACTGAGAATGCATCTAGTGACCAGCACTTCCCCCACATCAGGGTACTCAATGTCACCGTATTCTCCTTCTGGTTCATAGTCTTCTTCATCTTGGGATTCATACTCTCCAGCTTCCATAATCAGCATTACCCGGTTGTTTGGGCACTCCTTTGAGATGTGTCCGCGACCCCTACACTTGAAACAAGTGATGTCACGTGATCTTTGAGGGTTAGAGGACTTACTAGGCTCTCTCTGGTCACGGGTTGGCTCAGGAGGCTTTCTCTTGAACCGTGACTCGATCTCTATGCCTTTGCCTTTGTCTATGGGCTTGGGAATGTTGCTTGGTGCGCAAGGCATCTTAGGCTTGCTGCGGATGTCTTGGCTCTTACGTTTGATGTCCTGCTCAGCCTGGACAGATAGGTGGAACAAGTCTTTGAAGTCATTGTAGATTTGCCTTTCCACCTTGCGGCTGATTCTTTCTTGGAGTCCATCCAAGAATTGTGCCATCAAAGCTTCCTCATCGTCATTGAGTTCCAGCTTGTTCCTTAGTCTTTCAAACTCTTCATAGTACTCCTCTACTGATCTTGTTCCCTGCTTAAGAGTACGAAAACGTTGTTCCAAATCTCTATGAAAATAAGGTGCAACAAACCTTTGTCTCATGAGGTCTTTCATGGTTACCCATGAGTCTAGGGGCTCAATCTTTTCCTCCTTCGGTCAGACACCTCATGATCCCACCAGATGAGGGCATTGTCTGTGAGTTGTGCTACTGCCATGGAGACTCTCCTAGGGCCTGGTTGGTTGTAGTGATCGAAGATGTGATCCATCCTTCTCTCCCAATCTGGGTAGGCCTCGGGGTCTACTTTTTCTGCAAAACTCGGAGTTGTTAGCTTAACATCAGGATGAGTTACCCGGTTGTAGGCGTGTTCATCTCCATCCTCATGATGTCTAGGAGGCATCCTTGGTCTCTGGTGGTGTCCTTATGGCTCGAAGCCATCACCTTCGCATCTGGTTGCCTTGGATGTCCTCTCGGCCTATGGTGATAGTTATGAGGAGGTGCGTCCTCATCTCCATCTGGCTGGGGCTCCTCCTGTTCGTGCCGTCTCCTAAGGTGCTCAGGACCCTCAGCACAGTCTTGCTCAGCTCTCACGTGCCTTATGGCCTGGAATCTCACAGGCCTCTCCACGCGCTCCAGCCTCTAGCCTGTTGATGCGAGTTGCGTTTGGAGGGTGGTGAACATTGCCATCATGGCTTCGGGTGCTTCTCTATTTTCTTCTGCCATTGCGTACAACAAAGAAAGAAGTTAAGTTATATTGCTCCTAAATTGATTAGGAGGGTTTCCTTTTATAGGGGAATTCGAAAATTGCAAAAAGGAAAAATCTGAAAAAAAGGAAAAATTTGAAAAATGGAAAGTTTAGAAAAAATGGAAACTTCCTACAACTTGTGCTAGCTGTCCTATTCAAATTCTTTTAGTATTTTTCCTATTTTCTTTTTCTTTTCTTTTTAATTAAACTTAAAAATAATGGAAATATGATTTGAACAAAAAGGAAAACGTAAATGGTAATGCAAAAGTGAATCTAAGCCCTAGTGATACACGTAGAAGCTAGATGCACTCGGTTTGGAGTTTAATGTTATTTTTTTATTTTTCTTGAATGCGACATAAACTAATGCAAGAACAAGAAACAAAACTAACTAAAGGATAGAAAAAACCTGGTATAGGAGCTTTAAGCTCTGATACCAAAATGATACAAGCCTCGATTCAAGGCTTATATGCGCGTGGGCTGTGTGGAGAAGGTTAGGTGAGAAACTCGACCTTAGACTTCTTGGATATGGTTTTTTTGGGTTGGTATTGGGCGGAAGGGTGAGGTGAACCACACGAGGGGTGATGAACCTCGTGATAAATCACAAGCTTAGAGCTAGGAGGGCTGGTCTCAACTAGGTTCTAAGCGCACAAGATTCTTAGAGTAAAACTCGTAAGAAAATTTGCACTTTATTAATATCAAAAAGGTTGTCGAACTACAATGCTGGAAGGAGCCTTATTAATATGCTCGACAGCTTGACCTTCTAGGGTCGAAGGGTGAAGTGAAGTGAACCCCACGAGGGGTGATGAACCTCGTGATAAATCACAAACTTAGAGCTAGGAGGGCTGGTCTCAACTAGGTTCTAAGCGCACAAGTCTCTTGAGAAAATAACTTGTTCAAAGAAAATTCGATCTTTATTAATATCAAAAAGGTTGTCGAACTACAATGCTGGAAGGAGCCTTATTAATATGCTCGACAGCTTGACCTTCTAGGGTCAACTCAAATAAGAAAAGGAAAACTTACAAAAGTGCACAAAAGGAAAAGATACAAAAGTGTATAATCGAAAAAGGACCTATTCCTCAAATTTCTTTGACTCAATAAAAGTAAATATTCTAGATCTTACCCTTAAAAAACATAAAGAGGCATATATTTGAATTGAAACTTACCTTAACTTACCTCATGGCCAAGAAATAGAAGGTGGCCGTCCTTGTGGCATGCACGCGCCTTGCTCCTAGTCTTCGACTTAGAGTAGGGTTAAGAATCTTTGGGCCCTGACCTCTCTTGACACTAAAGCCCAAGTCTCTGAAGTCCCTTGCATTGTTGAGAAGCCTTTGGACTCTTCTATGCACTTCTGGCCCACTGTCCTTGGTCGATCTTCCTCTAGTAGCTTGTCGACCCATAAGCAGAACTTGTGGAGGAGTGCTCTTAATCTGCTCCTTGTCATTGCTCCTGGTTGCACCACTGGTGTAGAGACTTCCTCTAGATGCATATCCTGAAGCTGGCAGCTTATCTGGTCCGAGTCTCCTTGTGTAGATGTTGAAATGCACGTGTACTCGGCTGGACCGGCTGTACCGGCTGTACCGGCTGCACTGTGCGAGGTACTGGCCGGAATGCCTTCTGGACCAGCCAAGTTGATCCCGGAGTCGGCGGCATCACCAATGGGACCGGCGGTGTCATCCACGTTGCCACCGGGTTGGCCGGAGGTTTGGGTCTCTCCGCCTGCAATGCTGATCGGTCCGGTCCTGTTGGTCGAGGGTCCGGCGGTACCGCTTGCGCCGGCAGACGTGCTATATGGCCCGGCTGTCTCGGGCAAGCTTCCTGGTCGGCCAGTATGGTCACCTGGCCGGCCATAAAACCTGATGTTCCCATCATCCCCTCCCTCTTCAGTAGGTTTTGACCTGAAAACTGTTTCATCTGCATGGAAAGGAGCTAAGTCAGTTATGTTGAACGTGTTGGACACATTAAACTCACCTGGGAGCTCGATCTGGTAGGCGTTGTTGTTGATCCTCTCCAGCATTCTGAATGGTCCATCTCCTCTTGGTGCTAGCTTGGAACTCCTTAGGTTTGGGAACCTCTCCTGCCGTAGGTGTAGCCACACCCAATCGCCTGGTTGAAAGATCACCTCCTTTCTTCCCTTGTTGGCATGAGTCACGTACTGCCCGGTCCTCTTCTCCAAGTTCTCTGCTACCTTCTGGTGTAATCTCCTTATGAACTCTTCCTTGGATGCTCCGTTGAGGTTGGTCATCTCAGTTGGTGGTAGTGGTGTTTGCTCCAATGGGGTGAGAGGGTTGAAGCCGTATACTACTTCAAATGTTGTCTTCTTGGTTACTGAATCCACAGCTCGGTTGTAAGCAAACTCTATGAATGGCAGGCACTCCACCCAAGTCTTTAGGTTCTTCCCTAGTGTAGTCCTGAGAAGAGTTGATAGTGTCATGTTGACAACTTCTGTTTGGCCAACTATTTGAGGATGGCAGGTGGTAGAGCAGCTCAGTTGTTTGTGTGGCATCATTGACATTGGCACATGGAATGAAGTGTGCCATCGTGGAGAATCTGTCCACCACTACAAAGATTGCATCTTTGTGGTTGATCTTGGGCAGACCTAGAACGAAATCCATCGAGATGTCCACCCATGGATGTGTTGGTATGGGCAGTGGGAGATACAACCCGTGAGGTTGCACTCGGGACTTTGCCTTCTTGCAAGTGATGCATCTTGCACAATGGGCTTCTACTGTCCTCTTGATGTGTGGCCAGTAGAAGTGCTCCTTGACCACTGCTAGAGTCTTGTCGACACCAAAGTGGCCCATGAGTCCTCCTCCATGAGCTTCTCGGATGATAAGCTCCCTTAATGATCCCTTGTGGTATGCACAGCCTTCTTTCTCGGAACAAGAATCCCTCATGGATGTAGAACTTGCCATGACTCCCTGTGCCACACTCCTTGTAGCTCTCAGCAAAGTCAGGATCATCCTTGTATAGGTCCTTGATGTGCTCGAACCCTAGGACCTTTGCCTCCATGGTTGATATCAAGGCAAACCTCCTTGATAGTGCATCGGCTACCACATTATCTTTGCCCTTCTTGTACTTGATGACGTACGGGAAGGTCTCTATGAACTCCATCCACCTGGCATGTCTCCTCTTGAGATTGGTTTGCCCTCTGAGGTGTTTGAGACTCTCATGATCAGTGTGGATCACAAACTCCTTGGACAGCAAGTAATGCTGCCAAGTCTCCAATGCTCGGACAAGGGCATAAAGCTCCTTGTCATAAGTGGGGTAGTTCAGTGTGGCATCACCTAGCTTCTCACTAAAGTATGCCACTAGTCTCCCTCCTTGGGTTAGCACTGCTCCTATGCCTATTCCAGAGGCATCACACTCCACTTCAAACATGTTGTTGAAGTCGGGCAGGACTATCACTGGTGCATGTGTAAGGCTGTCCTTCAAGGCCTGGAATGCCTTCTCCTGAGCTTCTCTGATGAGGACATCAGGTCGTACATCCAGCCAGGAGACCAGACTGGCCGACCAGGAAGCTTGCCCGAGACAGCAGGACCATCTGGGGCGCCTGCCGGACCAGACAGTACCGCCGGACCCTCGACCTATAGGACCAGACCNTTTGCCCTTCTTGAACTTGATGATGTACGGGAAGGTCTCTATGAACTCCATCCACCTGGCATGTCTCCTCTTGAGATTGGTTTGCCCTCTGAGGTGTTTGAGAGTCTCATGATCAGTGTGGATCACAAACTCCCTGGACAGCAAGTAATGCTGCCAAGTCTCCAATGCTCGGACAAGGGCATAGAGCTCCTTGTCATAAGTGGGGTAGTTCAGTGAGGCAACACCTAGCTTCTCACTGAAGTATGCCACTGGTCTCCCTCCTTGGGTTAGCACTGCTCCTATGCCTATTCCAGAGGCATCACACTCTACTTCAAACGTCTTGTTGAAGTCGGGAAGGACTAACACTGGTGCGTGTGTAAGGCTGTCCTTCAAGGCCTTGAATGCCTTCTCCTGAGCTCCTCCCCAGCTGAATCCCACGTTCTTCTTCACTACTGCCGTCAGTGGTGAGGCAATACTGCTGAAGTTGGGCACGAATCTCCTATAGAAGCTGGCCAGTCCGTGAAGCTCCTTACTTGGCTGATGTTTCCTGGTGTTGGCCATTCTTGTATGGCTCGAATCTTCTCTTCATCAACCTGTAGGCCCTGTGAACTCACAACAAACCCTAAAAAGACAAGCTTATCAGTACAAAAGGTGCACTTCTTGAGATTGGCATAAAGCTCTTCTTGTCGAAGGGTTTTAAGGACCATCTCAAGATGTGTGAGGTGTCCCGTAGGCACTTACTGTAAACAAGTATATCATCAAAATAAACTACAACGAACTTACTGATGTACGCCCTAAGAACTTGGTTCATAAGGCGCATGAAGGTGCTTGGGGCATTAGTCAAGCCAAATGGCATGACTGTCCACTCGTAGAGCCCTTGTGATACAAGCCTTGATTCAAGGATGTATGCGCGTGGGCTGTTTGTAGAAGGTTAGGTGAGAAACTCAACCTTAGGCTTCTGGATAGGGGTTTTCTGGTTGGTAAACGATGGAAGGGTGAAGTGAACCACACGAGGGGTGAAGTGAACCACACGAGGGGTGATGAACCTCGTGATAAATCACAAACTTAGAGCTAGGAGGGCTGGTCTCAACTAGGGTTCTAAGCGCACAAGATTCTAGAGAGAAAACTTGTAGGGAAAAAGTTCTACTTTATTAATAATCAAAAAGGTTGTCGAACTACAATGCTGGAAGGAGCCTATTTAATATGCTCGACAGCTTGACCTTCTAGGGTCGACTCAAACAAAGAAAAGGAAAGTTTACAAAAGTGCACAAAAGGAAAAAGATACAAAAGTGTATAACCAAAAAAGGACCTATTCCTAAAATGTTCTTGACTCAAAAATGTAAAACATCTAGATCCTACCCTGCAAAACAGAAAGAGGCATATATTCGAATTGAAACTTACCTTAACTTACCTCACGGCCAGGAAATGGAAGGTGGCCGTCCTTGTGGCATGCACGCGCCTTGCTCCTAGTCTTCGACTTGGAGTAGGGTTAAAAACCTTTGGGCCCTGACCTCTCTTGCCACTAAAGCCTAAGTCTCTGATGTTCCTTGTGTTGTTGAGAAGCCTTTGGACTCTAATTTGCTCTTCTGGCCCATTGTCCTTAGCTGCTCTTCCTCTAGAAGCTTGTCGACCCATAAGCTGAATTTGTGGAAAAGTGCTCTTGATCTGCTTCTTGTCATTGCTTCTGGAGGTACCACTGGTGTAGATACTTCCTCTAAGTGCATGTCCTGGAGCTGGTAGCTCATTTGGTCCGAGTCCTCTTGTGTAGAAGTGGAAGTGTGCGTGTACTCGGCTGGATGGCCTGTACCGGCTGGATTGTGCGCGGTACTGGCCGGAATGACTTCAGGACCGGCCAAGTTGATCCCGGAGTCGGCGGTGTCATCAGGGGGACCGGCGGTGTCATTCACGTCCCCACCAAGTGTGCCGGAAGCTTGGGCCTCTCCGCCGGCGATGTTGACCGGTCTGGTCCTATAGGTCGAAGGTCCGGCGGTACTGTCTGGTCTGGCAGGCGCGCCAGATGGTCCTGCTGTCTCGGGCAAGCTTCCTGGTCGGCCAGTCTGGTCTCCTGGCTGGATGTACGACCTGATGTCCTCATCACCTTGCTTTGTCTTGAAAGCAGTATTCCACTCATCACCTTCCTTTATTCTTACCTGATGGTATCCACTTTTGAGATCTATCTTGGAGAAGACCGTGGCTCCACTCAGCTCATCTAGCATGTCATCCAGTCGTGGTATTGGATGCCTATACTTGATTGTGATGTTGTTGATTGCTCGGCAGTCCACGCACATGCGCCAAGTCCCATCCTTCTTGGGCACTAGTAGCACTGGTACGGCACATGGACTGAGGCTCTCTCGAACATATCCTTTCTCCAGGAGCTCCTTGACTTGCTTCTCAAGCTCCTTGGACTCCTCTGGACTCATCCGGTAGGCTTGCCGGTTGGGCAGGGCTGCTCCGGGCACTAGATCAATCTGGTGTTCTATGCCACGTAAAGGAGGCAAGCCTGCTGGTATCTCCTCTGGAAATACATCCTGGAATTTGTTGAGGAGAGTTGCCACTTCAGGAGGTAGCTCTACCTGTCCCTGTTCTATACTCAACACTTCCTTGAAAACCATTAGTAACATTAAATCCTTCGAGGCTAAAGCTCTCCGGACATGACTTGTTTGAATAAGAAAATTAGACTTGATAAGTTTCTTTTCCTTACTCATTTGGAGTTGTAGCTCATGTACTTGGGCAGGTGTAAGAGGAGCTAGGCTGACCTTTCTCTTGTCATGCACGAAGGTGTAGAGATTGGTTCTGCCATCATGCCTGGTCTCTTTGTCAAACTGCCATGGTCTTCCTAGTAGAAGATGGCCAGCTTGCATGGGCACCACGTCGCACACGACTTGGTCTTGGTACTTGCCCACACTGAATGGCACAGTGACTTGCTCATGGATCTTGAGCTCCACTTTGTCATCGAGCCATCTCAGTCTATATGGTCGAGGATGCCTTGTCTTCTCTAGACCTAGCTTATCAACCATATACGCACTAGCAACATTAGTGCAAGAACCACCATCTATGATGAGGTTACATACCTTGCCCTTGATGGTGCAACGGCTGTGGAAGATGTTCTCCCTTTCGATGGTCTCTGAAGGATCCACCATTGCACTGAGGATGCGTCTAGTGACCAGCACTTCCCCCACATCAGGGTACTCAATGTCACCATACTCTTCTTCTGGTTCATAGTCCTCTTCATCTTGGGACTCATATTCTCCTGCCTCCGTAATCAGCATGACTCGGTTGTTTGGGCACTCCCTTGGGATGTGTCCACGTCCCCTGCACTTGAAACAAGTTATGTCACGTGATCTTTGAGGGTTAGAAGACTTACCAGGCTCTCTCTGGTCACGGGTGAGTTCAGGAGGCTTGCTCTTGAACCTTGACTCGATCTCTATGCTCTTGCCTTTGTCTACGGGCTTGGGCATGTTGCTTGGTGCCCAAAGTGTCTTAGGCTTGCTGCGGATGTCTTGGCTCTTACGTTTGATGTGCTGCTCAGCTTGCACAGATAGGTGGAACAAGTCTTTGAAGTCATTGTAGATTTTCCTTTCCACCTTGCAGCTGATCCTTTCTTGGAGTCCATCCAAGAATTGTGCCATCAATGCTTCTTCATCATCATTGAGCTCCAATCTGTTCCTTAACTTCTCGAAATCTTCATAGTACTCCTCTACTGATCTGGTACCCTGCTTAAGAGTACGAAAACGACGTTGCAAGTCCCTATGAAAGTAAGGTGGAACAAACCTTTGTCGCATGACATCCTTCATGTCGACCCATGAATCTATAGGCCTCATTCTTTTCCTCCTTCTGTTTGATACCTCACGATCTCACCAGATGAGGGCATTGTCCGTGAGTTGTGCTACTGCCATTGAGACTCTCCTAGGTCCTGGTTGGTTGTAATGATCAAAGATATGATTCATTCTTCTCTCCCAATCTAGGTAAGCCTCGGGGTCTACTTTTCCTGCAAAACTTGGAGGAGTTAGCTTAACATCAGGATGAGTTACCCGGTTATAGGCGTGTTCATCTCCATCCTCATGATGTCTAGGAGGCATTCTTGGTCTCTGATGAAGACCATATGGCTCAAAGCCATCATCTTCTGCCTCTGGTTGCCGTGGAGGTCCTCTCGGCCTATGGTGATAGTTATGAGGTGGTGTGTCCTCATCTCCATCTGGCTGGGGTTCCTCTTGTTCGTGCCATGTCCTAAGGTGCTCAGGACCCCCAGGATGGTCTTGCTCAGCTCTCATGTGCCTTATGGCCTGGAATCTCACAGGCCTCTCCACACGCTCCAATCTCTCGCCTATGGATGCGAGTTGTGTTTGGAGTGTGGTGAACATGGCCATCATGGCCTCGGCTGTATCTCTATTTTCTTCTCCTATTGCGTACTACAAGGAAGAAAACAAGTTATGCTACTCCTAAATTGTTAGGAGGGTTTTCTTTTTATAAGGGATTCGAAAAAATGCAAAAAGGAAAATTTTAAGGAATGGAAAATTCGAATATAAGGATATTTGAATAGAAGGAAATTTTCTTGACAACTATTGCTAGCTGTCCAATTCGAAATCTTTTGGTATTTTTCCTATTTTCTTTTCTTTTCTTTTTCTTTTGTTTTTATTTTAACAAATAATGGAAATATGAATTAAACAAAAAGGAAAACGTGAATGGCAATGCAAAAGTGAATCTAAACCCTAGTGATACACGTAGAAGGCTAGATGCACTCGGTTTGGAGTTTGATGTTATTTTTTTTTATTTTTCTTGAATGCGACTTAAACTAATGCAAGAACTCAAAACAAAACAAGCAAAAGGATAGAAACAACCTGGTTTAGGAGCTTTAAGCTCTGTTACCAAAATGATACAAGCCTTGATTCAAGGATGTATGCGCGTGGGCTGTTTGGAGAAGTTTAGGTGAGAAACTCGACCTTAGACTTTTTGGATAGGGGTTTTTGGGTTGGTATTCGATGGAAAGGTGAAGTGAACCACACGAGGGGTGATGAACCTCGTGATAAATCATAAACTTAGAGCTAGGAGGGCTGGTCTCAACTAGGTTCTAAGCGCACAAGTCTCTCTTGAGAGAAAGCTCGTAGGGAAAAAGTTCTACTTTATTAATATTCAAAAAGGTTGTCGAACTACAATGCTGGAAGGAGCCTTATTAATATGCTCGACAGCTTGACTTTCTAGGGTCGACTCAAATAAAGAAAAGGAAAGTTTACAAAAGTGCACAAATGGAAAAGATACAAAAGTGTATAACCAAAAAAGGACCTATTCCTAAAATGTTCTTGACTCTAAAATGTAAAGAATCTAGATCCCACCCTGCAAAACAGAAAGAGCCATATATTCGAATTGAAACTTACCTTACTTACCTCATGGCCATGAAATGGAAGGTGGCCGTCCTTGTGGCATGCACGCGCCTTCCTCCTAGTCTTTGACTTGGAGTAGGGTTAAGAATCTTTGGGCCCTGACCTCTCTTGCCACTAAAGGCCTAGTGATACAAGCCTCGATTCATGGCTTATATGCGCGTGGGCTGTTTGGAAAAGATTAGGTGAGAAACTCGACCTTAGACATCTTGGATAGGGGTTTTTGGGTTGGTATTTGATGGAAGGGTGAAGTGAATCACACGAGGGGTGATGAACCTCGTGATAAATCACAAACTTAGAGCTAGGAGGGCTGGTCTCAACTTGGTTCTAAGCGCACAAGATTCTTGAGAGAAAACTTGTAAGAAAATTCGATCTTTATTAATTGGCAAAAAGGTTGTCGAACTACAATGCTGGAAGGAGCCTTATTAATATGCTCGACAGCTTGACCTTCTAGGGTCGACCCAAATAAGAAAAGGAAAACTTACAAAAGTGCAAAAAGGAAAAGATACAAAAGTGTATAATCGAAAAAGGACCTATTCCTAAAATGTCTTTGACTCAATAAAAGTAAATATTCTAGATCCTACCCTGAAAAACAGAAAGAGGCATATATTCGAATTGAAACTTACCTTAACTTACCTCATGGCCAAGAAATGGAAGTTGGCCGTCCTTGTGGCATGCACGCGCCTTGCTCCTAGTCTTCGACTTGGAGTAGGGTTAAAAATCTTTGGGCCCTGACCTCTCTTGCTACTAAAGCCCAAGTCTCTGATGTCCCTTGTGTTGTTGAGAAGCCATTGGACTCTTCCTTGCACTTTTGGCCCATTGTCCTTAGTCGATCTTCCTCTAGGAGATTGTCGACCCATAAGCTGAATTTGTGGAAGAGTGCCCTTGATCTGCTTCTTGTCATTGCTCCTAGAGGTACCACTGGTTTAGAGACTTCCTCTAGGTGCATGTCCTGGAGCTGGTAGCTCATCTGGTCCGAGTCTTCTTGTGTGGAAGTGGAAATGCACGTGTACTTGGCTGGATCGGCTGTACCAGCTGGATTGTGCGAGGTACTGGCCGGAATGCCTTCAAGACCGGCCAAGTTGATCCCGGAGTCGGTGGCATCACCAAGGGGACCGGTGGTGTCATCTACGTCGCCACCAAGTGTGCCAGAAGCTTCGGCCTCTCCGCCGGCAATGCTGACCAGTCTGGTCCTATTGGTCGAGGGTCCGGCGGTACTGCTTGGTCAGGCAGACGTGCCAAATGGCCTGGCTGTCTCGGGCAAGCTTCCTGGTCGGCCAGTCTGGTCTCCTGGCTGGATGTACGACCTGATGTCCTCATCATCCGCTCCCTCTTCAGTAGGTTTTGTCCTCAAAACTGGTCCATCTGCATGGAAAGGGGGTAAGTCAGTTACGTTGAATGTGTTGGACACATTAAACTCACCTGGGAGCTCGATCTGGTAGGCGTTGTTGTTGATCCTCTCAAGCACTCTGAATGGTCCATCTCCTCTTGGTGCTAGCTTGGAACTCCTTAGGTTTGGGAACCTCTCCTGTCGTAGGTGTAGCCACACCCAATCGCCTGGTTTAAAGATCACCTCCTTTCTTCCCTTGTTGGCATGAGTCACGTACTGCCCGGTCCTCTTCTCCAAGTTTTTTGCTAGCTTCTGATGTAACTTCCTTATGAACTCTGCCTATGAATGGCAGGCACTCCACCCAAGTCTTGAGGTTCTTCCCTAGTGTAGTCCTGAGAAGAGTTGATAGTGTCCTGTTTACAACTTCAGTTTGGCCGTCGGTTTGAGGATGGCAGGTGGTGGAGAAGAGTAGCTTCTTGCCTAGCTTCCTCCAAAGGGTTCTTGATACAAGCCTTGATTCAAGGATGTATGCGCGTGGGCTGTTTGTAGAAGATTAGGTGAGAAACTCAACCTTAGGCTTCTGGATAGGGGTTTTCTGGTTGGTAAACGATGGAGGGGTGAAGGGAACCACACGAGGGGTGATGAACCTCGTGATAAATCACAAACTTAGAGCTAGGAGGGCTGGTCTCAACTAGGTTCTAAGCGCACAAGTCTCTCTTGAGAGAAAGCTCGTAGGGAAAAAGTTCTACTTTATTAATAATCAAAAAGGTTGTCGAACTACAATGCTGGAAGGAGCCTTATTAATATGCTCGACAGCTTGACCTTCTAGGGTCGACTCAAATAAGAAAAAGGAAAGTTTACAAAAGTGCACAAAAGGAAAAGATACAAAAGTGCATAACCGAAAAAGGACCTAATCCTAAAATGTTCTTGACTCAAAAATGTAAAGCAACTAGATCCTACCCTGCAAAACAGAAAGAGGCATATATTCGAATGTAAACTTACCTTAACTCACCTCACGGCCAAGAAATGGAAGGTGGCCGTCCTTGTGGCATGCACGCGCCTTGCTCCTAGTCTTCGACTTGGAGTAGGGTTAAAATCCTTTGGGCCCTGACCTCTCTTGCCACTAAAGCCCACGTCTCTGATGTTCCTTGTGTTGTTGAGAAGCCTTTGGACTCTAATTTGCTCTTCTGGCCCATTGTCCTTAGCTGCTCTTCCTCTAGAGGCTTGTCGACCCATAAGCTGAATTTGTGGAAGAGTGCTCTTGATCTGCTTCTTGTCATTGCTCCTGGAGGTACCACTGGTGTAGATACTTCCTCTAAGTGCATGTCTGGAGCTGGTAGCTCATTTGGTCCGAGTCCTCTTGTGTAGAAGTGGAAGTGTGCGTGTACTCGGCTGGATGGCCTATACCGGCTGGGTTGTGCGCGGTACTGGCCGGAATGACTTCAGGACCGGCCAAGTTGATCCCGGAGTCGGCGGTGTCATCAGGGGGACCGGCGGTGTCATTCACGTCCCCACAAAGTGTGCCGGAAGCTTGGGCCTCTCCGCCGGCGATGTTGACCGGTCTGGTCCTATAGGTCGAAGGTCCGGCGGTACTGTCTGGTCCGGCAGGCGCGCCAGATGGTCCTGCTGTCTCCGGCAAGCTTCCTGGTCGGCCAGTCTGGTCTCCTGGCTGGATGTACGACCTGATGTCCTCATCATTCCCTCCCTCTTCAGTAGGTTGTGTCCTCAAAACTGGTTCATCTGCATGGAAAGGGGCCAAGTCAGTAACATTAAACGTATTGGACACATTAAACTCACCTTGAAGCTCGATCCGGTAGGCGTTGTTGTTGATCCTCTCGAGCACTCTGAATGGTCCATCTCCTCTTGGTGCTAGCTTGGAACTCTTTAGGTTTGGGAACCTCTCCTGCCGTAGGTGTAGCCACACCCAATCGCCTTGTTGAAAGATCACCTCCTTTCTTCCTTTGTTGGCATGAGTCACGTACTGTCCGGTCCTCTTCTCCAAGTTCTCTGCTACCTTCTGGTGTAACCTCCTTATGAACTCTGCTTTTGATGCTCCGTTGAGGTTGGTCATCTCAGCTGGTGGCAGTGGCGTTTGCTCCAATGGGGTGAGAGGGTTGAAACCGTATACCACTTCAAATGGGGTCTTCTTAGTTGCTGAGTGCACGGCTCGGTTGTAGGCGAACTCAATGAATGGCAGGCACTCCACCCAAGTCTTTAGATTCTTCCCTAGTGTAGTTCTGAGAAGAGTTGATAGTGTCCTGTTGACAACTTCAGTTTGGCCATCGGTTTGAGGATGGCAGGTGGTAGAGAAGAGTAGCTTCGTGCCTAGCTTTCTCCAAAAGGGTCCTCCAGAAATGGCTGAGGAACTTGGTGTCCCTGTCTGATACGATGGTCCTTGGCACTCCATGAAGCCGTACTACCTCCCTGAAGAACAGCTCAGCTGTTTGTGTGGCATCATTGACATTGGCACATGGAATGAAGTGTGCCATCTTGGAGAATCTGTCCACCACTACAAAGATTGCATCTTTGTGGTTGATCTCTGGCAGACCTAGAACAAAGTCCATTGAGATGTCCCCATGGATGTGTTGGTATGGGCAGTGGGAGATACAAACCGTGAGGTTGCACTCGGGACTTTGCCTTCTTGCAAGTAATGCACCTTGCACAATGTGCTTCTACTGTCCTCTTGATGTGTGGCCAGTAGAAGTGCTCCTGACCACTGCTAGAGTCTTGTCGACACCAAAGTGGCCCATGAGTCCTCCTCCATGAGCTTCTCGGATGATAAGCTTCCTTAGTGATCCTTGTGGTATGCACA
>JAEVFF010000138.1:675368-708703 GCA_018901945.1 Pugionium dolabratum | reverse complement strand
ATTCGAGAAACACATCTCGAAGTTGGACTTCATCGCCTCTATCATATCTGTCTTATCCACATTCCGTGGCGCACCCTGGGATAAAAATGGTGAATCTTCATCCGGTTCATGCCTCCTTTTCTGAGGAGTCACCTTACCAACATCATCAATCTGAAACAACCCATTCATGAAACCTCCAGGGTGCCAATGGGAGGCATCAAACTCAAAAGGCCCAAAATGCTGGAAATGCGCCTTGATGATGTTGGTACAGCTGTCATCAACAACGTTATCTTTCCAATATGGAAACATATCGTCGAACTCCTTCAAAATTATCTTTCCAATATGGAAACATATCGTCGAACTCCTTCACAACGAAGTGCCGTACGTTCTTCTGCACAACGAAACACAAAAATTAGAAACGTAGGGAGATGCAATACAAAAACACCAAACGTACCTGACTCTGAAGAGCAGCTTTGATGTTCTTCCTGCCTCGGGAGCCTCGGAAGGAGAGTAAAGGAAGAGTATGGGGAGTAGTGATGGGTTCACCATACTTTAATGCAAAGTCTGGTAGAGCAAAATAAATCCAAATCTGAAAAACTTGAACAAACCCATCAATGGAATAAGCATACCTACCCAAGTCCTTATCTCTTATTGATAAAATTAGCTTTTTAAAAGCTACTCTGCCCCATGGGTAGCTCTCGAATGCAGCAAGATTCATCACCAGTCTAGTATAGTTGACATTGGTGGATGCTCTACGATCACGAGCGTCAATAAAAGTCGCGAAAATGACCAAATATCCTAACCTAATCCTATCATCACGAGACCAAGAACTACAATTTGAACAAGCCTCGACCAAATTCCGAATGCTAGGGCCTTCAGAAATACGAACCCCAATCTTCTTCCAGAATAACCTCATCTCCATCGTGACTTCAATATCTGCCTCTTTAGCTAAATTGTCATCATATTTGCAGTTAAACCCAGTTAAATGCTCGAACTCATTAAGGGAGAACCTTACCGGATTATCACCAACCAAACCCCAAATCTCGTATTTGGCAGTAGTTAGAAGCTGGAAGGTGAGCATGTGGTGCACAAGCCTAGAAGCCCATGCGAAATCCAACTTGTAGAATTTCAGGCATACACCGAGAGGAGAACTGCATAAGTACTCCCATTCATCAGCATGGAGCGCAGCCTCAAGTGCAGACATGAGCTCAGCATCGCAAGAATGATATCCGATGCTTTTCTGTGGGGGTGGCTCAGTGTTTTTTGTAAAGAGGCGAATTGGGAGACTATCTTTCTGCATTTTCAATACTGCAATCACAAAAAAATAGTTAAACAGAATAATACATTGTTGTGCATAATACAAAAAATGTGAAGCAGACTTCTCGAGAGAAGTCTGCTTTGAACAAAAAAAGTGAAGCAGACTTCTCGAGAGAAGTCTGCTTTGAACAAAAAACTGTGAAGCAGACTTCTCGAGAGAAGTCTGCTTTGAACAAAAAATGTGAAGCAGACTTCTCGAGAGAAGTCTGCTTTGAACAAAAATGCAACAAAATAAACCGCGAGAGCAAGCACAATCCAGAAATCACAGAAAAATGCAACAAAATAAACCGAGAAAGCAAGCACAATCCAGAAATCACAGAAAAATGCAACAAAATAAACCGCGAAAGCAAGCACAATCCAGAAATCACAAAAAAATGCAATAAAATAACCGTCAAAATAACCGTCCACGCAAAAACATCCCCCAAAACTAGTTAAAAATATCAGTGAGACAGTTAAAAATCTTCAGAAAATCTATGAAATGAAAATCACATACCTTTGACGGTGGGGATTCTATTCGCTGTAATTTCTAGAAAAAAAAAAGTTCAAATATCACAGTAATTTCTGAAAAAAAAATTTCTAAAAAAAAATTCAAAACCATTTTCAAAGTGTTTTTTACCGCGAAAAGGGTTGCACCGTAGGGGACTCCGAAGCGTCAGAATATCTATGAAGGGGAAACAAAAAATTGTCAAACATCAACTATAAACCGTCAAACATCAATTGAAACATGCAAATCTATGAATGGAAAACAAAAAACTGTCAAACATCAACTGAAACATGCAGATCTATGAATGGAAAACAAAAAACTGTAAAACATCAACTGAAATATGCAGATCTACTCATACCGTCGCGGGGGAACGAGAGGGCGTCGGGGGAAAAGAGAAATACAAACAAAAACTTACACCTTACCGCGGGGCAAGAGAAAAAGAGACGGCGACAAAAGATAAATATGAGGGCCAGATAAACCGAAAACCTTACCGAGAGAGGTATGACGGAGAGAACGAAGAAAACCTTACCACGGTAACGAGAAAGCTGGTGAACGGTGAGAAAGACGGTGACAGAGTAAGCGGCGGCGAGAGAGAGAACCAAGTTTTTTTGTTTCGGCTCGAAAATAAGTGGTAAATTATTAGGGTTTTGGCTTATATACTTGTGGTAAAAATCGGTTAGGTTAAACTGTCAAATCACTAATTCCCGGTTTGCGCAGACTTCTAGATGTCTGCTTTGTAAAAAAAATACAAAGCAGACTTCTCGAAGTCTTCTTTGTAAAAAAACTATAAAGCAGACTTCTCGAAGTCTGCTTTGTATTTTTACATTACCCTAAACTCTAAATTGAAGAAAACCGGTTTAGTTATATTTAATTTCCGGTTTGTGCAGACTTCTCGAGAAGTCTGCTTTGTTAAATCTACAAACAACATCTCGAGAAGTCTGCGTAACCCTAAACCCTAAATAATAAAATTCACTAAATGTGCGAAAGTTTTGTTAAAAATTGGATGAATATGTTGAAGATAGTTAAGTAAATGCAAAACTCAAACAATTTTACTATAAAAATTTGTAAATCTAAATTTTCAAATTTATCACATGATATTTCAAATTCTAGCATGAATTCTCTACACAAACATCAACTATTAACCCACAACACATAACAACAAAAACTAGCAAATCTTTTTTACCATTAGATCGAATTTAATCTCCTTATTTTTGAATTCATTATAACTTTTACGTGCTTTTGATATGTATATAAATTATGTTAATAGCAATTTTAATATTTTTAAATATTTCAAAATTTTTATTTGATTTATGTAATTTATTTACAAAGCAGACTTCATGAAGTCTATTTCAGCCGGAATAAACTATTTTTCTCACCAAAGCAGACTTCTCGGAGAAGTCTGCGAGAAGTTTGCTTCAGCCGGAATAAACTGTTTTTCCTACCAAAGCAGACTTCTCTGAGAAGTCTGCGAAGTTTATTCCGATCAAAGCACACTTCTCCGAGAAGTCTGCTTTGGTAGGAATAAACTTCGCAGACTGCGAGAAGTCTGCTTCAGCCGGAATAAACTGTTTTTCCTACCAAAGCAGACTTCTCTGAGAAGTCTGCGAGAAGTCTGCTTCATCCGGAATAAACTGTTTTTCCTACCAAAGCAGACTTCTCCGAGAAGTCTGCGAAGTTTATTCCGATCAAAGCAGACTTCTCCGAGAAGTCTGCCTTGGTAGGAATAAACGTCGCAGACTCCGAGAAGTCTGCTTCATCCGGAATAAACTGTTTTTCCTACCAAAGCAGACTTCTCCGAGAAGTCTGCTTCAGTCGGAATAAACTGTTTTTCCTACCAAAGCAGACTTCTCCGAGAAGTCTGCTTTGATAACAAAAAAACACGTAGGGACTAAAACGTAATTGACATTTCAACATTATTTTTTAGTCCAAAGGAGTGTTCAGTAATTTCTCCACCCCTATAGGTTAGTTTTGCAAAAAAATGTGTAAATTGTCAAACTTGCATTTGAAGTCAAGTTTTAGGTCATTTTTAGCAATTCCCCCTTTTTTTTTGCTCCTCTTTTTTTAGTCAGAGAACTCCTTTATTATATTAAAAAGAGAAAAGTACTAGAATAACGCTAAATTCTTTTTTAATTATTTTTTTGACACTAATATTTCGTTAATTACTAAAATAATTTAGATATCGAGCGTAGCTTTTCTCGTCGTTGTTACAAAAAATGTAATTACACAACATGTCATTACTATTCCCGGGGTTTTGGTGACATGTCAGCGGGAAAATCGCTGTTATTACGAAAATGCCACAAAAATTCAAGAGTATCGAAATAAATCTGGTACGGAAAATTTGCCACAATTTTTTACATAATAGTCGCAGACTTTATAAGTATGTGACAAACTTAATAAGTCTATCACAAACTTAATAAGTCTGTGACAGACTTAATAAGTCTATCACATACTTAATAAGTATGTCGCAGACTTATAAAAGTCTGTTGTAGACTTATAAAAATCTGCCAACAGACATATAAAAGTCTGTCGCAGACTTATAAAAGTCTGCCAACAGACATATAAAGTATACGACAGATTTATTTTGTGTTACGTAATCGTATACAGTATTTATAAGTCTGCGATAGACTTAATGTCATATGACAACATAATTATTAAATCTGTGGTCACGCAGAGTAAGTCTGCCGTAGATTTATTTTCTGATTTTTGCTCGCAGATTTATTTTTCCAATGGCAGGTTTACATTAAATCTGCTATCGAAGAAGATTCACAAAATAATTACTAGACTAATATTTCGACTCGATAGATTTTTTTAACGACAAAATAGATTTTCATTAAATCTATTCATTACGGTAGTCAGATTTCCTCTACTAAGCAGCAGATTTAAGTATGACTAAACTAACTCTTTGGATTTTGTATACATAGCAGACTTTTGGATCATTACAGATATGTAATTGCAGACTTATTAATTTTCAAAATGCCAATTTTAACCTTCTTTGAGAATCATGTATGAGGCGATTTTAGTGTTAGCCGACGCATCTTCTTCAACCTCGAGCACATCGAATTTTTTAGCTGAACTTCAAAGCATTTAATTTTTTTCTCGTTTTCTTCACATTCTTGTAAAAAGCTTTTCTATACCAATTTTCTCGATGGAAGACATAATTCTTGCTTGTAGTGAATGGATTTTCGAGAAAAATCGATGGTCATTCAATGTCGACAACAAGAAAGGGTGTAAAATCTTATCCGGAAATGTTAAGATACGTTTCAAAGATTTGTTGATGATGGTTTACGAAGAATACGAGGTCGATAGAAATCAGTATGATGTTGAATTAAGCTACATGTTTCCGAAGAAGATGTTGTTGAAATTACCGGTAAACACACCTCCGGTGAAAGTGGGAAGCTGTCGACAGCTTCATGGGTTTTTGGGTATGATTAAAACCGAAACAATTCAGTTATGTGTGGAGGTTAGAGAGAAAGAGAAAGCAAAAATTGATAGTCTGTCAATTCATCATGACGATGATGAATATTTTAACTACGGATATCGACACGAGGAGGTTGGCGAAGATATACACGACAAAGAACCAACTGCTTAAGTGGTTTCACCATGCAAAGATGATGAAGATGAGGAGTATCGATTTGATTACTGATTCTGATGGAGCAAGCTCTGAGGATGAAGACTTTAGTGTTTACGGAAGGCTTTTTCAAAGTGAAGAGGATGAGATTCTAAAATTACCGCCCAAGAAAAGAGTATCAATGGTGGTAATAACGAAGAACAAATTGGTAATGCTAATTTGATAGAGTTGACTTCATTGAATCTTGTTGTAGGACAAATTTATGAGACAAAAGATGCATTAGTTACTAGATTGAAGATTTTATCGGTTCTACATCAATTCGATTTTGATGTATATAAATCAACCCCAGTGATTTTAAAATACTGGGTGAGCGACTGCAGTTGGAGAGTACGAGCTACACCGGTTGGGAACACGCCACAATTTACAATTAGACAGCTCGTTTCAAACCATACATGTTCTATTACAATGCGATCAAGATGTATGCGACAAGCAACTCCTGAAATTCTTGGTGCTTTGTACAAAGGTTTTGTAGGTGGTGTTGGTTCTAAAGTTTTGCCATGTCATGTTGCTGATGCATTGCATATGAGATTTGGTATCAAGGTTCGTAAATATGTTAACCGTTAAATTTAGAGTTGGTGACAGTTTTCTGTAGTTTTGACAGATTTATTTTAATATATACGGTCGCAGTTATTGTAAACAGTGACAGATTTATTTTTATACAGTCACAGTTTATGATAGTTATGGCAGATTTATTTATTATATATAGAGTGACAGTTTTGGAAGTTATGCCAGATTTATTTTATTACAGTGGGTGACAGTTGTTTGGTAGTTGTGGCAAAGTTATTTTATACAGTCACAATTTTTGGTAGTTATAGCAGATTTATTTTAATACGGTGGCAGTTGTGGCAAAGTTATTTTATACAGTTACAACTTTTGGTAGTTATGTCAGATTTATTTTAATACGGTGGTAGTTTTTTGGTGTAGTTGCCATATTGGAAAGCGTATCGGACACTTAAACATGCACGATTTTTGGTAAGGGGTTCTCCAGAAAGAGGTTATGAAGAATTACCTACTTACTTCTATATGATCAGAAGAGCTAATCCTGGAATGCTTACTCGTCTAGAAGTTGATGAATTCGAAAGGTTCAAGTACGTTTTTATTGCGTTTAGTGCTAGGTTGAATGGATTTCCTTTCATGCTTAAAGTTGTTGTGGTGGATGGTACGTTCCTGCAAGGGACATATAAAGGGACACTTCTCATCGTAGCTTCCCAGGATGGAAATTTTCAAATATTTCCCATAGCTTTTGCATTAGTTGACACAGAGAATGATGATTCATGGGAATGGTTCTTTAGGCAGCTTAGTTGTGTTATACCCGATGATGAAGGTCTTGCAATTATATCTGATCGGCATCAATCAATTGGTAATGCAAATTGGAAAGATATATCCGATGGCTTGTCGGAGAATTTGCACGTACCATCTTTACAAGAATATAATACAACGGTATAGAGGTGCTGCTATATTTCGTTTAGTGAAAAGGGCGGCAAATGCATTTTGAATTTCTGATTTTGAGACGATATTTGACGAAATACACGCCTTAAATCCAACATTGCATAACAATTTGGTAAATGCTGACGTGAAGATGTGGTCTCGTGTTCATTTCTCTGGGGATCGATACAACATCACCACATCAAACATATGTGAATCCCTTAATAAAGTTCTTTCAGAAGCTAGGACTTTACCTATTGTAGAACTACTAAAAACTGTGCGGTTAATGATGACAAGATGGTTTGCAGAACGCATGAATGATACATGTAGAATGAAAACAACTCTCACTCGTGGTGTTGAAAAGATGTTGGAGGTAATATTGAACAAGTTTATAGATTTTTAGGGAATTTCTATTTCTTTACTAATGTTTTATTTTCCTTAGGGACGGCTTCCATATGCTAAGCAACTTAATGTACAAGTGATCAGCGTTGATCAGACTCAGGTTACAGGTGTCTCATCTTTGCATGTAGTAAACCTTACGGAGAAAAAATTCACATGTCGCATATTTGACTTGGAGAAACTACCATGTGTACATGTAATTGCAGCAGCGGAGGCACGAAAAATATGTCGTATATCACTTTGTCATCCTTATTACTTTATGACCTATTTGTATAATGCGTATGCGACATCAGTTCTACCCAAAGACGCACATCACCTGCTCCTGTCCATATAACAGAGAAGGTGTGTTTGCCACCTTTGGTTCGCCAGCAGCCAGGGCGTCCCAAAAATTCAAGGATAAAATCCGCCTTAGAAAAAGCGGTAGAGAAAAAACGGCCCAAGAAAGAACTTGCATGTTCCTAATGCAATGCAACTAGACATAATTATAAAACGTGTAAGGCTCCAGAGCCATTTTTGTGATTTCCAACATTTGATTGCACTTCTAATGTTAAACTTGTAATGTTAAACTTGTAATGTTAAACTTCTAATATAAACTTGCCATCTCTACCAATAAGTATGCCATAGTAACAATAAATCTACATATAGTAACAAATAAGTCTGCCATTAGTAACATATAAGTCTGGAATCAGTAACATAAAAATCTGCCATCAATAACATATAAGTCTGGTATCAGTAACATATAAGTCTGCCATCAGTAACTTATCATACACTAATAAGTCTGCCATCGTACACTAATAAGTCTGCCACTATTACCAAACAAGTCTACAACGTTAATTACTAAGTCTGGCATCGTGAGCTAATAAGTTTGCCATATCTACTTAAACAAGTAAAAAATATAGCACCAATCAAGATTAAACCTACCACTATCGCTTTCAGCTTCGGAATCCCATCGGCATTGTTCTGAATCTTAACATGCATAATCTCCAAATTGGTATCACAAGGACATGTTCTTGTGTGCTCTTCATTCCGCAACCTTAAAATACTTAATTCCTCTGCAGTAGCTTAATCCCACCATTTGTGAATGTGGTACCCAGGATCCTCATGCATTCGACACGTAAAGAATCTTCTCCCTGGATCGGTTGCTGTATAAGATGTCAAAACATCTACTTCTCCACCACATGAACACCTAGTTGGGATTCCAAATTCAGCATAAGCTCTGCAACATCCACTGCTAATGGTTCTTTTGGAGCAAGAGCTTTGGTTGTAGCTGTATCTTCCCATACCACTAAAAATACACAACGCGAGTACATCAAATAAAAATCCCGAGTAAATCGAATCCAAAACGCAAGTACATCGAACTTACCAAAATCGAATCAATAAATCGAATCCAAAACTCGAATAACTAATCAAATCCCGAAATCAAATCGAATACAATAAACGAACTTGGGACCCAAGAGGAGAAGATGAGCTAACCCTATAATTTGGGGGAAAATAAATTGGGACCCACCTTGTTCATATAATTAGGATTTCAGGATATAGAATAGGGACTCTATAGAATAAGAGATACGATTATGTAAGACTATCATTTTTAGATATTACATGATTGTAGAATAAGAGATACGATTATGTAAGTGTATCATTAGGATTGAGATTTTTAGGGATTACATGATTGTAGAATAAGAGATACGATTATGTAAGTCTATAATTAGGATTGAGATTTTTAGGGATAACATATTGTAATTGATTGTAGATTTTAGAGTTTAGATAGAAGATTTTTAGGTTTATAGATCGTAATTGCTACTTTACAATACATTTAGGGTATATCAAGCTACAATTAAGTCTGCTATTGAAATATTGTTTAGAGTATAACAAATAACCAATAAGTCTGCTATGACAAACTATCAAATTATAAATAAATCTGTCATTGAAATAACGTTTAGGGTGTCACTATACCCTAAAATAATCAATAAGTCTGCCATGAAATCCAATAAGTCTACCATGAAAGTCATACTAACGATGACAGATTACAAATCTACAGCCAAACAAATAAGTTTGTCATCATTAACTAATAAGTCTATGATAATAAATTAATTAAGTCTCCCACCAAACTTGTAAACAGTATATCATTGTGAATCTGTCAGAAATGGAATTCTGAACTCGGAAGCACGTGGTAAGGGGTTCGATAAATGAAACGAGGGTTCCACAACCTCGTCAAGTATTTCAGCTGCCAACTTCTCATGCAATGCCTGGATGTTCTCGTCATTCAAACCATCAAATGTACACCCAAGAGCAAGATACTCAACGTATTTGATAGCATAGACACCACAATCTCGTGGAACAAAGTTTCAAAGAACATTCTTCAATCTTGTAACCCTAAATTGCTTCTCAGTCTTCTTCCGAATGTTATGAGAAACCCATTTGTTCAACATAATGGGAATCATTCTGGTGAAGGACCTACAATACTGAAGAATATTTTTGTCATCTGGCAGCACGTGAGGTATGTTGTCATATACATGGACTGTTTCCTTCTGCAGGTTAATGTCCACAGCTATCCAATGGTTGGAGTTAACAAAAACATAGGCGAACAAATGGTCCACATCGATATACCATTTCTTATTCATCCCTGAATCATGCGGTATGGCACCATTAACTATCTGTTTGTAGTTATCTTCGAAAACAAATTTCTTGGGATCTTCATTGAATTTCACGTAGTCATGTACCCAATAATTCACGAACCAAGTGATACAAGCCTTGATTCAAGGATGTATGCGCGTGGGCTGTTTGTAGAAGATTAGGTGAGAAACTCAACCTTAGGCTTCTGGATAGGGGTTTTCTGGTTGGTAAACGATGGAGGGTTGAAGTGAACCACACGAGGGGTGATGAACCTCGTGATAAATCACAAACTTAGAGCTAGGAGGGCTGGTCTCAACTAGGTTCTAAGCGCACAAGATTCTTAGAGAGAAAACTTGTTGGAAAAGTTCTACTTTATTAATATCAAAAAGGTTGTCGAACTACAATGCCGGAAGGAGCCTTATTAATATGCTCGACAGCTTGACCTTCTAGGGTCGACTCAAAAAAATAAAAGGAAAGTTTACAAAAGTGCACAAAAGGAAAAGATACAAAAGTGCATAACCGAAAAAGGACCTATTCCTAAAATGTTTTTGACTCAAAAATGTAAAGCAACTAGATCCTACCTGCAAAACAGAAAGAGGCATATATTCGAATGTAAACTTACCTTAACTCACCTCACGGCCAAGAAATGGAAGGTGGCCGTCCTTGTGGCATGCACGCGCCTTGCTCCTAGTCTTCGACTGGAGTAGGGTTAAATATCTTTGGGCCCTGACCTCTCTTGCCACTAAAGCCCAAGTCTCTGATGTTCCTTGTGTTGTTGAGAAGCCTTTGGACTCTAATTTTCTCTTCTGGCCCATTTTCCTTAGCTGCTCTTCCTCTAGGAGCTTGTCGACCCATAAGCTGAATTTGTGGAAGAGTGCTCTTGATCTGCTTCTTGTCATTGCTCCTGGAGGTACCACTGGTGTAGATACTCCCTCTAAGTGCATGTCCTGGAGCTGGTAGCTCATTTGGTCCGAGTCCTCTTGTGTAGAAGTGGAAGTGTGCGTGTACTCGGCTGAATGGCCTGTACCGGCTGGATTGTGCGCGGTACTGGCCGGAATGACTTCAGGACCGGCCAAGTTGATCCCGGAGTCGGCGGTGTCATCAGGGGGACCGGCGGTGTCATTCACGTCCCCATCAAGTGTGCCGGAAGCTTGGGCCTCTCCGCCGGCGATGTTGACCGGTCTGGTCCTATAGGTCGAGGGTCCGGCGGTACTGTTTGGTCCGGCAGGCGCGCCAGATGGTCCTGCTGTCTCGGGCAAGCTTCCTGGTCGGCCAGTCTGGTCTCCTGGCTGGATGTACGGCCTGATGTCCTCATCATTCCCTCCCTCTTCAGTAGGTTTTGTCCTCAAAACTGGATCATCTGCATGGAAAGGGGCCAAGTCAGTAACATTGAACGTATGGGACACATTAAACTCACCTGGAAGCTCGATCCGGTAGGCGTTGTTGTTGATCCTCTCGAGCACTCTGAAGGGTCCATCTCCTCTTGGTGCTAGCTTGGAACTCCTTAGGTTTGGGAACCTCTCCTGCCGTAGGTGTAGCCACACCCAATCGCCTGGTTGAAAGATCACCTCCTTCCTTCCTTTGTTGGCATGAGTCACGTACTGTCCGGTCCTCTTCTCCAAGTTCTCTGCTACCTTCTGGTGTAACCTCCTTATAAACTCTGCTTTGGATGCTCCGTTGAGGTTGGTCATCTCAGCTGGTGGCAGTGGTGTTTGCTCCAATGGGGTGAGAGGGTTGAAGCCGTATACCACTTCAAATGGTGTTTTCTTGGTTGCTGAGTGCACGGCTCGGTTGTAAGCGAACTCTATGAATGGCAGGCACTCCACCCAAGTCTTTAGGTTCTTCCCTAGTGTAGTTCTGAGAAGAGTTGACAGTGTCCTGTTGACAACTTCAGTTTGGCCATCGGTTTGAGGATGGCAGGTGGTAGAGAAGAGTAGCTTCGTGCCTAGCTTCCTCCAAAAGGTCCTCCAGAAATGGCTGAGGAACTTGGTGTCCCTGTCTGATACGATGGTCCTTGGCACTCCATGAAGCCGTACTACCTCTCTGAAGAACAGCTCAGCTGTTTGTGTGGCATCATTGACATTGGCACATGGGATGAAAATGTGCCATCTTGGAGAATCTGTCCACCACTACAAAGATTGCATCTTTGTGGTTGATCTTGGGCAGACCTAGAACAAAATCCATCGAGATGTCCACCCATGGTTGTGTTGGTATGGGCAGTGGGAGATACAACCCGTGAGGTTGCACTCGGGACTTTGCCTTCTTGCAAGTAATGCACCTTGCACAATGTGCTTCTACTGTCCTCTTGATGTGTGGCCAGTAGAAGTGCTCCTTGACCACTGCTAGAGTCTTGTCGACACAAAAGTGGCCCATGAGTCCTCCTCCATGAGCTTCTCGGATGATAAGCTCCCTTAGTGATCCTTGTGGTATGCACAGCCTTCTTTCTCGGAACAAGAATCACTCATGGATGTAGAATTTGCCATGACTCCCTGTGCTACACTCCTTGTAGCTCTCAGCAAGGTCAGGATCATCCTTGTATAGATCCTTGATGTGCTCGAATCCTAGGTCCTTTGCCTCCATGGTTGATATCAAGGCAAACCTCCTTGATAGTGCATCGGCTACCACATTGTCTTTGCCCTTCTTGTACTTGATGATGTACGGGAAGGTCTCTATGAACTCCATCCACCTGGCATGTCTCCTCTTGAGATTGGTTTGCCCTCTGAGGTGTTTGAGAGTCTCATGATCAGTGTGGATCACAAACTCCTTGGACAGCAAGTAATGCTGCCAAGTCTCCAATGCTCGGACAAGGGCATAAAGCTCCTTGTCATAAGTGGGGTAGTTCAGTGAGGCACCACCTAGCTTCTCACTGAAGTATGCCACTGGTCTCCCTCCTTGGGTTAGCACTGCTTCTATGCCTATTCCAGAGGCATCACACTCCACTTCAAACGTCTTGTTGAAGTCGGGCAGGACTAGCACTGGTGCATCTGTAAGGCTGTCCTTCAAGGACTGGCATGCCTTCTCCTGAGCTTCTCCCCAGCTGAATCCCACGTTCTTCTTCACTACTGCCGTCAATGGTGAGGCAATACTGCTGAAGTTGGGCACGAATCTCCTATAGAAGCTGGCCAGTCCGTGGAAGCTCCTTACTTGGCTGATGTTGCCTGGTGTTGGCCATTCTTGTATGGCTCGAATCTTCTCTTCATCAACCTGTAGGCCCTGTGAACTTACAACAAAACCTAAAAAGACAAGTTTATCAGTACAAAAGGTGCACTTCTTGAGATTGGCATAAAGCTCTTCTTGTCGAAGGGTTTTAAGTACCATCTCAAGATGTGTGAGGTGTTCCCGTAGGCACTTACTATGAACTAGTATGTCATCAAAGTAAACCACTACAAACTTACTGATGTACGCCCTAAGAACTTGGTTCATAAGGCGCATGAAGGTGCTTGGGGCATTAGTCAAGCCAAATGGCATGACTGTCCACTCGTAGAGCCCTTGCTTTGTCTTGAAAGCAGTCTTCCACTCATCACCTTCCTTCATTCTTACCTGGTGGTATCCACTTTTGAGGTCTATCTTGGAGAAGACCGTGGCTCCACTCAGCTCATCTAGCATGTCATCCAGTCGTGGTATTGGATGCCATACTTGACTGTGATGTTGTTGATTGCTCGGCAGTCCACGCACATGCGCCAAGTCCCATCCTTCTTGGGCACTAGTAGCACTGGTATGGCACATGGACTGAGGCTCTCTCGAACATATCCTTTCTCCAGGAGCTCCTTGACTTGCTTCTCAAGCTCCTTGGACTCCTCTGGACTCATCCGGTAGGCTGGCCGGTTGGGCAGGGCTGCTCCGGGCACTAGATCAATCTGGTGTTCTATGCCACGTAAAGGAGGCAAGCCTGCTGGTATCTCCTCTGGAAATACATCCTGGAATTTGTTGAGGAGAGTTGCTACTTCATGAGGTAGCTCTACCTGTCCCTGCTCTATACTCAACACTTCCTTGAAAACCATTAGTAACATTAAGTCCTTCGAGGCTAAAGCTCTCCGGACATGACTAGGTTGAATAAGAAAGTTAGACTTGATAAGTTTCTTTTCCTTACTCATTTGGAGTTGTAGCTCATGTACTTGGGCAGGTGTAAGAGGAGCTAGGCTGACCTTTCTCTTGTCATGCACGAAGGTGTAGAGATTGGTTCTGCCATCATGCCTGGTCTCTTTGTCAAACTGCCATGGTCTTCCTAGCAGAAGATGGCCAGCTTGCATGGGCACCACGTCGCACACGACATGGTCTTGGTACTTGCCCACACTGAATGGCACAGTGACTTGCTCATGGATCTTGAGCTCCACTTTGTCATCCAGCCATCTCAGTCTATATGGTTGAGGGTGCCTTGTCTTCTCTAGACCTTGCTTATCAACTATATACGCATTAGCAACGTTAGTGCAAGAACCACCATCTATGATGAGGTTACATACCTTGCCCTTGATGGTGCAACGGCTGTGGAAGATGTTCTCCCTTTGGATGGTCTTTGAAGGATCCACCATTGCACTGAGGATGCGTCTAGTGACCAGCACTTCCCCCACATCAGGGTACTCAATGTCACCATACTCCTCTTCTAGTTCATAGTCCTCTTCATCTTGGGACTCATATTCTCCAGCCTCCGTAATCAACATGACCCGGTTGTTTGGGCACTCCCTTGAGATGTGTCCACGTCCCCTACACTTGAAACAAGTGATGTCACGTGATCTCTGAGGGTTAGAAGACTTACTAGGCTCTCTCTGGTCACAGGTGGGTTCAGAAGGCTTGCTCTTGAACCTTGACTCGATTTCTATGCTCTTGCCTTCGTCTACGGGCTTGGGAATGTTGCTTGGTGCCCAAGGTGTCTTAGGCTTGCTGCGGATGTCTTGGCTCTTACGTTTGATGTGCTGCTCAGCCTGGACAGATAGGTGGAACAAGTCTTTGAAGTCATGGTAGATTTGCCTTTCCACCTTTCGGCTGATTCTTTCTTGGAGTCCATCCAAGAATTGTGCCATCAATGCTTCTTCATCATCATTGAGCTCTAGTCTGTTCCTTAGCTTCTCGAACTCTTCATAGTACTCCTCTACTGATCTAGTACCCTGCTTAAGAGTACGAAAACGACGTTGCAAATCTCTATGAAAGTAAGGTGGAACAAACCTTTGTCGGATGAGGTCTTTCATGTCGACCCATGAGTCTACGGGTCTCATTCTCTTCCTCCTTCTGTCAGATACCTCACGATCCCACCAGATGAGGGCATTGTCCGTGAGTTGTGCTACAGCCATTGAGACTCTCCTAGGTCCTGGTTGGTTGTAGTGATCAAAGATATGATCCATTCGCTTCTCCCAATCTAGGTAAGCCTCGGGGTCTACTTTCCTGCAAAAGTTGGAGGAGTTAGTTTAACATCAGGATGAATTACCCGGTTATAGGTGTGTTCATCTCCATCCTCATGACGTCTAGGAGGCATTCTTGGTCTCTGGTGAAGATCATATGGCTCAAAGCCATCATCTTCTGCCTCTGGTTGCCGTGGAGGTCCTCTCGGCCTATGGTGATAGTTATGAGGTGGTGTGTCCTCATCTCCATCTGGCTGGGGTTCCTCTTGTTCGTGCCGTGTCCTAAGGTGCTGAAGACCCTCAGGACGGTCTTGCTCAGCTCTCACGTGCCTTATGGCCTGGAACCTCACCGGTCTTTCCACGCGCTCCAACCTGTCGCCTATCGATGCAAGTTGTGTTTGGAGAGTGGTGAACATGACCATCATGGCTTCGGTTGCTTCTCTATTTTCTTCTGCCATTGCGTGCTACAAAGAAAGAAGACAAGTTAGGATGCTCCTAAATTATTAGGAGGGTTTTCTTTTTATAAGGATTCGAAAATTTTGCAAAAAGGAAAAAATCTGAGAATTGGAAATTCAAAGATATGAAGATTTGAAAAAAAAAGGAAACTTCCTTGACAACTTGTACTAGCTGTCCAATTCGAATTCTTTTAGTATCTTTTCTATTTTCTTTTTCTTTTCTTTTTAATTAAACTTAAAAATAAAGGAAATATGACTTAAACAAAAAGGAAAACGTGAAAGACAATGCAAAAGTGAATCTAAACCCTAGTGATACACGTAGGAGGCTAGATGCACTCGGTTTGGAGTTTGAGGTTATTTTTTTGATTTTTCTTGAATGCGACTTAAACTATTGCAAGAACACAAAACAAAACAAGCAAAAGGATAGAAACAACCTGGTTTAGGAGCTTTAAGCTCTGATACCAAAATGATACAAGCCTTGATTCAAGGATGTAGGCGCGTGGGCTGTTTGTAGAAGATTAGGTGAGAAACTCAACCTTAGGCTTCTGGATGGGGGTTTTCTGGTTGGTAAAAGATGGAAGGGTGAAGTGAACCACACGAGGCGTGATGAACCTCGTGATAAATCACAAACTTAGAGCTAGGAGGGCTGGTCTCAACTAGATTCTAAGCGCACAAGATTCTTGAGAGAAAACTTGTTGGGGAAAAAAGTTCTATCTTTATTAATATCAAAAAAGTTGTCGAACTACAATGCTGGAAGGAGCTTTATTAATATGCTCGACAGCTTGACCTTCTAGGGTCGACTCAAACAAAGAAAAGGAAAGTTTACAAAAGTGCACAAAAGGAAAGATACAAAAGTGTATAACCGAAAAAGGACCTATTCCTAAAATGTTCTTGACTCAAAAATGTAAAGCATCTAGATCCTACCCTGCAAAACAGAAAGAGGCATATATTCGAATTTAAACTTACCTTAACTTACCTCATGGCCAAGAAATGGAAGGTGGCCGTCCTTGTGGCATGCACGCGCCTTGCTCCTAGTCTTCGACTTGGAGTAGGGTTAAAAATCTTTGGGCCCTGACCTCTCTTGCCACTAAAGCCCAAGTCTCTGATGTCCCTTGTGTTGTTGAGAAGCCATTGGACTCTTCCTTGCACTTTTGGCCCATTGTCCTTAGTCGATCTCCCTCTAGGAGCTTGTCGACCCATAAGCTGAATTTGTGGAAGAGTGCCCTTGATCTGCTTCTTGTCATTGCTCCTTGAGGTACCACTGGTGTAGATACTTCCTCTAGGTGCATGTTCTGGAGCTGGTAGCTCATTTGGTCTGAGACCTCTTGTGTAGAAGTGGAAATGCGCATGCACTCGGCTGGATCGGCTGTACCGGCTGGATTGTGCGAGGTACTGGCCGGAATGCCTTCAGGACCGGCCAAGTTGATCCCGGAGTTGGCTGCATCACCGGAGAGACCGGCGGTGTCATCCACGTCGCCACCAAGTGTGCCGGAAGCTTGGGCCTCTTTGCCGGCAATGCTGGTTGCTCTGGTCCTTGTGGTCGAGGGTCTGGCGGTACTGCTTGGGCCGGCAGGCGTGCCAGATGGTCCGGCTGTCCTGGGCAAGCTTCCTGGTCGGCCAGTGTGGTCTCCTGGCTGGATGTACGACCTGATTTCCTCATCAGGTTCTCTCTTTGCTCATTCTTTTCTGTCCTAGTTTGTAAGTTTAGAGTTCTCATAGTGACTAAGAGTTTTCCAGCATGGGGCATGTCTACATTTTCTTCCCAGGACTCAGCATCTGAATGGTCATGCTCTGATTCTACCTCACCATTAGCCCTAATAACTATGGTTCTCTTATTGGTACATTCCCTAGAGTAGTGACCAAAGCCCTTACATTTAAAACACTGAATTTCCCTAGTTTTGGTGCTAGAACCCATATTCATTTCCTTAAGTTTCGAATTTTCTACCTTAGGTTTAGTGCAAGGATTGTAATCTTTCCTAGACTTATCCTCCTTAGATTGGCTAAACCTAGTAGAACTAAATCCGGGTTTCGGGCTTTTCCACTTAAGTTGTTTTTCGAACATGATAGCCGTATGGAGAAATTCTTCTATTTCGACACAATGGTGAACCTCTAGCCTATCTATGACTTCCCTATTAAGGACACCCATAAACCAAGCCATAGTGGCTTCACTATCCTCTTGAACATCAGCCCTAAGCAACAAGGTTTCCATCTCCTTAAAGTACTCCTCTACGTTCTAGATCCTTCAGATAGGTTTCTAAGCTTAAAGTGTAGTTCCCTATGGTATTGGCTAGGTATAAGCTTTTTCCTCATGATTAATTTCATCTGGTTCCACGAATCTCTAGGCAAATCCCCAGCCCTTCTCCTAGAAGTAACTAATTGATCCCACCAACTGAAGGCATAATCTTTAAAAGTCGTTGGTGCTACTCTAACATTACTATCCTGAGTGTATTCCCTACAATCAAAGACTATGTCTATCTTCTTTTATCACTCTAGTTACTCCTCAGGATCATTGGTTCCATGTAAAGAGGGATTCTTGATTTTAAGGCCAGCCAAAGGGTCGCGAGGATTGGACTGGTTATTCCTATGCGGTTGGTCGTCTCTTGGTCGCCTTCTCCTTTGGTGTTGTGACCTAGATGAGTGGCTGTAGTATTTCTCAGTATCAGAAGGTGGCTGGATTATCCTAAGTCGTTCATTGATGGATCTTTCTATTTCAGCTCTCATGGTTGCCATACTTTCATCCATCATGGCCTTAAAGGAATCAAGGAGTTGTTTGTTGGAGATTGAGGGTTCTTCTCCATTAATGCTGGTTCCTACCATGGTACCGAAAAAATTCAGACTACTAAACAAGTAAAAGGTTCAAAGTAAAACAAAGAAACTGACACAAAAATTCGCTGAAACAAAGACACAAGAACAAAGAAAAACCCTAGCAAAGCATGTTCTAGACCCTTTGAACTCCGGTTTTGAAATGGCTGAGTTTAACAACTTTAAATTCGTTTTGAAGCGTTTTTAATTGGTATTCCTGGTTCTATTAAGTCTTAAGAACAAGTTTCATTCAGGTTTTAACCTCTAAAATATTCAAACAAAAGGTGATAAACTCGGATTAACAAAAACAGTTTCTTAGAAACTTAAGGGTGCCCATTGGGTGTTTCACAAGTTTTGTCCTTTAGAAATCTGTTCTAAACTATTTTCAAGCTAATTTACAGATTCTTCAAAGATATAAGATCAATTTTAAACAAGAAACAAACCCAGAAACATTTTAAACAAATCGCAAAAAGAAGGCAAAAGGTTACAAAACGTTTTTGAATACGAAAGGGTGCAAACGGGTTTGTAGAGATACAACCTGGTTTGGAGTAGGATCTGATACCACTTGATGGGATCTTAATGAGGATCAAGCCCCTGATCAACTCCAAATGGTTGTGGAAGAGCGGATGAATGGATTGAAGTTGCGGAATGCGTGAAATATTGGTGTAACTTGCGGGTGTGAGCTCTTAAGTGGATGGATCCGAAACAAGGGGAAATGGATGATACTTCTCAAGGATGGTGGAAAATCCTTGGACTATTGGCTTGCTCTGTGTGAATTACAAAGGCCAGGCACGTTGGGCAAGGGGTGAATCGAATTGAAACCTTCAAGGGTGATGAAGATTCCTTAGACTTCCGGCTCTTGCGAGTAATGAGAAAGTGTTCTAAAATTCCATATTCAAGAGGATGATCAAACGCGTTTAAGAAGGAGATTTGCTATTAAAATGTCTAATGATTCAGAAAGAAAAATACAAGAGAGTAATTATAGTAGTCTAGGAAATTGAAAATGACTCCCAAAATTCAACCAAAACATTAAAGGAAATACTTAGGGAATTACAAAAACAACTAAGACAAACACTAAGAAGTAAATAATGTTTTGACTTGATTCTTCTACTCTTATTTCGTGGATGATGAGATAGAATGGGCTTTGATTAACCAAGCGGCTGTGGTAAAGTACCTTGGGCTTGCCTCATTAAAAACCTATCCTAGAAAACCCATTTGGAGAAAACTAAGAATAGGGAAAAAGAGTACAATCCAAGGCACCTCTCTTGGTGAGGTTTAGGTTGCTTGAATCACAACCAATGTGGTTGGATTACCACACACTAAACTGGACTGAATGGTGTTGTGAAGGTGCTGTGGTGTTGTCTTAAGTTTGGCTTGATAGGATTGGGTAATAGGGCCATTGAAGATTTGTAGGCTTTCATCTCCATTATCCACGATTCTAGCTGCTCCTTAGCATCTTTGGTGGCTTCTTCCTCCTCTAGTTCAAGCTACTCCTTAGGTTGTGGTTCCTTGCTGGCCATGATCACATCAAATTTATAGTTCAAAATGACACAAATCCAACGACCACGTTAAGCTATCTCAATCTTCAATATTGTTATCAAATTTAAGTCCGAAATAGCTACGACAAAGCCTTCAAAAAATCCAATCTATCCCAAACTGCGTGATGGCATGCATTATGATTTATTTATAGGCCTTTACTCAAGGAGCACCAAAGATCAGTTTAGAATGATCATTTCAACTAGCTGATCAACTTGACATGTCCACACTAAATCCTATTTAATTTTTGATTTATAGCTCAAAATAACATGAGTCCAACGTCCACGTTAAGCTAGCTCAATTTTCCATATTGTGACAATATTTAAAACTTAAAGAGTTACGAAAAAGCCTCTCAGTAATCCAATGTATCCCAAACTGCGTGATGCCATGCAGTATACATCATTTATAAGCCTTTACTTAAGGAGCACAAATGATAAATTTAGATTATCATTTTAACTGGTCGAGCAACTTGACATGTTCGCACTAAACCATTCGTAACTTTTGATTTAGAGTTCAGAATGACACGAATGCGATGGCCACGTTAATCTAGCTCAATTTTCCATATTGCGACAACGTTTGAGACTGAAAGTGTTACTATAAAGCCTTCATGTAATCCAATTTGTCCCGAACTGCATGATGCCATGCATTATGCTTCATTTATAAGCTTTTACTCAATGAGCACCAATGATCAGTTTAGAATGATCATTTTAATTGGCCGATCCAATTGACATGTCCGCTTTAAATCATCCATAACTTTAGATTTAGAGTTCAGAATGACACAAATCCAACGCCCACGTTAAGCTAGCTCAAGTTTCTATATATTAACAACATTTGAGACTAAAAGAGATACGGAAAAGCCTTCAAGTAATCCTATATATCCCAAAATATGTAATGCCACGTATTATGCTTCATTTATAAGACTTTAGTCAAAGAGCACCATTTATCAGTTTAGAATGATCATTTTAACTGGCCGATTAACTTGACATGTCTGCACTAAATCATCTGTAACTTTTGATTTAGAGTTCAAATTGACATGAATCCAACGTGTATGTTAATCTAGCTCAATTTTCCATATTGTGACAATATTTGAGACTGAAAGAGCTACGACAAAGCCTCCAAGTACTCCAATCTAACCCAAACTGCGTGCCATGCATAATAATTTCATTTATAAGCATTTACTCAAGGAGAACCAATGATAGGTTTAGAATTATCATTTTATATAGCTGATGAACTTGACATGTCCGCACATGATAAGTTTAGAATGATCATTTTATATAGCTGATGAACCATCTTTCACTTTATATAGAGCTCATAATGACATGGGTCCAACACCACGTTAAGCTAGCTCAATTTTCCATATTATGACAACATTTGAAACTAAATGAGCTACTACTAGGCCAACAAGTAATCCATTGTATCCCAATTTGCCTAAAGCCATGCATTATGTTTCATTTATAAGCTTTTACTCAAGGAGCACTAATGATCAATTTTGAATAATCATTTAGCAGGATTGTCAACTTGACATGTCCACACTAAATCTTCTGTAACTATTGAATTAGAGCTCAAAATAACATGAGTCAACCGCCCACGTTAAGCTAGCTCAACTCTCTATATTGTGACAACATTTGAGACTGAAAGAGCTATGAAAAAGCCTCCAAGTAATACATTGTATCCCAAGGTGCGTGATATCATGCATTATGCTTCATTTATAATCCTTTACACAATGGGCACCAATCATCAGTTTAATATGATCATTTTAACTGGATGATCAACTTTACATGTCCGCACTAAATCGTCAGTAACTTTTGATTTAGTGTTCAAAATGACACGAATCAAACACCCACGCTAAGCTAGTTCAATTTTCTATATTGTGAGAAAATTTAAAACCCAAATAGCTATGAAAAAGCCTCCAAGTAATCCAATATTCCCAAACTACGTGATGCCATACATTATGCTTCATTTATAAGCCTTTGTTCAAGGATCACCAATGATCAGTTTAAAATGATCATTTTACTAGCTCATCAACTTGACCTGTCTGTACTAAATCGTCAATAGTTTTTATTTAGAGTTCAAAATGACACGCATCCAACGCCCACGTTAAGCTAGCTCAATTTTCTATATTGTGACAAAATTTACCAACAAAACAGCAACGAAAAAACCTCCAAGAAATCCAATGTATCCCAAACTGCGTGATACCATTTATAAGCGTTTAGTCAAGGAGCACAAATGATCAGTTTAGGGTGATCATTTTAACTAGCTCATCAGCTTGAAATGTCCGCACAAAATCGTCTATAACTTGATCTAGAGATCATTATGACATGAATCCAACACCCACGTTAAACTAGCTCATTTTTTTATATTGTGACAATATTTGAGACTGAATGAGCAACGGCAAAACATCCAAGTAATCAAATGTGTCTCAAACTACGTGATTTAATGCATTATGAATTTTAACTAGACGATTAACTTGACACGTCCACACTAAATTGTTTGTAACTATTGATTTATAATTCAACGTCCACGTTAACCTAGCTCAACAAGTAATCCATTCTATCCCAAACTGTGTGATGCCATGCATTATGCTTCATTTGTAAACCTTTGCTCAATGAACACAAATTATCAGTTTAGAATGATCATTTTAACTAGCTGCTCAACTTCACATGTCCTGACGAATTCGTCTTTAACTTTTGAATGATAGCTTAAAATGCTCAATTTTTCATATTGCAACAACATTTGAAACTCTAAGAGCTACTACAAAGCCTCCAAGTAATCCAATATATTCCAAACTGCGTGTCTCATGCATTATGCTTCATTTATAAGCATTTACTCAATGAGCACCAATGATCAGTTTAGAATGATCATTTTAACTAGATTATCAGCTTGACATATATGCACCAAATCATCCTTTACTCTTGATTTAGAGTTCATAATGACATGAATCAAACGTACACGTTAAGCTAGCTCAATTTTCTATATTGTGACAAAATTTGAGACTCAAAAAGCTACAACAAAGCCTCCAAGTAATCCAATGTATCCCAAAGTGCGTGATACCATGAATTATGCTTCATTTATAAGCGTTTACTGAATGAGCACCAATGATCAGTTTAGAATGATCATTTTAACTTGCTGATCAACTTGACATGTCCTCACTAAATCGTCTTTAACTTTTTTTTTAGAGCTCAAAATGACAAGAGTCCCGCGACCACGTTAAGCTAACTCAATTTTCTATATTGTGACATTATTTGAGACTTTGAAGCTACGACAAAGCCACCAAGTAATCCAATGTATCCCAAACTGCGTGATGCCATGCATTATGCTTCATTTATAAGCCTTTACTCAAGGAGCACAATGACCAATTTAGAATGTTCAATTTAACTGCATGATCAACTTGATATGTCTGCAGTAAATTGTCAATTATAAGTTTTTACTGCAGGATGCCACGTAATTGTTAATTTACAGTTCAGAATGTTATGAATCCAACGTACTTGTTAAGCTAGGTCAATTTTTCTATATTGTGACAACATTTATGACCGAAGAAGCTACGACAAAGCTTCCAAGTAATCCAATCTATCCCAAACTGCAGGATGTCATGCATTCTGCTTCAATTATAAGTCTTTACTGCAGGATGCCACGTTAAGGTATCTCAATTTTCCATATTTTACAACATTTGAGACTGCAAGAGCTACGAAAAAGCCTCGAAGTAATCCAATTTATCCCACACTGCATGATGTCATGCATTATGCTTCATTTATAAGCCTCTACTCAAGCAGCACCAATGATCAGTTTAGAATGAGCATTTTATCTGACCGATAAACTTGACAAGTCCTCATTCAATTTTCTCTAACTATCTATTTAAAGTTCAAAATGACATGAATCCAGTGCCCACATTAAGCTAGCTAAGTTTTCTATATCGTGACAAAATTTAAGACCGAAATATCAATGAAAAAGCCTCGAAGCAATCCAGTGTATCCCAAACAGCGTGATACCATGCATTATGCTTCATTTATAAGCCTTTACTGAAGTAGCACCACTGATCAGTTTATAATGATCATTTTAACTGGCCAATCAACTTGACATGTCTGCACTAAACCAATCATAACTTTTGATTTAGAGTTCAGAATGACACGAATGCAATGCCCACGTTAAGCTACCTCAATTTGCTATATTTTGACAACATTTGAGCCTGAAAGAGCTACGACAAAGCCTCTAAGTAATACAATGTATCCAAAACTGCGTGATGCATACATTATGGTTCAAGTATAAGCCTTTACTAACATTGCACCAATGATTAGTTTAGAATGATCATTTTAACTAGCTGATCAACTTGACATGTCCGCAATAAATAATCTTTAACATTTGATTTAGAGCTCAAAATGACATGAGTCCAACACCCACGTTAAGCTAGCTTTATGTACAACAATTGAAATTGAAAGAGCTATGAAAAATCCTCCAAGAAATCCACTGTATTAAAAACTGCTTGATGCCATGCATTATGCTTCATTTATAAGGCTTTCCTCAAGGAGCACCAATGATCAGTTTAACGGGACGAACAACTTGACATGTCCTCACTAAATCGTCCGTAACTTTTGGTTTAGAATTCATAATTGCACAAATCCAACATCCACGTTAAGCTAGCTCAATTCTATATTGTGACAACATTTGGGAATGAAAAAGCTACGACAAAGCTTACAAGTAAACCAATGTATCCCAAACTGCGTGATGCCATGCATTAAACTTCATTTATAAGCCTTACTTCAAGGAGCACCAATGATCATTTTAGAATGATAATTTTAAACAGCCAATCAACTTGACATTTCCACACTAAATAGTATGTAACTTTTGATTTAAAGCTCAAAATGACATGAGTCCAACGCACATGTTAAGCTAACTCAATTCTCTATATTATGACATTATTTGAGACTTAGAAGCTACGACAAAGCCTCCAAGTAATCCAATGTACACCAAACAGCGTGATGTCATGCATTATGCTTCATTTATAAGCCTTTACTCAAGGAGCACAATGGCCATTTTGGAATGTTCAATTTAACTGCATGATCAACTTTGATATGTACGCATTAAATTGTCCCTACTGTTGATTTAGAGTTCAGAATTTTACGAATCCAATGTATATGTTAAGCTAGTTCAGTTTTCTATATTGTGATAACATTTTAGACCGAAATAGCTACGACAGAGATTCCAAGTAATCCAATCTATCCCAAACTGCGTGATGCCATGCATTCTGCTTCAATTATAAGCCTTTGTTGACGGTGCACCAATGATCAGTTTAGAATGATCATCTTAAATAGCTGATCAACTTGACATGTCCTCACTAAATAGTTTTTAACTTTTGATTTAGAGCTCAAAATGACATGAGTTCAACACCAACGTTAAACTAGCTCAATCTTCCATATTTGAAAACATTTGAGACTGAAAGAGCTACGAAAAAGCCTCGAAATCCATTGTATCTCAAACTGCGTTATGCCATGCATTATCCCTCATTTATAACCCTTTACTTAAGGTGCACCAATGATCAGTTTATAATGAGCATTTTGACTGCCCGATCAACTTTACATGTCGGACTAAATCGTCTGTAACTTTTATTTAGAGTTCAAAATGACACATATCAAACGCCCACGTTAATCTAGCCCAAATTTCTATATTTTGACCTAATTTAAAACAAAAATAGATACGACAAAGCATCCAAATAATCCAATCTATCCCAAACTTCGTGATGCCACGGATTATGCTTCCTTTATAAGTGTTTACCCAAGGAGCACCAATGATCAGTTTAAAGTGATCATTTTAACTAGCGGATGTAATTGACATGTCTGCACTAAACCATCTTTAACTTTCTATTTAGAGCTCAAAATGACATGTGTGCAACACCCACGTTAAGCTATCTCAATTTTACATATTTGACAACATTTGAGACTACAGAAGCTACGAAAAAGCCTCGAAGTAATCCAATGTACCCCCAAACTGCATGATGTCATGCATTATGCTTCATTTATAAACTTTTACTCAAGGAGCACCAATGATCAGTTTAAAATGACCATTTTATCTGGCCGATAAAATTGACATAACTGCATTAAATTGTCTGTAACTATCTATTTAAAGTTCAAAATGACACGAATTTAATGCCCACGTTAACCTAACTCAGTTTTCTATATCGTGACAAAATTTAAGACCAAAATATCTATGAAAAAGCCTCCAAGTAATCCAATGTATCCCAAACAGCGTGATGCCATGCATTATGTTTTATTTATAAGCTTTTACTCAAGTAGCACCACTGATCAATTTAGAATGATCATTTTAACTGGCCGATCAACTTGACGTGCCCGCAGTAAACCATTCGTAACTTTTGATTTAGAGTTCAGAATGATATGAATCCAACGTACACGTTAAGCGAGCTCAATTTTCTATATCATGACAACATTTAAGACTGAAAGAGCTACGACAAAACCTTCAAGTGATCCAATGTATCCCAAAATGTGTGATGTCATGCAGCCTTTACTCAAGGAGCGCCAATGATCAGTTTAGAATGATCAGTTTAGAATGATCATTTTAACTAGCTGATCAACTTGACATGTCCGCAATAAATAGTCTTTAACATTTGATTTAGAGCTCAAAATGACATGAGTCCTACGCCCACGTTAAGCTAGTTCAATTTTCCATTATGTACAATAATTGTAATTGAAAGAGCTACGAAAAAGCCTCCAAGAAATCCATTGTATTCCAAACTGTGTGATCCCATGCATTATGCTTCATTTATAAGGCTTTCCTCAATGAGCACCAATGATCAGTTTAACTGGACAATCAACTTGACGTGTCCTCACTAAATCATCCGTAACTTTTGGTTTAGAATTTATAATTGCACAAATCCAACATCCACGTTAAGCTAGCTCAATTCTATATTGTGACAACAAAGCTTACAAGTAAACCAATGTTTCCCAGACTTCGTGATGTCATAGAATGATAATTTTAACCAGCCAATCAACTTGACATGTCCACACTAAATAGTCCGTAACTTTTGATTTAGAGCTCAAAATGACATGAGTCCAATGCCCACGTTAAGCTAGTTCAATTTTCGATATTGTGACAACATTTGAGTCTGAAAGAGCTACTACAAAGCATCCAAGTAATCTAATGTATCCCAAACTACGTGATGCCATGCATTATGCTTCTTATATAAGCTTTTACTTAAGGAGAACCAATGATCAGATTCGATCATTTAACTGGACAATCAACTTGATATGTCCGCACAAAATCGTCCGTAAGTGTTGATTTTGAGTTTAGAATGACACGACTCCAATACCCACCTTAAACTAGCTCAATTTTCTATATTGTGAAATTATTTGAGACTGAAAGAGCATTGAAAAAGCCTCTAAGTAATCCAACGTATGTCAAACTAAGTGATGTCATGCATAATGCTTCATTTATACGACTTTAGTCAAGGAGCACCAAGGATCAGTTTAGAATGATCATTTTAACTGGCCGATCAACTTGATATATCCACACAAAATCGTCTGTAACTGTTGATCTAGAGATCAGAATGACATGAATCCAACTCCCACGTCAAACTAGCTCAATTTTTTATATTGTGACAACATTTGAGACTGAAAGACTATGACAAAGCTTCCGAGTAATCCCATGTATCCAGAACTGCGCCATGCCATGCATTATGCTTCATTTATAAGTCCTTACTCAAGGAGCTCCAATGATCTGTTTAGAATGATAATTTTAACAGGACGATCAACTTGACACATTTGCGCTAACTCGTCCGTAACTTTTGATTTAGAGTTCAGAATGACACGAATCCAACGTCCACGTTAATCTAGCTCAATGTTCTATATTGTGGCAACATTTGAGTCTGAAAGGGCTATGACAAAGCCTCCAAGTAAACCAATGTATCCCAAACACCGTGATGCCATGCATTATGCTTCATTTATAAGCCAATGAATAGTTAAAAATGATCATTTTAACTCGTCGATCAACTTGATATGTCCACACTAAATCGTCTGTAACTGTTCATTTAGAGTTCAGAATGACACGAATCCAACGCCCACGTTAAACTAGCTCAAATTTTCTATATTGTGACTGAATTTAAGACTGAAATAGCAACGGCAAAGCCTCCAAGTAATCCAATCTATCCCAAACTGTGAGATGTCATGCATTATGCTTCATTTATAAGCCTTTAGTCAAGGAGCACTAATGATCAGTTTAGAATGATCATTTTAACTAGCTGATCAACTTGACATGTGTGCACAAAATCATCCATAATTGTTGATTTAGAGTTCAGAATGACATGAATCCAACGCCCACGATAAACTAGCTCAATTTTCTATGTTGTGACAACATTTGACTGAAAGAGAAATGGCAAAGCCTCCAAGTAATCAAATGTATCTAAAATACGTGATTTTGTGCATTATGCTTCAGTTATAAGCCTTTACTATAGGAGCACCAATGATCAGTTTAGAATTATCATTTTAATTGGATGATTAACTTGACACATCCGCACCAAATCGTTTGTAATTATTTTGATTTATAATCCAACATGCACGTTAACCTAGCTCAATTTTCTATATTGTAAACCTTTGCTCAATGAACACCAATGGTCAATTTAGAATAATCATTTTAACTTGCTGATCAACCTGACATGTCCTCACGAAATCGTGTTTAACTTTTGAATTATAGCTGAAAATGACAAGAGTCTAATGCCCATGTTAAGCTAGCTCAATTTTTCATATTGCAACAACATTTGAAACTCAGAGAGCTACTACAAAGCCTCCAAGTAATCCAATGTGTTCCAAACTGTGTGATGTCATGCATTATGTTTCATTTATAAGCATTTACTCAAGGAGCACCAATGATCAGTTTAGAATGATCATTTTAACTAGAGGATCAGCTTGACATTTCTGCGGTAAATCATCCTTTACTCTTGATTTAGAGTTCATAATGACCTGAATCAAACGTACACATTAAGCTAGCTCAATTTTCTACATTGTGAAATCATTTGAGATTGAAAGAGCTACAACAAAGCCACCATGTAATCCAATGTATCCCACAGTGCGTGATACCATGAATTATGCTTCATTTATAAGCCTTAACTGAAGGAGCACCATTGATCAGTTTAGAATGATCATTTTAACTAGCTGATCAACTTGACATATCCGCACTAAATCGTCTTTAACTTTTGATTTAGAGCTCAAAATGACATGAGTCCCATGCCCACGTTAAGCTAACTCAATTTTCTATACTGTGACATTATTTGAGACTTCAGAACCTTCGACAAAGCCTCCAAGTAATCCAATGTATCCCAAACTGCGTGATGCCATGCATTATGCTTCATTTATAAAGCCTTTACTCAGGGAGCACAATGACTAGTTTAGAATGATCAATTTAACTGCATGATCAACTTGATATGTCCGCACTAAATCCTTCCTATTGTTGATTTAGAGTTCAGAATGTTATGAATCCAACGTACACGTTAAGCTACCTCAATTTTCTATATTGTGATAACATTTAAGACCGAAATAGCTATGACAAAGCCTCCAAGTAATCCAATCTATCACAAACTGCGTGATGTCATGCATTCTGCTTCATTGATAAGTCTTTAGTCAAGGAGCACCAATGATCAGTTAAGAATGATCATTTTAACTAGCTGATATACTTCACATGTCCGCACGAAATCAGCTTTAACTTTTGATTTAGAGCTCCAAATGACATGAGTCCAATGCCCACGTTAAGCTAGCTCAATTTTCCACATTACGACAATATTTGAAACTAAAAGAGCTACTACAAAGCCTTTAAATAATCCAATGTGTTCCAAACGGCTTGGTGCCATGCATTATGTTTCATTTATAACCCTTTCCTCAAGGAGCACCAATGATCAGTTTAGAATGCTCATTTTAACTGGACGATCAACTTGACATATCTCCACTAAATCGTCCGTAACTTTTGATTTAGATTTTAGAATGACATGAATCCAAAACCCACACTAAGCTATCTCAATTTTCTATATTGTGACAATATTTGAGACTAAAATAGCTACGACAAAGCCTCCAAGTAATCCAATGTATCCCAAACTGCGTGATGCCATGCATTATGGTTCATTTATACGCCTTTACGCAAGGAGCACAAATGATTAGTTTAGAATGATCATTTTAACTAGCTGATCAACTTGACATGTCCGCACTAAATCGTCTTTAAATTTTGATTTAGACCTCAAAATGACATGAGTCCCACGCCCACGTTAACCTAGATCAATTTCTTCATTGACAACATTTGAGGCTTAAAAAGCTACGGCAAAGCCTCCAAGTAATCCAATGTATCCCAAACTGAGTGATTCCATGCATTGTGCTTCATTTATAAGCCTTTACTCAAGAAGCACCAATGACCAGTTTAGAATGATCATTTTAACTGACGATCAAATTGACATGTTCGTACTAAAGCGTCCGTAACTGTTGATTTAGAGTTTAGAATGACACGAATACAACGCCAACATTTAGCTAGCTCCATTTTCTATATTTTGACAACATTTGAGACTGAAAGAGCTAAAACAAAGCCTCCAAGTAAGCCTTTACAAAAGGAGCACCAATGATCACTTTAGAATAACATTTTTAACTGAACGATCAACTTGACATGTCCGCACTTAATCATCTGCAACTGTTGATTTAGAGGTCAGGATGACACAAATTTAACACCCACGTTAAGCTAGCTCAATTTGATATACATTTTATAATGAAAGAGCTACGAAAAAGCCTTGAAGCAAGCCAATGTATCCTAAACTGCGTGATGCCATGCATTATGCTACATTTATAAACCTTCACTCTAGGAGCACCAGTGATCTGTTTAGAACGATCATTTTAGCTGGCCGATCAACATGACATGTCCGTAAAAATTCGTCCGTTAATTTTTATTTAGGGTTCAGAATGATACGAATCCAACGTACACGTTAAGCGAGCTCAATTTTTTATATCGTGACAACATTTAAGACTGAAAGAGCTACGACAAAACCTCCAAGTGATCCAATGTATCCCAAACTGTGTGATGTCATGCATTATGCTTCATTTATAAGCCTTTACTCAAGGAGCGCCAATGATCAGTTTAGAATGATCATTTTAAATAGCTGATCAACTTGACATGTCCGCACGAAATCGGCTTGTACTTTTGATTTAGAGCTCCAAATGACATGACTCCAACACCCACATTAATCTAGCTCAGTTTTCCACATTGCAACAATATTTGAAACTAGAAGAGCTACTCCAAAGCTTTTAAGTAATCCAGTGTGTTCCAAACGGAGTGATGCCATGCATTATGTTTCATTTATAAGCCTTTCCTCAAGGAGCACCAATGATCAGTTTAGAATGCTCATTTTAACTAGACGATCAACTTGAAATTTCCGCACTAAATCGTCCGTAACTGTTGATATAGGGTTCAGAATGACACGAATCCAACCCCAACGTTAAGCTAGCTCAATATTCTATATTGTGACAAGATTTGAGACTGAAAGAGTTTCGAAAAAGCCTCCAAGTAATCAAATGTATCCCAAAGTGCGAGATGCCATGCCTTATGCTTCATTTATAGGCCTTTACTCCAGGAGAACCAATGATCATTTTAGAATGATCATTTTAACTGGCCAATGAACTTGACATGTCCACACTAAATCGTCCGTTACTTTTGATATAGAGTTCAGAATGACACGAATCCAACGCCCACGTTACTCTAGCTCATATTTCTATATTGTGACAACATTTGAGACTGTAAGAGCCTTTAGCTGGCCTTAAGATCAAAATTCCCTCTTTCCATGGAACCAATGACCCTGAGGAATACCTAGAATGAGAAAAGAAGCTAGAAATAGTCTTTGATTGTAGAGAATACACTGAAGAGAATAAGGTTAAGGTAGCCCCAACTGCGTTTAAGGACTATGCTCTAAGTTGGTGGGATCAATTAGTTACTTTTAGGAGAAGGGCAGGGGATTTTCCTATAAATTCGTGGAACTAGGTGAAATTAATCATGAGGAGAAGGTTTATACTTAGTCATTACCATAGGGAGCTACATCTTAAGCTTAGGAATCTATCTCAAGGAAGTAGGTCCGTAGAAGAGTACTTTAAGGAGATGGTAGGTTTGATATTCAAGTGGATAGTGAAGCAACAATGACCAGGTTTATGGGCGGCCTCAATAGAGAGATCATAGATAGGCTAGAGGTCCACCATTACGTCAAACTGGAAGAGCTTCTCCATAAAGCCATAATATTTGATAAACAAGTTAAGAGAAAGAACCCTAAACCCGGAACTAGCTCCACTAGGTTTAGTCAATCTAAGGATGATAAGTCTAGTAAGGATTACAAACCATTTCCTAAACCTAAGGACCAAGATTCGAAACTTAAGGGCATAGATAAGGGTTGTAGCACAAAAGCTAGGGAAATTCAGTGTTTTAAGTGTAAGGGTTTTGGTCATTACTCTTGAGAACGTACCAATAAGAGAACCAAAGTTATTAGGGCTAATGGTAAGGTAGAATCAGAAAAGGACCAATTGGATGCTGAGTTTTTAGAGGAGAATGTAGCCATACCACATGTCGTTCAACTTTTAGTCACTTGGAGAACCTTAAACGTACAAACTAAGGCAGAAAGAATGAGCAAAGAGAGAACCTATTCCACACTCAGTATCTAGTTAAGGATAAGGTTTGTAGCTTAGTGATTGATGGGGGTAGCTGTAAAAATGTTATGAGTGAGGCTATGGTAGAAAAGCTAAGGCTTCAGGTTATTAAGAGGTGTAAACCCTATAAGTTACAATGGCTTAATGATGAGGGAGGGTTACAAGTAGAGAACCAGGTCTTACTTTCCTTGTCCATAGGAAAGTATGAAGACGAGGTATTGTGTGACATCTTACCCATGGATGCTAGTCATATCTTACATGGGAGACCTTGGCAATCGGATAGGAGAGTGATACAAGACGGGTTTACTAATAGGTATTCATTTGATTTTAAGGGTAATTGATACAAGCCTTGATTCAAGGATGTATGCGCATGGGCTGCTTGCAGACGTTTAGGTGAGAAACTCGACCTTAGACTTCTTGGATAGGGGTTTTTGGGTTGGTATTCGATGGAAAGGTGAAGTGAACCACACGAGGGGTGATGAACCTCGTATAAATCACAAACTTAGAGCTAGGAGGGCTGGTCTCAACTAGATTCTAAGCGCACAAGATTCTTGAGAGAAAACTTGTTGGGGAAAAAGTTCTATCTTTATTAATATCAAAAAATTGTCGAACTACAATGCTGGAAGGAGCCTTATTAATATGCTCGACAGCTTGACCTTCTAGGGTCGACTCAAATAAAGAAAAGGAAAGTTTACAAAATTGCACAAA